>BMAF01000016.1:0-287500 GCA_014132575.2 Gasterosteus nipponicus | reverse complement strand
TCGAAGCTCTGAGATGTTAAACGAGTGGTTTTGTGGTTGAGGATCACAGCTTCAGAGAGCACCCACCCAATTACAGCTGTTATATATATGTATTACTTTATTATAAATAGATCATTAGATGTGTGTGAAATACATTCACAGTGGTATTTAACACAGTATCACACTGCTTCTAAGCATCTCGTTAAATGCTGCCGCTAAGGGGTCTCCGGGGGGCGGGGCTTAGACCCAGGGTCTACCTTCCAGCGGAGGAACAGCGTGTTCATGATGGCCAGCAGGGGGCAGGGTCCGTTCTCACTCTGAGTGATGATGGGAGTCTTCTTCCCCTTCCACGTGATCCACTTCACCAGGTAGTAGGCGGCGGAGGACGGCCCCGCCTCTGCAGCTGTGGAGGAGGCGGGGCCAGTGCCGGGGGGAGGAGCCACAGGACCCACTTCTGGACCGGAGGAGAACTACAGTCAGATATACAGTATGTACATATAAATGATAGTAATTACAGCCTTTAGTCCAGTGAAAGTATTAATACCACACAGTAAAATAATCTAATCTCTGAACTAATACAGAAGATAACAATTATTGAAGGCATCAACAATCCACATTGATAAACAGCAGTTTGTCCAATAAGGAGGTAAAAGACGTGTCACCAGCAGACACCAGCATCTCCTCCTCCTTCAGACGGGGGACCTCAGCAGATGGAGAGCCGCCCCCCCCAACCGCAGAGCAGGACGAAGTCAAGCCATCCTCCACGTCCAGGGAGCCTCTTGTGACCGGGAACCCGTCTGACGGCTCCAGACCGGGGATTAAGGAGGACGTCGAGTGGGTCGATTCCCTCTGGTCATCTGACCCGCCCACCACGGAGGAGCTCTCCTCCCAGTCCAGACCTGAGGACAACACCGGAGACATGAGGTCCAGACCTGAGGACAACACGGGAGACATGAGGTCCAGACCTGAGGACAACACGAGAGACATGAGGTCCAGGTCAGAGGACAACACGTGACACATGAGGTCCAGGTCAGAGGACAACACGGGAGACATGAGGTCCAGGTCAGAGGACAACACGTGACACATGAGGTGGTCAGGGACAACACGAGAGACATGAGGTCCAGGTCAGAGGACAACACGGGAGACATGAGGTCCAGACCTGAGGACAACACGGGAGACATGAGGTCCAGGTCAGAGGACAACCCGTGGGACATGAGGTCCAGGTCAGAGGACAACACGTGACACATGAGGTCCAGGTCAGAGGACAACACGGGAGACATGAGGTCCAGGTCAGAGGACAACCGTGGGACATGAGGTCCAGGTCAGAGGACAACCCGTGAGACTTGAGCTCTGAAGACAACATGGGATGGTGCTGGTCCTCACCTGTCTCTCTTTCTGGGTCTTGTCCTCCTTCAGCTTTGACGTGTCTGTGTAGATCTGACAGAGATTCTTCTTCTGTGGTGACGGCGGTTATTGTCCCAGGTTTAGAAGACAGCGAGGACAAATTAGGCAGCGTGGCCTCCTCCTCCTCCTCCTCCTCCAGGACTTTGGCGGGAAGAGGAGCGCTGGCGGCGCCGTTGCCGTTTGTGGCCTCCGTTGCCGTGGTTACCATCAGTCCTTTGACGTCCTCCATCACCAGAGCTCCTGTCGTTGTGGGCGCCACCGAGCTGGACTCCGCCATGGTCAGCTGACCCGCTGGAGAATGGGAGCGGGAAGTAACGCCTTACTGACTGGAACACTACGATTAGAAAAACGATGTCAGGACGTTGAAAAGCTTCCTTCTGCTTTAAGTCCGGGGCCACAACATGGCCCCCGGCGGAGCCCGCTCACGAAACAAACGCACCTGTTAGACCTTGAACATGGCGCGTTAAATGAAATATATCGGAATAGACTTGAAGGCAGATCTCCTGCTTCTCCCTCTTCTTCTCTCCTGCTGACTGGATTAAGTCCTTGCAGTCAGTTAGGAGGATCTTCTTCTGCTGTCAGCAGAGTGTCAACAGACTTCCTGTCTGTCCTGAGGAGACACAAATAAGAAGAACCCGTCGGTCAGGTGGCGGGTTCGGATTCCTCATCAATGTTGTACTGAAAGACGTCATTAAATTACTTCAGAGATGATTTGAATCCAAAACCAAAGATCAAATGTAATGTTTAATCAACAAATACCTGATCCTACGTTTCCCACAATGCACCTCGACAAGCACTGTCATCAGAGACAGACACAGAGCCTGATGACATCAGTAGCTTGAAGCTTTAAACGTTTCTTAAGTAATATTCAATCTCTGAGTGTAAATGTCCTCATCATCCTCACCACAATCATCATCGCGTCATTGTCGTCCTCATCATCATCATCCTGACCACAATCATCATCATCATCGCGTCATCATCATCATCGCGTCATCATCATCATCCTGACCACAGTCATCATCATCATCACATCATTGTCGTCCTCATCATCAGCATCATCATCATCCTCACCACAATCATCATCATCATCCTCACCAAATCCTCCTCCTCATCATCATCATCATCCTCACCACAATCATCATCATCATCATCATCTCACCACAATCATCATCATCATCATCCTCACCACAATCATCATCATCATCACGTCATTGTCGTCCTCATCATCATCATCCTCACCACAATTGTCATCATCATCATCCTGACCACAATCATCATCATCATCATCTGAGCTAAACCGACATCCAGGAGTAAGAGCTCACGTGACCTTCGCCACTGGAGACCCGGATGTGTTGAGCTCATTTGAGCAGTTAGTATCTAAATAAGTCTGAAGATGCGCGTGAGGTCGTTCAGTGAAACCGCGCGCGTCGCTCCGGTCGGAGATGTCGGTTAAAACTCGATGCCGAGACCTTCCCGGGTGTCAAACGTCCGACACAGAGCCGAAGGATCGCGGGCAGCTCACGGACTGTATGTCGCCGTCATCTCCCAGAGCAAGCTAGCATGACGATAGCATGACGAAATCACTCGGAACTAACCGGGCAAAGCTAACTGTGGTTCCGGAGACACGGGCCGCGACCTTCTCCATCGCGCTCAGAAACAGTACAACGACACGCGGCTTACCGGCACCGAGTGTGTCCGTCGTTGTGCTGGAGGGTAAGACGAGCATGCTAGCTGTTTACATCCCGTCTCCGCCAGGCACACACGAAGCCCCGCCCACAAGCCAATACACAACAACGCCAGCGGACGTCACATCCGGTCGACAACCATATATATATATAAAGGCTAGGGCCCTTTCGCAATACCTAAGACGGCGAGAACGGACTTGCGTTCCCGCGAGAATAGACTCGGGAGACGGACTAGGACGTCCTGACTCACGGAGAACGTCCGTCATGAACTAATTAGGCAAAATATCTCAAGAGCTGCTGAACTTTACTGGATTACACTGGCAGGTGTATCTAATATTTATTCATATTGGATGGACGAAACACATAAGGAGAACATTCAGGCCTGTTGTATTCCATCACATTGCATTAGCTTTATAAAGGTTCAACGATTGAACAGTTCATATTTTACTGGATACGTTGCACCCACACTAACCGTTTATCTTCTTGTTACTCAAACATCAAGGTCGATAATAAGTGTCCTCGTACAGTTAAATTGATAGACATCACTATAAATTAAATTGAAATTGTACCTGAAGCTCTTCTGTGTCTCTACATTAATTGTGATTAACGTCATCGTATTTTGTGTATATAATATTGTGATCAATGAGGCTACAAACTGTAAGATGACATCATTAGTGTTTAACGTCATAGTATTTAATATCTATGATCCAGTGATCATGGAGGCTACAGGTAAACTCTTACACTTTCAAACAATGAAATAAATAGAAACAGTTTCAAGCATATGTAAGCAGCTGACCAGACATTAAATATCTTACAGAGAAATATTCCATAATTCATATGTGGAAAATATTTACTTGTTATTGTTGCAATTACAATTACAACAGTCACGTTGCAGCTGACGCCCTGCTGCTGGTTTAGAGTCTCGATGACGGTCTCCTCACGTCCTTTAATTAAAACATTGGTAGTTTGAATGATGGACAATAAGAAGCTGCACACTGTGGATACAGACACAGTTCAATGCAAACATAAAGTTATGGATCTAAACTCGGCCGTCAAACAGACGCAACGTTACCGGTGAACAAACATCAGTCTGACAACACATCGAGGGTTATGAAGACACACGCGTGTGTGTGCACAGACGGAGGGCGGGGCCGGTGTGCTCAGCAGGAAGCGGCTTGCACGTTGCCATGGTAACAGGGCCGGGCCCTTTGCAGCGCGCCACACCCACAGAGGAAGAAAGGTAAAGGTGTCAGCTCATAAACTACCTGTGATCAGGTGCGTCCGGCTGTCTGCTGAAGGACCGCCATCGGAGCTGCTGTGAGTCTTTGAGCTTCGGTTCTTTCCTCCTGGTTGAGGTTCCTTTGCTAGTTGGGTGAGGAAGAAGAAGAGTGGAGGAAACCAAGCAGAGCGAGTCAGTAACTAGATAAGAGAGTTGGTTCAATTGTAAAAAACAAACCTGTCAGATATTTGACAACTTCTACAGTTAAGGTTTAATTAATGTGACAAATAACGCATTACAGGAAGAAAGTTCAGCTTCATGTAGTTAAAAATAAGAGAGGTTCAACCAGAGTTAGTTTAAGTATATCTATTATCGATTGATTGATCAGTCATGCTACTTGTTTCACAATGCGTCACGTTCTCTCGTAAAACCCGTATAAACGTGATGTTGAAGCTTAACTGCAGCAAGCATTGATCTGCAGGAACAACATGGAGTCCAGAGAAGAAGAAGCAGAGGAGAAGCCAGCGACGCTCCTCGCCCAGTATGTCCCATTCACTTGAAACTCGCCCTCTAAAAAAAGCCTCTCTGACCCCTAAACTCTGTCTATAACTTTCTGCCATTTCAAAAAATGTTTAATTCTTTTGCAAACTCCTCCCACACGCTGGGTCCGGTTGCGACCCGAAAGGCTGTGGATTCCTTTATAGATCTGGACAATGAGAAGTTATTATTATTATTAGTTGCTGCTCCCTGCTGGTACGCAGCCTGGTCCCTGAACACGACCAACGACGCGTCTCCGCTTTGTGCAGCTAACAACACTTTCTGTTAAAGTCTCACCATATGTCTGTCTGCAGGTCAAGTCCTGATACTACTACTAGTACTACTGTTAGTACTATCACTGATGCTGCCAGTACTGATACCGATACCACTGCTACTGGTACTGCTGCTAGTAGTACTTCACCTACACGCAGGACCTCCGAGGAAGTGACAGGTACTGATTCCTCTGACACAAAGTCACCGTTCTTTTCCTTTATTCTGTAAATATTCTGACGTCTCGTATCGGGTCTCTGGCAGACGAGGAGGAAGCAGCAGCAGCAGCAGAAGAAGAAGCTGGAAACAAGGAAGGTGAGGAAGACAAGGTCCATTCTTCTTCACGTACACTGTTTGTCACCCAGCAGAGAAGCCGACGAGTCCATCAGAGTGTTACCATGACAACACAATGATCGACATTAGTGAAGTAATACTAGTATTTATAGTTTTGATTAGTTAAAGCTTTAAATCTTTTTCTCCAGGGGGATCCATTATTCTGCCGTCATGGTGTTTGAAGCTCGTGTCATATTTATTTATTAGTTTATTCTAAGCTCAGGTGTCCTCCCCCCGCATGTCTTCGTCTCTGTTTCCTGTCCTACTTCCTGTTGTGGACCAGTTTGTTTCAAAGCATCAATGTCGTTCCAGTAGAGAGAGAATGTTACAACATCATCAGTCATGATAACAGCTACACGCAATGTATGATGTCACTTCCTGCCCGCAGCTCCACCCACCTCTCTGCGTCTGTCACAACCAACAAAGAAGAAAGTCCTGGTGGCTCCGGCTCTCAGTCTGTCGTTAGGTAATTATATAATTCATGATAACAGGAATAGTGATGATAAAAAACTATACTATCATATTAATAATAATACTGGTAGTAAAGACAATAATAATAATGGTAATGCCAAAAATAACAATAATAATATTTATAGAAAAAAGTACAAAAATAGGAATAATAATAATAGTACAAATAATAATGCTAATGCTATGATAATGATGATAATGGAAGTAATAATAACAATAGTAGCCATAATGATGATAATAACGATCATGCTAAAAATAATAATCCTAATAGCAACAATAATCCTGCAGGTCGCAGTGAGTCCACAGTCTCAGGCGACGTCCCCTCGACCTTCCTCTCGCCCCCCGCTGAGGACGGCGATGACATGTGGCTGGACCTCAACCTGGACGGCATGGAAACGCCCTCCGACAGCGGCTCGCTGCCCTTCCCCATCTACGACCCGCGAGGTGAGAGGTCAAAGCCGCTGGCGGATGACCACCTGCTAACGGAGACGACTTCACGGGTCTGTCGTTGCAGATGACATGCGGCGTCTCGGGGTGGCGTCCCAGCGGCGCCGGCTGTCCTGGGCTCGCGGCCCCCGGTGCGGCTCTAGACTATCGAACCAAAGTGAGCCGGGAGATCTGGAGCGGGAGGACGAGGTGGACGAGGGGGGCACCAGGTGGCGCTGCTTCTCCGTGGGCGACCCGCCACAGGAGAGCCGGGTCAACATGAGCGTGCTGGAGCCGTTCCTCAGGGTTCTGTCGCACGGAGGTACGGCGGACTCACCTGTCTGACGCCTCACCTCGGCTTTAACGCGCTCTGTCCTCATCTCTCAGGTTATTATGGAGACGGAATGTACGACGTCATCGTGTTCTCTTCCTGTTACCTGCCGCAGAACCGTCTGGAGAACTACCAGAATGTGATGGATCACTTGTTCAGGTAGGAGACCAAACCAAATGCTAACACCTGACTGTTTGTTAGCTTCAGCATCCTTTGTCAATGGGTGACGTCCACCTGTGGGCCTGCAGGTACGTGGTGGGGACCCTAGACCTGATGGTGGCAGAGAACTACGTGATGGTGTACCTGTGTGCTGGAGGTCAGAAGGACAAGCTGCCAGGAATCAGCTGGCTGAGGGACGGATACACCACCATCAACAGGAGGTACCGCTCCACTTCCCGTTTGACTCCCTGTTCCACCCCTGCCAGACGGCCTGGGTGAACCTGTGTAGTGTGATAACAATGTGTGTGTGTGTGTGTGTGTGTGTGTGTGTGTGTGTGTGTGCAGGTTGAGGAAGAACCTGAAGGGTTTCTATGTGGTTCATCCAACCTGGTACATCAAAGCACTCATCACCATCATCAAACCGTTCATCAGGTCTTCATCTTCCTCCTCTTCTTCCTCAGGATTTATCATCAGCCACTCGGGGGCCATCCACATGTTTAGACTTCACTTTTGGGCAGCTGTCATGTCGCCCAGCTTTGTTTAGTAGCAAACCCAAGATGTATCTTTGTTCTTCCTCCTCCTCCTCCTCCTCCTCCTCAGCTCTAAGTTCAGCAGGAAGCTCCAGTTCGTCGGCAGCCTTCAGGGTCTTTCTCAGCTCGTCCCCACTGAGCATGTGCAGGTCCCGGACTGCGTCTCACTGTGAGTGTCAAAGTTACACAAAAGAGGAATATATTTAAATACTCATTTTAATCTAAATATTCTTGAAAGATCCTTTATATATATTTCATATAACAATGTGTCTTTTTTACAACCATCAACTTAAATGATGAAAACATTTACTAACGATAAGGTGGTAATTATTAATCTATTTATGTATTATTTAAATATATTATGATAATTTACTCATTTTACCCTGTCATTTGACGGGAAAAACAATACTGATGGAAATAATATCATCTTTACCATAACTGCATTGTTTCATTCATCCTTTTGAGCCAAAGCCTCCGCTGTGAAAAACGCACACACTTACTAAAAACACACAAAGTCTATGTGAATTATTTTTGTGTCCCAATAGAAGGGAAAACTTGTGAGTTTGTGAGTTGTTTCATATATATCAGTGTATATGTGAGTGAGTAAGTGAAGACGCACACAGCACAAACAACATTTTTCAGAAGGAAAATCCATATATCCCTTTAAATGTGGATCTATTAGGCTAAATCACAGCACAATAAGTCAACAGATGAGTGACAGGTCCAGGAATGCGACGAGCTCAGTCTTGGCAAAATATGATATTCTTTTAGTTGTTGTTGAAGTTGTGTTCAAACAGCTCAGCTGATATTGTAGCCCAGGTCCTGGTGTTGCTCCTGGTGTGCAACATGTTTTATATTACATCACATCACATCACATGTCATCACATGTCATTTATCTGACGCTTTTATCCAAAGCGACTTACAATAAGAACATTTCAACCATAAGGACACAAACTCAGAAGAACAAGAAACAAGAAAGTGTGATTTCATCAAATAAGCCGATGTACAACTTGCTGTAGATAAGAACCATTATAAGTCCAATGTAAGTGCTACAGTTAGTTAGTGTGTTAGTGGAGGTAGAGTCTGAAGAGGTGTGTCTTTAGTCTGAAGAGGTGTGTCTTTAGTCTGGAGAGGTGTGTCTTTAGTCAGAAGAGGTGTGTCTTTAGTCTGAAGAGGTGTGTCTTTAGTCTGGAGAGGTGTGTCTTTAGTCTGAAGAGGTGTGTCTTTGTCTTTTAGTCTGGAGAGTCTGTGTGTCTTTAGTCTGAAGAGGTGTGTCTTTAGTCTGAAGAGGTGTGTCTTTAGTCTGAAGAGGTGTGTCTTTAGTGTGTCTTTAGTCTGGAGAGGTGTGTCTTTAGTCTGAAGAGGTGTGTCTTTAGTCTGGAGAGGTGTGTCTTTAGTCTGGAGAGGTGTGTCTTTAGTCTGGAGAGGTGTGTCTTTAGTCTGAAGAGGTGTGTCTTTAGTCTGAAGAGGTGTGTCTTTAGTCTGGAGAGGTGTGTCTTTAGTCTGGAGAGGTGTGTCTTTAGTCTGGAGAGGTGTGTCTTTAGTCTGGAGAGGTGTGTCTTTAGTCTGGAGAGGTGTGTCTTTAGTCTTCATCGGTCCCCGTCCAGGTTTAAAAAGACACAAGACGTGTCTTCAGGTTCGTTCATGAAAATGTAACAAGCTTTTTCAAACATTTTACCAGTAAATGAAGCTGCTGATGTGGCCTGTGCTCCCTGCAGGTACGACCAGAGTCTGACCAGGTGAAGCAGGACGTCTCCTCACGTCTCCTCAAACCCTGAGGAGAAGATAAATGACGTATCGCAACCGGCCGTGACATTTAATCATCTTTAATGACCAAGTTCTATGTTATTATTACCATGTTGTATTGTTGTGTGAGATAAACTTTACAATGTGAGCGTCTTTCTTTTTTCATTTCAACATGTTTCTATGATTGTTTGTGATTTCGCAGCGACACTGAAGACGCTCATTGTTGTCGACCTGCTGAGGTCACGCTTTAATCTCGTTAGGAGAACCGCGCTGGTTCTTCAGCACCGAGCAGACGGGCTGAACGCGACTCCACGTTTGATGATTGATGCACAACGGAGCCGCGTTAATGTTTGTGTGTTAAACCCAGCGGCTGGTCAGGAGAATGAGCCCGACGGGAAGGAAGCGACAAACAGGAACACAGAGAGGTGTGTGTCTGTGTGTGTGTGTCTGTGTGTGTGTGTCTGTGTGTGTGTGTGTGTGTGTGTGTGTGTGTGTGTACACACATGTACACACACACACACACACACACACACACACACAGACATACACATGCACACACATGCACGTACACACACACACAGACACACAGACACACATACACACATGCACACACACACACACACACACAGAATTAAAGCCTCCCAGCTGATGGGGTGAATTAGGAAAAACCATCTACTAGTCATCTACATGCAGAGTGGCGATAAGACGCTGGTCGCCATGACAACACCCGTTGGGTTGTGGGAGTTTTGAAACCTTCAGCATCCCGTCACCATCTTCATTTTTAGTCATCACCATTTTGGTTCGTCGTCACTGTGGCGTTTTAGCGTTTAACCATCATGGTTTGATCCTCATCAGGAACATTTCAACACGATAATGTAAAATAAACCGCTCAACGCACCGATTTATTGAGCCACGTGTTACATAACAAGGAATCAAGTCAAGTGACATCACCTAATACAAATACGGTTCAATAGATGAACATCTTTGAAAGAAACAGACCACAGAGGTGACTGTGATGACGGATGGACCCGCGTCTCGTTCCCTCCAGTCAGGTTGTGATTCCCGTCACATCACGCGGGTCGTTCACAGGGGGGGAGAGTTTAGAAAACTCTGACATCGCGAGGAGTCCATGAAGGCAGCGGACGAGCGGAGGAAAAGAAATATATAAAATATAACAAATATAATTACAAATCATATGGTTGCATAATGTGAATGAAAGAAAAAGAAATCAAGCAAAACTGAAGTGATGTTCTAACCCAGAGGGAGACAGAGAGGCCGTCGCCACGGTGACGGGAACCTGCCACTCGACTGGTTTCCACGGTAACCATCTTGTTCTGGCCCTTTTTTTCTGACTTTGCTTGAAACGATCACTAATGTTTTAGTTGAATTAATTGATGAATTCTTTTCTACCTAAACAGACGTTCTGTCGATAATAATTCATTAATAATTTGGGGCTTTGATGAGTTTTATTTCTGGCTTAAACCAAACTAAATAAATTAAACAGGATTTTATATTGTTAAAACCACAAATTTAAAAGTGAAATATTTCGACGCTAATACAGCAACACAAATGTAATATGACGGTTAAATGTTTAAATAAAATGTGTTTAAAAAGAGAGAGAATGTTGAGTTTAGGAAAATGTTTTCATAAAGTGCCGTTATTAAACTTTCTGTGAAATTTGAACCAACAACCAACTTTCCCACGATCGTCTCGTATCAGAGATCTACGCGTGACATCGAGAAGCAAAGCACCAAAAAACTGCAGAAAATACACATCGGTTTAGAAAAGTCAAAGTATGAAGCAGATAAACATTTGATCGCCCAGGAAATACTCAGAACAATCCCCCCAAATACTAAACGTTGGTGCAGGTCCGTCCCCTCGGGGCCAGAGGACCCGATTCAGGGACCAGAGCCACAGCTTGAGTCACAGGAGATTTGAGCTGTCACACCAACACACACACACACACACACACACACACACACACACATTAGACTTTCCCTCCTGCGCAGAATGAGGCATCCTGGGAGTTGATGATGTCATCACTACGGCCATGTGACCAGTGACGGGGGGTCATGATCCATTAGAGGTGAGTACAGAGGGAACGTTTCAGCTTTCTTCTTAAACGCACACGCGTGTCGTCCCGGGGAGATGAAGTCCGGTGATGTCGTCGCTCCCTTTGCTTTAATACGGATTTTCCAGTGTTCTCCTCAGAGGAGAAGCGCTCTGCTCGACGGACGCCGGCTGCCCGGGGGGGTCGCAGGGGGGGAGGTCAGAGGTCGTCGCTCAGCCCGTCCAGTTAAAAACACTCAGCTGGTTACAACTGTGGAGATTAAGAGGTTTTATTGGTCAAACGCTTCACTTTGTTTATTTTTTCATTAAAAAGTACAAAAGCAGGTGAAATATTTAAAGATTTTTGGGGATCTTTTTTAACAAAAGCTGAAGAGCTTGAAAGAAATGAAGCTGCTGCAGCTGAACTGAAGAGAGTCGGCGAAGAGAAACGAGCTGATGAGATGAACTGAAAGCAGCTGAAGCGCTAAAGGTTTCATGTCAAGCTGGAGGAAGTTGAAGTGGCTGAAGTCAACGGATGAGACCGTCACAGGTTTCCACAAGCCTAAGAATGTTCAGGACAACGTGCAAAGTGGACAAAGGAGTTAATGAATGAAGTGGAAGCGTCAATCATGTCAAAGTAGTAATTCATCATTTGTTTTATCGGTGTCATGGACATAAAGTGTGAGTTCATGTGTGGCAGCATTGAACATACTGAAACGTGCGTTTACCGGCTATAACAGGCTGTTCCCGCCGTTCGTACTCTGACCTTTTGACCTCATCTGTTCTTGTACCGGCCCCGACTGTACACACACACACACACACACACACACACACACACACACACGGTCAATATACTTGAAAAGGTCATTACAGTTGTTCTCAGTCGCTTTGGAACATTTCTCAGATCACAATTGAGACCGTCAGAAGAACCTGTTCAATCTGCACATCGTTGTGTCACTGCTCATCAAATGCCACACAGCTACAGCTGTGGACAAGTTTACACACGTGTAAAGAACATAATGTCGCGGCTGGAACAGATACTTCTTTGTCCCAAAAAACATTCATGAAGTTTGGTTCTTTTTTTATGACTTTTCTCTGCAGCACAACACAACGTTACGGGATCCACCGGCAGAGAGAAGAAGAGGAGTTGGGAGGCTGAACAGAGGAAGAGGCCGAGGACATAGACGTGTTCCTGAGGGGATAAGAGCCACATTATGGGCCAAACAATACACAGCGTCTTGTCACCTTGTTTCCCTCTACAGGGATGAACAAGAGGTCAGATTGGAGATGAATTGCCAAAGTAGCTGATCGTTTGGAACAATGTCAGTTTCCATCCCTCCAACATCCTCAGGCGATGGTCTGATGGATGCTGAGGAGTTCCTCTCACTCTGCTCCCCATTTGAAGCATGTCTAATTCCCTATATGTCCAACACACTCATACATATTCCTGACCCTGACCCCATGGAGGAATGTTCTCAGCGTGGAGATGGAATAAGAACAGCAGCCACGTACACAGATGCATGGATGCATCACAGCAGAGGCTGGATGAGACACTAAGATTCCTTCCACGCTGCATCACAAGAGAAGATATTCGTTGTGATGTGGATGAGAATCTGTGGCTCAACAGCAAAGAGCATCAGGAGGACTTGTTTTCAGAAATGCACATACTGTTGAGAATGATTCGAGAAATGTACCAAAGCAACTGAGAAAAACGGTAACATTTAACAAAGTAGAAAAGGACGGACCATATTGGTAACACTATTAGGACACGTAGACAGGCAAACAGACAGATGTGAGGGTTTCAGGACAGAGGATGTCGCATGTGCACAAACTGTAAAGCCACATGAGGCTAATTTGTAGTTTGCGATTTTGGGCTGTACAAAATAAAATGAGTTGAATTGACAGACAGACAGACGGGTGTCGCGTCTCACCGGCTGAAGTCCCTCTGCCATCTCTCCAGAGCCGATGTGTGTGAGGTGGATGAAGTTTGTCGGATCTCCGATCATACTGCGATCAATCTTCCTCCTCCTCTTCTTCTTCTACACACACACACACGCACACGCACACACAGGTTAGCAGTGAAGTGTAGCAGTGTGTGGGTTTCTCTTCATCCTGACATCATCTTCAGATTCAGATTAAACTGTGAATATCTTCAGAATCAAGATCTGTTGAATTAAATATAATAAATGAGGAAATTATTTTTGCTTCAATTGTGTCAGTTGTAACACGAACATTTAAATTGAACAGTAAAACAAACAATTTGAGAGTTATTCATAATATTTTGTCTAGTTCCATTACAATCAATGATATTCAAATTGTGTTATTTCATCTTAAAGTTGTTTTTCTCTATTTTGTCTTTTTTATTTCTGATTGGTTGAGAGTGAGTCACGGGGGAGAACAATGTTACGCTACGGTAAACAGAGACACGTCGAGCACTAGGACCAAGCGGACAAACGGCCGCTCAAGCTGAGCCTGTCTCCCTTCGTTTAAACCCGCCCGCAAGCTCCTCCATTGGCTGTTGCTGCTGCTTGTGTGATTGGCCGTCCCCGCTGTCACTTCATCAGGTTGTAACCGGTCTGCTAGTTGCCGAGGACGCGCTGTTACTCTGTCACTGTAAGTTGTGCGTTTGTTTTGCGCGTCAGCTCAAAGGATTGTGTGACAATGTGCTTACTGGACATGTTCTCTGTCACCAGCAGCCCTGTAACTGGAAAAAGTAGCAGTGGAGTGACAGTCAAAAACCGTTGGTAGCGGCAGCTACCGCTAACGCTAACCGCCAACTGTTTGGCTCCTAGCCTTCAAAGTAATAATAAAGCAATAAGTAATAAAGTAATAAGCCTTACGGACATTTTATTCAATTTCCACCTGTGATATTACTGCCAGTTTGACTAGCTATGTAAATGAGGTCTGTTTACCATATATTCCAAAAATAAGTGTGAAATAAATGGTACTGAGTTGGAGTGAAGTTGACTAACAAGGTGAAACACAGAATTGGGTGATAATGTTTTGCTACATGCTTTATAACCAGTTAAACCAAAAAGGTAACAGTGAACTTAAAAGTAGCAATAGAAAACTATTAGAAACTACACAGTGAACTGAAAAGGTTAGTTTTATTAAGAATACTTGTGTCTCCCACTTCTGAAATGGAAATGTCGTCCCTGCTGCCGCGTGTTTCTGCGTCTTTACGCTCTGGTTTCACTTCCTGGTTGTAAAGTCTTGCGTGTGTTGCAGAGCGATTCACCTCCAGAACAACAGGTGGAGTCACGTAATAATCTGATCCGTTCTCTCGTCAACGTTCTTCCTTTTAATAACGGCCGTATTGTGCTGTGAAATCGGAGACGTGAGACTCCGTAAAGGACGTAGTCAGCGGACCAATCACAGCCTGCTGCTGCAGGAGGACCAGTCGCTTTACACGCTAGTCTAGAAAAATGGGTCGACGCACGCAAGGAGGTGTGAAAAGACACGCAAGGGACACGCAAGGGACACGCAAGGGACACGCAAAGGACACGCAAGGGACACGTAAGGGGCTCTGCGTGTCCTTGTCCTTGCGTCTCTCTGAAAATACAGAAGCATAAACTAGGCATAAGTAAATTAGTCACTAGCGTCCCAGGACGGTTGGTCTGCAACATGCTAACATAACAGCTAACATGCTGGTGTCTCACCGGCGGGGCCTTGGCCACCACGCAGCAGCCCATCTTGTGCCAGAAGTCGCTCATGCCGACGCTCTGCCGGTCCAGCGGCCAGCCGCCGCTCTCTGCTGCCGCCCTGCAGGCCGGGTGGTGAACTGTGGCCAGTGGATGATCCCGGGGCATTCAGACGAAACGTGCTCCGGCAAGTAAAAAAAAAAGAGGAAAAGCTGTCCAGTTAAGGACTCAAAAAATGGCACAATCCCAAAATACGTTAAAGTCCGGTGTCGAAAAAATAAAGTAAAAAATAAAGTTTGAGTTTTATTATCCAAACTGTGATGACTTCTTATAGTTTATCTGTGGAGGAAAAAATAAGCAAGTTAAGGACACAAATTGGACATCTGATTTAAAATGATTACCTTTTAAAAACGTAATCTAAACCTTTACATTTTTGTTACCCTTTCTGGGTTTTACGATTCCTCTAATCACACGTGGAGGTAGATCAATTTAAAAAGATCTCTCCGTCTCTCAAAACTAGACATTTAGTCGCTGATTTAATCAGTTAACCCTCTAATGATGAACCCCGTCGCCGACGACGGGAATCCGAGACGCTAACATCATCAACAACCCGGATCATAACACACACACCTTATCACATTATCACCTTATCACATTATCACCTTATCACCATATAACATTATCACATTATCACCTTATCACCATATAACATTATCACCTTATCACATTATCACCATATAACATTATCACCATATAACATTATCACCATATCACATTATCACCATATAACATCACCTTATCACCATATCACCATATAACATTATCACCATATCACATTACCACCTTATCACCATATAACATTATCACATTATCACCATATAACATTATCACCATATAACATCACCTTATCACATTATCACCTTATCACCATATAACATTATCACCTTATCACCTTATCACCATATAACATTATCACCATATCACATTATCACATTGTCACCTTATCACATTATCACCATATCACCTTATCACATTATCACATTATCACCTTATCACATTATCACATTATCATCTTTGCTGCTTTCAGAACTCTTAATTCCCAGCATTTTTGTCTTTTCTGTTTTGTTCTGTGTGCAATGCAAACATATAGATATTCATACTCGTATTCTGACATGTAAGCACACTCACAAGTGATTTATCATGACATCAAGAGTTTAAGATAAACCTGTTTGTTTCATAAATATGTTATTTTTAGTTTTAGTAAATATAATTTCCAGCAGAGGCCTAAAAAGCAGCCGGTGCAGAACGAACAGACCAGTGTGTCATCTGCGTGAAGCGAAGGTTCTGTTTGGTCTACTACACACGTCAATCAAAAGATTCTCACATCCTCATTCTTTTAAATACCTGATAACATGGAGTGTTTATTAATGTGCGATGTCACAGTTAAATCAACACATTCATTAATAAATAACAAAGAATTAACATAAAATCTCCAAAACAACGTCTCCAGACTTTCTGTTGGTCCTCACAAGGATAGAAGAACAAGAACTCTTCAGCACAGTGAACACGTATGACTAAACACTGGGTGTGGTCACACACACACACACACACACACACACACACACTCACTCAGCTTTAAACATGTATTTCTTTCCTCTTCTGACGTCACGTTGTTGTTGTTTACTCATTGTGTGTCGTGTCTTCTGGCGACTCGTTAAACATTTACTTCCACCTTTCTGGACTTTGTCCAAAACATTTGAGCAGATAAAGAAAGAATGTGAGTAGAAACATGTTGCTTCATGTTTCGTTCAACAAATCAGTTCATCTGCTCGTTGTACAATTACTTCTCGTCTTGCATATTCAGTAGTTGTACTACAGTGTGGTACCAGTGTGTGTACTTGTACCCCCGTCTGTGTCATCGACTCAGAAAGGAAACTTTATTTTTCCTTCGAGTTGCTCCACAAAGTCCAACTTCCCAAAACTCAAACTGGCAGCAGGGCGGATCGTACCATCTACAGGCGGGGGCTGTGTGTGTGTGTGTGTGTGTGTGTGTGTGTGTGTGTGTGTGTGTGTGTGTGTGTGTGTGTGTGTGTGTGTGTGTGTGGGGGTGTGTGTGTGTGTGTGTGTGTGTGTGTGTGTGTGTGTGTGTGGGTGTGTGTGTGTGTGTGTGTGTGTGTGTGTGTGTGTGTGTGTGGGTGTGTGTGTCGTCTCCACACAGATTTCCCGTTGTTTCTGCTCATGCTGACATCATGGGACAAATATTCTCACACACACACACACACACACGTGCTTTTCAGTTGGAGCTTCAGAGACTTTTTGAACCGTCCAATTGCATTGTGGGAAACGTAGGAGTCCGTGCGCGTTGATCTGAACACGTCTCAACAAGCCGGTCAAACCGAGGGAAAGTTTTATTAAAGTCAACGTTTGATCACCACAGAACTTACTTACATCTGTACAAGTACACATACACACAGAACATTTAATTCATTGTAATTTAGCAATGTTTTTTATAAGAAACCAGTGACTAACATTTTAAACAACAACCCGGTGGTTTAAACTCCAGACAACAATTGTTTTTGTGTTTTCAGTTCCACTTCCTTGTTTCCAAACTCAGACGCTCACTTCCTGCTGCACACATCACTTCCTGTTCAGCACAAAGAGGTCGCTGATGACAATCAACATGAACGACCCGAGTTCCTTTCATTCAGAGGCTCTAAAGGAAAATAAGAATCACACAAAGTGCCTCCAGACCCACAACAGGACCTAAAAGGACCAACAACACCACACACCACATGTGCTGCTTAGCTTAGCTTAGCTTAGCTTTGCACAGAGACTGGAAACAGGGAAACAGGCAGCGCGTCTCCGACCAACGGAAACGTCTTCACCTCGAGTCACGTGCTGGAACTACTTTTCCTCCCAAATGGCTGCGTGTTCCTCCGCCACGACGAGTAGATGCAGCTTTATGTTTGTGTCGAAAAACAGCGACATCGTGATCCATATATTGGATAAATGCATCGCAGAACTGCGCTAATCACACTTCCCTGTGTGTGTGTGTGTGTGTGTGTGTGTGTGTGTGTGTGTGTGGACATGAAGGCTGGAGGTTAAATCCACTTCTCTGCACGGCGGTCACAGTCCAACAGAGATTCCTCTGAGAATTTTGGCTTTAAATGGTGAGAAGATTCCCACGTGGTCCACAGGTCCACATCGCCGTGGCAACAATGCATTCCCACCACAACAACAGGGGTCAGTCCAAAACCACCAAGTTAGAGAAACATCGTGAAAAAAACATCTGTACTGGTTCATCGGACAGACATGGTTCTGTTTGAAGACCTGAACCACTTAGTAAAGAAACCAAGACCTGAACCAGCACAGACGGAGCTCCTCTGGGGACCAGAAGCAACAAGCAACAGGAAACATGAAGGACATGATGGTCTTCCTGACCTCAGCAGGAATTACCCAGAGACCAACTGACTCGGATAGAGACACACACACATTTCTGAGGGGGGGCACTCTGAGCAACGTCTCGTGTTAACCTTTGACCTTTGACCAAATAATCAAATCACAGAATGGTCGTTCCTCTCCTCTACCAACATCCAGTGATTTATCACACATGTAATCACACGTGTGCTAACGCAGTTGTAACAAGCCCAGCAAAGCGTCTTCATGTGGTCTGAAATGTCTCTGGCGGTCAGGTGGAGGAGAAAGACTCACCTGGAGGAGACCGGAGGCGAGTGTCGAGCTGGAAGCTTCAGACTGAGCCCAGAACCAGCTGTGATCCAAAGTCTCTGCCCCCTCTCCAGTTGGGGTGTGGCTCCACCAGGAAACCAGCCTCCACTTCCTGCTGCTCCTCGTCCAGCAGCTCCTCCTGCTGCCGCTGCACACGCGCTGCACTCCGGTCCTCCTGCCGCTCAGCCGCACACGGTCCATGTGGTTCAGAACCACGAGGCCAGGAGGACACCTGGTCTCAAGATGCTCACGGATGTTATGAAAGATGGAAAATCCTTTCAATTAACAGTGAATCAAACACATTCATTTATTATTAAGTTATTAGCTGAAAATGAAAAAATCTAAATATTTCAGAATCAGGAAACATTTATTGCTAAAATATGTCATACGTACAAGGACACATAATATTTTAACGTTTTATTTAGTTTACTATAATATTTGAAATTCAGGTTCTGTACTTATGGAACTGAATGGTTCTAATTGTATGTTTAAATTATTGAAAAATATTTAAATTATTGATCTGTCTTTAAATAGAGCGTTCGTTTATATGTGTATGTTTGTGTGTCCCGCACATACCGGAAGTTACCATATATCTTTCAAAATAAATGCAAAAAGCAACCTCTGAGGCTCAAACCTCCTGGTACATTATTTGACAGCGTTAGCTCTTAATCAAACCGGTCTTCCAGCATACTACTAAATGAAACACCAAAATAACAGTGAATTATCAGGTTTGAACATGAAACATTAAAACACATGTTGATTTTAGGGCACGCTGTTTGTTTTACTTAAACGTGTTCAATAAATTAATACTTTAAGAATGTTGTTTTATATATATATAGAGACACATTATTGTCACCTTATTTGACGTAATAAATATTCTCTTTATTATGTTTAGTAGAGGCATTAATGTCATATTGAATTATTGATCTGCATGCCGTCAGACTGTACTGTAATGTCAATTTCATTCTTTTACAAAGAATATCTTACTTTATTTAGGAACCACTTTGACATGTGCCATAAACAAATAATACGTTGGCTATTATTTGTAAATATATTCAATGTGTGAACGTGTTTTTTTAAGCCATGAATGATTTCATTAACTAAAGAGAAAAATGGGCTTTTCTTTTGAAAGGTACAAGCGGAAGTCCTATGTATACTCAGGTGAGCTTGACGCACGCGCAGAGCTCATTTCACCTGCAGTGTCAGAGAAGCATCGTCTGAAACCAAAGGGGAAACAGAACAAAGAAGAAACCCTCAGAAACCTTCACCTGTCACCGGAAGCACGAAGGTAAACACACGTCACTGTCATCCCATCACGTCATATGTTTCTGCTTTTTGAGTGACAGCTGGTCACTGGTGTTAAAACCTGGAGGTTTAAGGATGGCGGTGATCCATCAAGTCCACTCGGTGAGCAGCAGAGACGCGGCCAACGCCTCTGATCAACCCGATCGATGATCGATAACAACGCTGCATCCATAACTAACAGGCAGCTCACGCGAATCGTGACTCACTGCGGTTCGTCCGAACCGGAGAACCTGCGTCTCGCGTTAAATCGGAAAAAACATGAACGCAGTCTGGTTGATGGACCACCGCTTCTATTTCAGTCTGCAGGTGACGTCATGACCCGGTTTCTGTTCTGGAGTCATTTCAGGGATCTGAATAAATATGTCTAATAGTTTCCCTTTTTAACAGTCAGAGGACAAAGAAGATACTGTAGGATGATTTACAGCGGTTGAGGCGTTCAGGGCCTGTTGGATCTATCAGCTCTGCTAGAGGATGAGTCAGTTGATCTGCTAGCTGTTTATCATTTATCCGAATAATAATCCAGATTTGCTTAAACTCGTGTGAAATAAAAATCAGTGGCGGCTGGTGGATTTTTTTTTGGTAGGACCAACCAATCAGTCATTAAATATTTAACATTTATTCTAACATTCTAACATAATAAAATAATAATAAAGGACATCTCATTCAAACAATTCAGTATATTATTGAATATATATATATGTAAATAAAACAATATTCAGAATATTGCAACTATTATGAATATCACAATAAATAAATGTATTAATTATATACACACATATATATATATATATATATATATATATATATATATATATATATGTATGTATACATATATATATATATATATATATGTATACATACCCATATATATATATATATATATATATATATATATATATACACACACATAAATAATAAAGCCAAGTTTGAAAAGAGACTTAGTATGTTTTTGTTCCTTCTGTATTCAGTCTTTGTGTTTTTGTTCCTCATTTGATGATTTTTTTTACCTTCAGACTGAAATAAGATGCAGAAATCCAAAAGCCAATACGAGTCCTTCCTCTTCTGGAGGCAGCCAATCCCTTCCCTCGATCTGACGGAGCTGGAGGACTTAGGTTTGAGTGACAGGACACCGGCCAATAGCATCAAAGGAAAGGACAAGTCCTCCTCCCTGAGGACTCAGGATGAGGAGGTGAGGCGACACTCCCACAAGTCAGGGTTTACGTGATTAATGTTTACTTTGTTCTTTAAAATTCTACCTCCTGTCTGTCTGTCTGTCTGTCTGTCTGCCTGTCTGTCTGTCTGTCTGTCTGTCTGTCTGTCTGTCTGTCTGTCTGTCTGTCTGTCGTCTGTCTGTCTGTCTGTCGGTCTGTCTGTCTGTCTGTCTGTCTGTCCTCTCCACAGGGTGAGATGACCGAGTTTTCCTCCTTTAATTATTGGAGAGCTCCGATCGCCGACGTGGACGCTCTGCTGGCCGACCTCAAGCTGCTGCTCTGAAACACAACGCTCATCACCCGACCTCTGACCCCAGACCACCCCCACCCCCACCTGACCTCCGATCACAGATCATCCATTGTCTGACCCCAGATCAGCATCTTTTAGACTGTTTAAGGAAGTCAACGAGATAAGAGCGTGGTTTTCACGTTAAAGCCGAGCGGACAGAGTGCTGCGCAGGCTGATCCTAGTTCAGATTAAACGCCCACAGCTTTTTGTCTGAACATTCATTTGAAGAGTCAGCTGATGTGTTTATGACCTGGAATCTGTATCCCATCCCGAGTCCAACTTCATGACAATAATAACTATGGTAATCCTGTCACGAAGGTGATTATTAATAAGAGAATAATCTTTGCTGAAACAAGTCAAACAGAAATGGAATTAACAATTTAAATATTTGCACAAGGACAGTAGAAACATGTTTCATTAGTTTAGAACAAGTAAACATCTGCACCTTATACTACGATTATTAGAATTCTTACAGATGTTATTCATTAGAACTATGAGCACAATGAAGCTGGACTCACCGCGTGACACAGATCCCAGATCTGTATCCACACTGAGGATTGTAACTCCTGCTGACGTGGACACTATTGATCTGCTTCTGATTTATTGAACAAATGTTTTTCTGTCATATTTATTCATTTAAGCGCACTGAGACTAAAGTTTTTATCTTTTTCCATTTGTGCCTTTTTGGGTTCTTCGATCCTGAGCTGCTTTATGAATTTATTTAAGTCACCGTGTGAATTTATTTAAGTCCCTTTATGAATTTATTCAAGTCACCATATGAATTTATTTAAGTCTCTTTATGAATTGATTTAAGTCTCTTTATGAATTGATTTAAGTCTCTATGAATTGATTTAAGTCTCTATGAATTTATTCATGTATTTCTCATGTTGTTTTTCTTAGCGGAACTCAAACTGGATCCAGACGAAGAAAAACTGCAGCGCAACTTGTCAGAATGTAAATCCTGCCAACAATAAAACGTAAAGTCCAAATCATCCCTGTTATTAATGACATGTTTTACACATTAAACTTGTTTATTTCACTTCATAGCACGTTTCCAACAACATTCCGGCCAGATGAAATCCAGCGTTCTGATTGGTTGAGAGTGAGTCACGGCGCATCATTGAGTGATAACCTACAGTTGCGGCTCACATTGACCCGACGGTTCCGTATCACTGCGCACTCAGAGGAGCAGGTTAGATTTTGCACAACCGTTAGTTGACATTTTAGCTTTTAGCTCGGCGGCGATCACTGAAAAAAACGATCAGTTTGATCGGTTTGGGGCAACGTGAGCTTCCACAACCGAACAATGAAGGTGGACGTCAACAGCGACGTGAGTGAGTGAGATGATGCCAGACCAGATGCTGTTTTCACATTCAGGGACTATTTGTCTCTAGACTACTGAAATGAGACACAACGTTTGGTGGTGAAAGGCAGCTGTTTACATACTAATTATAATGCTGCTGGTAACCGGATTATAAAAGGAACAAGGTACTTGAGGCAGTACTTTATCTTCAATAATGTAACTGTTCGAGGTGTTACATTATTGGACGATAAAGTACTGCCTCACCGTATTGCTTGAATAAAACATATTTATTTATGTATAAAGACAACAGATAAAGTGTGTTATCTTATTTGTGTTTTAAAATAAACTTAAAATAACATTAATAAAGAACATCCACCTTGAATGTGAAATTTAAATTGCTTCAAATATTTGTTTGTAGTCGAGTAAATGTTCATTTGGTTGCTCAAAATTACCCAAAAATTCTTCAAATATTAGAGAGAAATTCAATTCCACAAAGGGGTCAAATAAACCTTAATAGTAATAAAAAAATCTAAAAAGGCTCATTTGTTTTGATGAAGGCTGTTTATTTGGTCAATAAATTACAAATAAGTAGGAATTCAACTTATTTGTCCCCCCCATTAATTCCAAACCAAATATTGTATCTGTATATGTGTAATGTAAAACATTCAAAATATTGGGTAGTTCAAAAAAAAAAAGTAATAAAAAAACGTATTTTAAATATATAACAAATTATAATGTGGATGAAAAAACAAACGCAAATGTTTTGAAATACCTTAAAAATCAAATATCAGAATCGTGTTAAAATCACTTAAAAAGAGCTCAGATCAGCTTGTTGATTTAAAATGTTGTCAAAATGCCTGGTACAAACAAACCGCTTCAGTTGAACATCAGGGACGTCCGAGCTCTGCAGGCAGGAACGCGAACCATGTACCGGCTGATCTGAGGTCAGCGTTTGCCTGTGTTTCCGCGCACCGCGCCGCGAGCCTACCGCTCACACTGACTTGAGGTCTGTTAAAGGGGCAGCGGACACAGAGCCCGCCCACAGGGAGGTTAACCTACTCTGGCTTCCTCCTCCGGTGTCGCAAGGCCGCCATATTTGTACCAGAAATAAAAACACAAAAAGTAACGCTTTTTAAAAATCCGTCGAGGCAGGTAAGTTACCGGAGAATCCGATTCACGCAAGGGGACGTAATCTTCCGGGAACCTACGAAAGAACAAGGTATAACGCGTTCAAATTTAACTTGCTAACGGTGTGCCTGCAAAGAAGCTAACGGCTAACAAAGGCTAGCAAGTAAACACCAGCGATAACGAAGACTTCCTGTCAGGACTTTTCAGTATAAACCATGGACTCGAGTGTTGTAGTTAAATTATTACTAACATTACTTTATGCAAATCTTCTGTTTATAGATAATACAAGAATTGCTGTATTCCATCGTTTAAGTCGATTAATTTCCAATTAACCTTAATTTGATTGTAAATATGTTTTCATCCAAGCATGCAGAACCAAGTACTTCACATTGCAAAAAACGACAACGCAGAATTTAAAAAAAATGGTCCAACACTTAAAATAATAATAATAAAACTGCTAAATGTTAATAACTAAATAAGTCACTGAAAAATGAAAAACCTTTTACTTGAACGCTTACAGTGGGATGCTCTTATGTTG
This sequence comes from Gasterosteus nipponicus, assembly GCA_014132575.2. Taxonomy (NCBI): domain Eukaryota; kingdom Metazoa; phylum Chordata; class Actinopteri; order Perciformes; family Gasterosteidae; genus Gasterosteus; species Gasterosteus nipponicus. Next base: position 263,223 of record BMAF01000016.1, on the reverse strand, counting down.
AAGGCCACATCCATAATATCCTGTAGCCGTTCGCTAACTTTCCGCCGTAAACAAACCCCGAAGGAGCCCGTCGAGCTGCGAAGGCGCCACAATGTCCGTGTTTAGCGTTTTGTGACGGAAGGAGCGCACACCAGCGACCTGTTTGTTCCTACACGCGGAGGAATACGAGAACGGGAAAAAACGCTTCAGCCGCGCAGGGATTTCTGCCGGTGCTAGCGTGCTAACGTTAGCTTAGCAGAGGCTCTCGCAAACCTACACGCGGTACGTTTTTTTTAATCTGGTCTTCACGTGTGAAACGGCCGTTAAAAAGCGTTCGAATGAAGCAGAGCGGCGCGAGGCCGGTCCCCCGTCCGCGCGCGCCCGCAGCTAACCGGATGTGGAAGTGGTTTCTTCTCCCGAATGTAAAAGAGGCGATTTCTGTGTGACTTCCCCCGGAAAACCAACACCTTAATATCATACGGTTTCCTGTCCGTTGTCTCCGTTATCGCGTGCGTGCGGCGGGGGGCGGTTTTGAACGGCGGTGCGGTGGATTGGGGCCCGGGCAGCGGGGAGAAGCGGTACGTGGCACATGGCGGACTCCGTTCTGCCCGTGGAGGCGCGTAAAATGGCCCCTCGTCCCGCTCCGTTCAGTCTCAATGAGGAACGCTGTGTAAAGCCGCCGAGCCCATTGTCGGACACCGCCCGTCCGACGAACCGCTAGCTTTGCCCCTTTTCCCAGTAAAGAGAACCACAGTTACCAGTTAAACCACAGCAGCCATCCCATGGAGGACGTAATCTCAAAGACAACTTCAGTCCCAAACTGTGAAAATACTGACTGATATCACTGTAAATATACACGGGTAACTGTTGTAATACCACACTGAAATTACTTTGGTAAAAATAATATTAGCACAACGTGAAAATACTCTTTTGCAACTAAAAGTACTAATTAAATACTGGAAAAATATGCTTGCAAAATGTAAAAACACCAAGACCACACTGAAAGTACTGTGTTCAAATATTACAAGTAAAAGTACTTTATACGTTGTACAACCTGGGGAAGTTGTTCAAAGTATAAAATAAGTATCAGAAAAGTAAATCTACTTTAACAGTATGAATGGGATCCATGCTGCTGTTAGCGTTTAGCGACTCATCGCTCGCCGTGTTGTGTCCAGATGTCGCTGGTGGACCTCGGGAAGCGTCTGCTGGAGGCGGCTCGCAAAGGTCAAGACGATGAGGTCAGGAACCTGATGGCCAACGGAGCGCCGTTCACCACCGACTGGGTGAGACCCCAACGCCGTCTCTGTGACCACGGTCTGGTGAGAATCAGCCGGGTCGTGTGTCTCCTTTATTGTTACCATGAGACTGTAAGCAGGGTCAAGGACAGATGGTTAGGAGAGTTCATGAGGAGTTAGGAAAGGACTAGGCGGTGTTTAGTGAATCAACTCACTGAGCTGCGTAGTTGATGGACAGAGACGCATGTTGGTGACGTCAGTGTGCGGCGGCTACAAAGAAGCTTTAGATGCCTTCATGTAAAACTTCATTAACAAGGCTGCAACTTGTGTTACTCGCATGATTCTACGTCATCATCATTATCCTGAACGGACCAATGAAACGTCACTATTTAAACATGGAATTGTGGGACAGAATTTCCTCCTTTCCTTTCGTAAAGGATGCTGCAGTGTTTCCTGTGCTGAAGGAGCTAAATGAGGGAGCACTGAAGCTCCTTTCTTTAGCGTTAGAGAATAGAAGAGGTCGTATCATGGCGCCACTTCACTCAGTGATCAGATCTCTGATCATGGAACATTGTGAACAATCAATCAGTGTTTAGATCATAAGGAGGAGAGGCTAGCGTCAGCGCTAACCGCCAACCAATGGAATCAATATACTGTTACTGAATGTAGCCTCTGGACGTTAGCCGTTAGCTTCAGGTGGTTTTAATCTGTAATGTGATATTAAGTCAGTAGTTCCAGGTGTTACTATGCCTTTAGTGTAATACATAATCATATATCTATATACATAACCATATGTCTATATATATATGTGTGTGTGTATATCGGGCTGTCACAATATCACATTTTTGTTGTGCGATTATTGCACCAACATTTATTGCGATATGCGATATTATTGCAATTTTCAGACCATTTTATGCCTCTGATGACATCATGACAATATAATAGCATAATAATAAAAGGGTTTATTTGTCAGAATAGTTAGACATTAGAATGTGAAAAATATATCCTAATATAAATAAAACCAAAAAAAGAATAAGTGGGACGGAGACACGGAGCGAAGCATCGGACTCGGTGCGATTCAGTCGGGTTCGAGAAAATGTGTCCAGCAGAAAGGCGGCAGGGCGTCGCCCTGTGTCTGTGCGCGCTGCCTAAGCCCGGCCCCCCCTTTGCACATTTATATGTAACATTAATATCGCAGCACCAAGAATGATAGCACGCGATTGCAGAGAGCGTGCGATGTGTCATAGGCCCTAATGTGTGTGTATAAATGTTCAGTCTCTACATCCTGTTTGTTCCGTCTTATCACTGCGTGTTTTAACGTTACCGACTACTACAGCTGGGGACGTCTCCGCTCCACCTGGCTGCGCAGCACGGCCATTACTCCACCGCCGACGTCCTGCTGAGGGCCGGTGTCAGCAGGGACGCCCGCACCAAGGTGGACCGCACGCCGCTGCACATGGCGGCCGCCGAGGGCCACACGGTCATCGTGGAGCTGCTGGTCCGGGTGAGGACACTGTAGAGACTAATTTCTTTGGACGGTTCCTCACTGAAGTATCGGAGTGTCCCACATGAGTCCTGTAGGTCAGTAGTTCTCGGCTGGTCGGGCTGCTGAGCCGCCATCACAGCTCACTGAAGACCCAAATCCACGAAGCTCTTCAACTGATGCTGCAGTTTGAACCTGAGACGATGCATAAGAATATATGTAATAATCCGTATGTTCTAAAGCTAAATTACCGTTGATACTAGAGGCAAATATTCTCCTTTAAATTCAATTTGCTGCATTTGAATTCAAACCAACAATAAGGCCCGAGGACTCACACATATAAACCAGTATCGGGAAAGTTTTATTATGAGGCGTAAAGTACATAAAGTGACTTAAGACGATGAAAGTGTCACCTGGTCAAAGTTCAGTCTGTGACCTTCCAGAGCGGCGCTGACATCAACGCCAAAGACATGCTGAAGATGACGGCGCTGCACTGGGCGGCGCAGCACGCTCACCACGGCGTCGCCGAGACGCTCATCAAGCACGGCGCCGACGTGCACGCGCTCAGCAAGTTCGACAAGACGCCCTTCGACATCGCCGTGGACGTCCAGAACACCGAGCTGATGCTGCTGCTGCAGGTGACACCGACCTTTGACCTCAGGGCCGGCTGGTCGTATGCACGTTTCTGTGTGCAGACTTAAAACACTGAATCGATGTCGTTGGTTGGTTTCTGATGTCATGGAGTAAAGAGCATTTGAACCAGCTGGTTGGAACCTAAACGAGCATCTAGACGTGTCAGAGGACCACCGCAACGAGAGAGACTGGCTGCTAGAGAACACTGCTGACCTTTGACCTCTGGCCCTCAGGAGGGAATGCAGAACCAGGTGAACATGAACCAGGTGAGCATGAACGTGGAGACCAGCAGCACCAACCAGCCGCAGTTCATCATCCAGGGCATCCCGGGCATCCAGGGGGGGGTGGTGAACCTGGCCGAGCTGCTCAACAAAGCCAACGCAGGTTCGATCCGCCCGAGACGCAGACGCCACCTTCGTCCTCCTTTTCTCCTGAAGCGCTGACGTTTGCGCGTTTCCCTCCAGGCGACTCGGAGGAAGCGATGGCCGCCAACGCCCTGGACTCCAACATCCAGCACGCCACCGTGGTCAACGAGGGGGGTCAGAGGGTCATCACCATAGTGACGGACCAGCACGGCAACTTGCAGACCACGGGAGGGATGGCTCCGCCCTTCTTCGTCACCATGCAGCACGGACAGCAGAGTACGGCCCCGCCTCCCCGTGTGTGCGTGTGCGTGTGTGTGTGTGTGTACGTGTGTGTGTGTTGATGCATGCTGTGTCTTCACAGTGCTGGCGGTGCCGGCCAACGCAGTGACGGAGGAGGTGGTGACGGAGGAGCCGCAGGCTGCGCCCTCCAGGAAGAGGAAGCTGGAGGTGACCAACAACCACGACTCTGGAGAAACGGTGAGCGTGACGGTTCCAACTTATTAATATATTTTCCTGATAAATGTATATTGATCATTTATATTTCAGTTGTATGTTATTTAAGTCAAAAGCTAAATGATGGTGCTTTGAAAGTCCTTCAGAGAGAAATAAACTAAATGTGAAACTGTTTGGTCAGTGAGTTTGATCTGTGACTCCTCCTCCTCCTCCTCCTCCTGCAGGAGCTGCTGCAGAGGCAGCTGCAGGAGGCCAACAGGAAGGCCCAGGAGTACCGGCAGCAGCTGATGCGTAAGGAGCAGGAGGCCGAGGAGTACCGGGTCAAGCTGGAGGCCATGTCTCAAACTCAGGCCAACAACGCGGCCGTTGCCGCTGCCAACGCGGCCAGCCCCGAGGAGGTGGTGGGGGGGGAGGAGGACGAAGAGGAGCCGGCCGGCATGGTGGAGGAGGAGGGGGAGATGGTGGTGCTGCAGGAGGGAGGCATCATCATGGAGGGGGAGGAGGGCCAGGTAACGCTGGTGGAGACGGGCGGAGACACGACGGAGGTCAGCTCTTAACAGGGAGGTGGGGGAGCGGGGGGGTGCACCATAAAGACTCTCCAACAAAAAGACAGCGTGGAGGACGAGGAACAAAATGGCCATAAAAAACAAAGAAGACGAATGAGCAGACGTCTTCAGCAGGAGGAGACGGAGCTGGTGCCAAATGGACGGAGGAGACGGAGGCCAAAGGCTCATTGATCTTCTGTTTTAGACTAAATCACAGCACGGGGGGGTTGACGGCCATGTTTGTTCCTCGGTTGCGCTTCGACGCACCATTTTGCTTCCCCGGACAATCGAAGGACTCACAGAGCAGGAAGTTTTCACCTGTTTGTGTTGTTTGATTTGTGGAACTTGGACGGTTGGTCTCCTTTAAATCCCTTTATTCCCTGATGTTCCTCTGATGTTCCTCTGATGCCGTCTTTTAAACCTCGCTGCATCCCAAACAAACCTGCTGGACTCTTTGGACACTAAAACAACTCCTAATAATTACTAACATTTAGTGTTTTGGATCTGATGTCATCATGTTTAACGGAGGGAAAGTGATTCCAAACGGAGCGACGGAACCAGATCCATCATGAAAACCTTTATTCACAAATTATTATTTTAGCAAAATCCACCTTCAGCTCGTAATTGTTTATTATATATTCATATTTTGAAGATTATTACTTAGTTTGAAAGATTCCCACAAAATGGATGTTGCCGAAGAGCAAAACTGTTCCCATTGAGCAGCGTTTGGAAGAGAATTCCCGGCTGTGGTTCTGTTAATAAGCATCTTTTAAAGGGGCACCGACCGGCGTTTCAGTTGAGTACGATAGTTATTTTTATAAGCTCAGCAAAACGCAAACCTTTTTCTATGTACATATAAAGTCGTATTTTTGTAACTGTACCTGAACGCTTCACCGTGACCACGACAGCGATGACGATGCCTCTGCTGGTAACCTGGAATATAAACACTTTTTTGAACTTGTTGTGTTTTCAATGCGTTGCACCGGGTCCCTCGTATCAAACGGCCCGTTAGCCAGATGACGTTAACCGGATGATTAACTCTCGTCTCGGTTCCTCAGAGGCTGATCTGCTCAAACCGTCTCCATAGTTTGGACCAGACGTCATCATGATAATCGTCACAAGAGTCGATCACCGACGATCAACCAGGCAAATAAACTTAAACTTAAATATGAGGAGATAACGTGTGTGTTTGAATCATTTCTGTCCGATGAATTGACCGTATTGTGCGTCCATCAGTCTGTCCGTCCCGGGCGGATCGTCCTCTGTCTCACTGAACGTCTCTTGGACGTTGGAAGCGTTTTCATTGTTTGGGGAGTTTTTCCTGTGATGATGTGATGGTTTGTGGACAGAGGACGTCACGTGTGTTCACGCTGTAGAGACACATGAGGCAGATTTATGATACAAAATGAAATGAATCCTATGATGATGTTGTTAAAGACAGACAGCGCCCCCTGGAGGCCACAAGCCCCACAAAGTATCACACAAGGTAACGTTACGCGTGATGGTCAAATGTGACGCTCATTTAAGGGCCTCGTCACTAATCAATCACATTCTATTTAAATGTGTCTGCTGGCAGGAGGCTTCATGATGATCATCATCAATGAGAATAAAGATCAACTCCTTCAGAGTATGTAGATGAAAACAAGCCCAAAGAACCAGATTGATCCGAATGAACTGGATCTATGTATCAGCTTATGTATCATACGTGTGTAGACGACCACATAGAACTAGTTCATTACATGTGTGTGAGAATCATTATAGATCCATCGTTCATCATCAGACATTTGATCAACTGAAGCAGTGAAATGTGGAACATCCAGAAGTTTATTAAGAGACAAACAAACCAACAGAAGTTTACCAAGAGCACGACAGTGTGAGTCTGAGGGACAGCTGCTTTGTGAGATGTTCTCTGCAGTATGTGAGAACACCGTATGTGAGACAGTGCAGACAGTATGAGACACTGTGTGAGACAGTCTGAGACAGTGAGAGACAGTGTGAGAGACAGTCTGAGAGACAGTATGAGAGACAGTGTGAGAGACAGTCTGAGACAGTGTGACACTGAGGGACAGTGTGTGAGACTGAGGTGTGACAGTGTGTGAGACAGTGAGAGACAGTCTGAGGGACAGTGTGAGACAGTGTGAGGACAGTGTGTGAGACAGTGTGAGAGAGTCTGAGACAGTGTGAGAGTGTGTGAGACAGTGTGAGGACAGTGTGAGACAGTGAGGGACGGATGTGTGAGACAGTCTGAGGGGACAGTGTGACGTGTGCTGCAGCGTGTGGTCTGTGAGACATCACGTCTGAACGTAACAGTGGAAATCTGAGGACAGTATGTGAGAATAAATGGTTCTGAGTCCTCAGAGACATCTGCAGCGCAGTATGAGGCAGCGTATGAGAGGACGTCTGAGGACATGGCGGCTAAACGGGTCTTTGATCTCGAGAAGTTTCTCCTTATAAAACGTTCATCTAACTGATGTCGCTCCTTCATCAATGAGGACTGATGAACTGATCCAGCAGCTCACATGAACCTTTGCTCCTGTGGTGATTTAGACAAACGTGCTTCAGGGAACCGAAAAGCCTGAACTACGTCCTCTCATCCTGAAGATGATCCGGCTAACTTGGTTAAGGATAAATTAAAATATATTTATAGTTAACATTTTACTTGTACTACTCAAATGAATTAAGTTAAACATATACTGAATATGATTTTCACTGATAAAACAAGCAGATTAATTCTATTAAAAAGGTGCCAACAGAGTTCAAGATGTTTAATATGTCGCCAACATTTCTTTTTGACCTTGAAGGCCGAAATAAACTCCGAAGCAGCTGAACAATCTGTTGCTTCCAAGGTCAAGAGGTCAACCACCTCCGTTATTCATTTCTCTTCATTCTCAACACGGTGGATTCATGTTTTCATGAAATGCATTTATTTATTATATATTATAATGATTGTTCATAATCTCAATCTCTAACAAATCAAACACACAAACAATATTTTCTATATTTAGCTGTTGCTCGATCTCAGCGCATCGTCTTCTTCAATACTCATCATGATTGACAAATATGCTTTGATTCATTGTTTTTATTACAATGTAAAAATCAATCATGATCTGAATGAAGTAAAAATAGTAATATAGAACCTTATTCATAAAATTGACTGGTTATATGTTTAATTATTTGTCAAAGCAAATAAATAATTTCGGTTTACCACGGGGAATAAATAAATGGAATAAAAGTGTCGGGAAATAGAAGTAATCAAGTGAAGTACATCCGATTGAATTTGAGTAAATGTACTCAATCACCTTCCACTGTTTTATATTCTCGGTTATTTAGTTGTTTTTCTACATCTATTCTTTTGTGCTGTTGTTAGGGACAATCAAGTGATTTGATGTGGTCATTTTAACGGATAAACACCGATTTATTCCGTGATATGTAAAGCCGCCATAAAGCGGGGATATTCCGGCCCAACTGGCGGATTATGGCCGATCTTTCCTGACTGACGGGCCCGCCGACCAATGAGAGCGGCGCAGAGGCACGATGGGGGCGGGACCGCGCGCGGGGTATCATGGAGGATCAGTGGGCGAACTGTGGGCATCAGAGGAGAGCAGACCGCTCTGATCCCGGAGCTGCTGTGGCCGCCATGGACATGAAGAAGAGGATCACCCTGGAGCTGAGGAACCGCAGCCCGGCGGAGGTGAGCGCCATCTTTGTTCGAATAACAGTTCTATAGTTGGCAGGAAGCCCGGGAGGACGCCCCCCCGGCCCCCGTCACATGGGGTCCGCTCACCGAGCTACACCGCCCGCCTGTCCTGATCGATCAGTTTGATCGGCTACCGGCTGGACGCGCGGATGGATGTCGAAGCCTCCCCCGCCGGGGGGACTCCGCCTCTCACGTTGAACCATTACAACTAACGGTTAATGGCTCAAGTCCCACCGCGTCCCGCCGGTTACCGTTAAAAAGTCCCAAACCCCCCCGGCGGCAACTTTTAACCGGCAGCGCCCGCTCGGGCAGTCGGGGACCGGGTGAACCGCGCCACGTCCGGGTCTCAGGGGAGTCCGAGCGGGACTTACCGCCGCCTCGCGCCCGACTAGCGGACATTTTAAGCACCGACGGTTTAAAGGCGGGAACGCGGCGTCCGTCTCCGCGGGAACCGAACGCGCGGTTGTTCGCCGGGCTTCGTGTTCCTTTGCGTGATGACGTTTGCGGGCCGGCTCGGTGGCGCACGCGGGGTGATCCGCAGACTACTCAGGTGACCCCTAAAAGGTACAGAGGTCAACAGGATTAACGGCGTTTCTCCGGTTAAACCTCGACGCCTCCCGAGCCGTGCGCGTCGTCACGAGCCAAAATGGCGTTAGTCGACTGGGATTTAACCTCCGCCGGATTTCCGTCTTCATCGGCTGTTAGTCAACAACATACGGGTTCATACGGGTTATGACGTCGTGATTAAGTTATTGAACCGGACCGGTTCAAACTGAGAGCCTCCTGTTGTCATGTCGACGGGGGGCGACAGATGGCGCGTGCGCAAGGACGCTTAGCACACGCGCACTCAACGTGCACGTAAGATTATAGAAGGTTAAACCACGCGCACGCAAACCCACCGGCCTGCAGGCCGGAACATTGAGGGTGGTTACATAAGAAGAACCGGAGGGAACTCTGGGTAATAAAAGTGGGGAGATTCATAATTACAGGCTGAAACAATAACGAAGCACTGCTGCCGGTTGTCGATGACGTCACGAGGCGCGCGACATCGCTGCCGTACATCAGGAAGTAACATGTTTCTTCCGAATTTAGAGAGGCCGTCATAGTTATTAATGGATCTTAATATTAGACTTTTATTTCTAGACATAATTATAATGTGTAACAACAACTCTTCTTTGGTCTCTGGAGACCAGACAGCTGTCAATCACGACCAAAAGGTCGCTTTAATAACTGATTCGTGACGTGGGGCTGAGAAGTAATCAACCAGACATTAAATAACTGTGTCTCCAGATAGCGGAGCTGGTGGTGGACAACAGCCGCTGTGCGGACGGAGAGGTGGACGGCCTGACGGAGGCCTTCACGGGGCTGGAGTTCCTCAGCATGGTCAACGTGGGCCTGAGCTCGCTGGCCAAGCTGCCCTCTCTGCCCAAACTGCACAAGGTAGCGTAACCAGCATGTTAGCAGCTATCGGATCGACAAAGATGTTTTATTGTACATTGTGGTGTGTACATGTGTTCACACGCTGTGTGTGTCTCTGGTTGTGTAGCTGGAGCTCAGTGACAACAACCTGTGCGGCTCTCTGGGCACTTTGTCGGAGAAATGTCCGAACCTGACGTACCTGAACCTCAGCGGGAACAAGATCAAGGAGCTGAGCAACGTGGAGGCGCTGGTCAACGCGCACACGCACACGACACAGACACACACACACACACACACACACACACACACACACACACACACACACACACAGCCCCCCGCCTGTAGATGGTACGATCCGCCCTGCTGCCAGTTTGAGTTTTGGGAAGTTGGACTTTCAATCTTTGTTACTAGACGCACACATAGAGACACACACACACACACACACACACACACACACACACACACACACACACACACACACACACACACACACACACACACACACACTTCTTTGTTACTAGACTCACACACACATATAGAGACACACACACACATCTTTGTTACTAGACGCACACATAGAGACACACAGTCATATTTCTTTGCATTAAAGTGTAAAACGGGTTTGAAAACATTTGATTTGAGTGACATGTTGAAATAAGACCCTCTGAGATGTTCTTCACTACTGCAGCAAAACCTGAAGAGCCTCCAGAGTCTGGACCTCTTCAACTGTGACATCACGTCCCTGGAGGACTACAGGGACAGCGTGTTCGAGCTGCTGCCTCAGGTCACCTATCTGGACGGCTTCGACCAGGAGGACAACGAGGCGCCCGACAGCGAGGCCGACGACGAAGGTCAGTGCCCCCCCCGCCCCCCAAACCACAGCCGGCGCTGGTCCACCGCCTGAACCCGCTCTCTTTTACAGAGGAGGACGGGGCAGCGCCCGCCGGAGACTATGACGAGGACGAAGACGAGGACGGCTCAGAGGGGGGGGGTGCGGGGCCGAACCGGGCCGATCAGGTGGGTGATGCACGAGGCTGCCGGCCCCATAAGAACCAAAACATGTGCCGAAAGGAGACGACCTCGTCCTCTTGAGTGTGACGATGATGATGATGATGATGATGAAGAGCACAGTGTTTTACATTAGGTTTATTTTTAATAGTTTTCACTTTTGTTTTAATAACTGAAGTTCTCCCTAAATTGAATAATACCACGGCTCTATAATTCTGTTAAGACATCAGCGCTCAGCCTGGTCACATGACTTGAAGGTCACATGACTCGATGATCCCGATGAATAGATTTAAAGTCAATCAGAAACGAGCTGCCTGTTTTATTTTGAAAGTACTGTATTCTTCCCCTCAGGACGACGACGACGACGATGAAGAGGAGTTTGCGGAGGAGGAGGAGGAAGGTGAGTGAAGCGTGGGCCTGCTGATCTGATTGGTCGGACCCTCCCTCCCCTGATTGTCTCTCTCTCTCCCCGCGTGTGCAGAGGAGCAGGCCGGCGTTCAGGGAGAGAAGAGGAAGAGAGACGTGGACGACGAAGGCGAGGATGACGGGGACGAAGACGACTAGCTCGTCCTAAGCCGTCTACTTGTCCCGTCTCATTGGTACTCCAGATGGACAGCCGGGCCGCGTGTCCTCCGCTAGTCTCCTTCCGTCAGTCTTTCTTTTTAGATAATATATAAGATGTTATCAGAACTTCAAGAGTCCACATGTGTCCCTTTTAAGACCTGGTCCTGGATTGGTCCGTCCCCCCGACCCACTTCCTGACGTCTTGCTGCAGCGGATCCACCAGCCCAAAATCTAGACTGAAAAATGTCCCGCCTGTCAACTGAGATGTTTCAGAATAGACATGGAGACTACAAAATGATGTCACTTCCTGTCTGCTCTCCAACATCAGCTGGAGTCCGACTACGAGACAGACAGTAAAGCCCTCTACCAACAGGGCCAATCTGGACCAGAACATGAGCGGGCTGGTTTGCTCCGGTCCAGCAGTCTCGTAGTGACGAGAACATCTGTCCATCTTCAGGAGCTTCCCACTGCACGCGATCCCGAAGGGCTTCTCCCACAGTCCTATCTGACTCTGGACCTTATCAGGGACGTTTCCCGGACCCCCGTCCCCGTAGCCTGCTGTCCCCGCGTGTGTTTGATTTGTTCTAGGGGTTCTCCAGGGAATAGAGTTCAGATGTCTTTGTTTGTTTTGGTTTGTTGACTTTGTCCCTGTAGTGTCCTGGAAACCAAACGTTGCCGTCCTCCCTTTCTGTGAAATACGAGCCCCCCGAAGGCCTCGCGTGAGCCCCCCGAAGGCCTCGCGTGAGCCCCCCGAAGGCCTCGCGTGAGCCTGGTAATGATTGGTAATCGATTGGTAGCGTATTGCTGTGTCAGGTAAATGAAATGTAAACCATGACTCAGCGCTTTTCCTGGAGACTGAGACTTGCTGCAGCTTTTCTAGTGGTGTCGTACGGTATCGAACCCTCAGTTATGAATAATGATCAGTGTGATCATCTGATGGATCATTGATCCACTGTCTCAGGTTCTTTTGTCCCGAAGAAACAGAACTTTGTCTTTTAACTAAACTGCTGTAAACTTTTAAATTCTCTCCTTTCAAGCTCTTCAACACCGACGAGCGTTTTTTTAGACGGTCGCCACTGAAGGTTGCGGTACAGCTGTAATACTCCTACACACAGTCAGCGTGTATTTGTACTCCTACACACGGTCAGCGTGTATTTGTACTTTATACACGGTCAGGGTGTATTTGTACTCCTACACACAGTCAGCGTGTATTTGTACTCCTACACACGGTCAGCGTGTATTTGTACTCCTACACACGGTCAGCGTGTATTTGTACTCCTACTCAGCGTGTATTTGTACACGGTCAGCGTGTATTTGTACTCCTACACACGGTCAGCGTGTATTTGTACTCCTACACAACGTCAACGTGTATTTGTACTCCTACACACGGTCAGCGTGTATTTGTACTCCTACACACGGTCAGCGTGTATTTGTACTCCTACACACGGTCAGCGTGTATTTGTACTCCTACACACGGTCAGCGTGTATTTGTACTCCTACACACGGTCAGCGTGTATTTGTACTCCTACACGGTCAGCGTGTATTTGTACTCCTACACACGGTCAGCGTGTATTTGTACTCCTACACACGGTCAGCGTGTATTTGTACTCCTACACACAGTCAGTGTGTATTTGTACACATGTGTGACACATAAGGAATCTCATTCAACATAATGCTGTCAGTCAACCAATCAGAGCACTTGGGGGCGGGCTTGGTTATGTGAGCTTAGTGTTTGATTGATAGATTGTTCTTCGGGCACCTACCATGGTGTGAAAGGTCAAAGGTCTCATCAGCTTAATTCAGTTTAAACCGGTTTCTAAGACGATATTGTAAATAGACTTTCAGCTTAGTTTCAGGTTTGTTTTTATTTTGTAATGAATTTAAATCATTTTACAGATGTTTGTTTTTTGGATCCAGGTAATAGTTTGACCTCGTCTTTGACCTCTTAACGCGGCCCGCTCCTCTGCCAGCGAGGGAGGGGGGGTTACTGTGGTTGACCTTTTGTGTGCTGTAACTAAAACATGGGGGTTTGAATTTTTTTAATGTATAAAAGGACCAAAATGTTTACTTGAATTCGTCCAGTGAAGTTTGTGTTGGAGGAAGGGGCGGGGCTCTGGGGGGCGGGGTTATAAGCTGTGAGGAAAGAAGCAGGACTCAAAACTCCGCCTCCTCCACGGTTACAAGTCCCAGGTGAGTCCGTCTGAGTTTCATGAAATCCAATGTCTACTTATGAATTCTATTCAACCCAGAGAAATATTTACTGGTGAATGAGGTTAAAATACAATAATAATGCGTAGTAAAATGTTATTTCAGAAAATAAAACACATTGAAAAAAAACAACTAAAGTAGAAGCAAAATATTAATGAATACATAAACCAAAGGTTTGATATTTTTAGGTTAGAAATAAAATATATGAAAATCTATTGGGGAAATAATTCAATTCAATCAATTGAGTTTTAATGATCAAGTGTCCAGTGTGTGTCCTATAGATGGCGCTGTAGTCTTTCGCTTCACTGAATCGAACTTTTCAATACGTCCTCTGATTGGCTGCTGCACAGAAGCGATTGAGATGTGCACACTGCTCTGATTGATCCATAACTGCAGTAAAGTAACTAATACACACAAAGTAAAAGCAGAGCTTTGAAAATGTGTGTGTTTTATTTTGTTAAACCCCAAAATGCAAATTACAAAACTTACTAAATTAGCCTCCGAGGGCTTCAGTCTGTACACCAGGGGTCTCAAACTCAAGTCAGGTACGGGCCAGATGCAGGCCACCTCGACCGAACGCGGGCCAGACCATTATGGCCGACGGGGGGGATGACACTGACGGTCCGACCGGCGAACGGAACGGTCGGCGCTGGGGTGGAGGTTGTAAGTGGCTGCTAACAGCGAGGTTGCTACAATATGGAACTCGCGGGCCGCACTAACATTACACTTTCATATGAAGGCGGGGGCCACAAAATATCGTCCCGAGGGCCGCAATTGGCCCGCGGGCCGCGAGTTTGAGACCCCTGCTGTACACACACTGACCCGAAGCACTGCTCGCGTCTCTGTGTGCGCGCGTCTCTGTGTGTGTGTGTGTGTGTGTGTGTGTGTGTGTGTGTGCGTGCGCGCTCTTCTGAAATATTTACTTTCTGACTTGAAAGCTTTTGCTCGTCATGTTATTTTTGTACAACAGCTGGGCTGTCATTGGACAGTTCATGATGACGTCACTCTGACCAGGGGTCCGTTTCAAGAAGCGGGTTTAGTGTAAACTCAGAGTTAGTTAAGCCTGAGATGAGGGAAACTGGCTTGTTTCACAAAGGGAGGTAACTAAAGCTCAGGCTCAGTCTCCATGGTAACTGAAGCTCAGGCTCAGTCTCCATGGTAACTGAAGCTCAGGCTCAGTCTCCATGGTAACTGAAGCTCAGGCTCAGTCTCCATGGTAACTGAAGCTCAGGCTCAGTCACCATGGTAACTGAAGCTCAGGCTCAGTCTCCATGGTAACTAAAGCTCAGGCTCAGTCACCATGGTAACTGAAGCTCAGGCTCAGTCACCATGGTAACTGAAGCTCAGGCTCAGTCACCATAGTAACTGAAGCTCCGGCTCAGTCACCATGGTAACTGAAGCTCAGGCTCAGTCACCATGGTAACTGTGAACATCACCTGGTCGGGAGCAGGTTTTCTTTCTCCTTCCACAGGCTCCTCCCTCTGACAGCAGCCCAGCCAATCACACAGCGCGCTTTACTTTCCTCGTTCATTCATTCACTCTGTATCAGTTTACACATATGAACTAAATAAGATGTTACGTTAAAGACTAAAGTGTTTTCTGGACGATTCTGTTGGTGAAGAAGCGCTTTTACTTCTCAGGCTGTTAAACACCATAAGAGAGAATATTGAGGCCCGATTAGATATATTCTCATTTCCAGATGACTACTTGTTTGAACGCTATCGTTTTTCTTCACAGTCTATCAAATATGTCCATGACCTCATCCGTCCTCATAGAAGTAACGTCCCCCATCGTGGACGTGCTCTCACATACGAGACCATTCTTTGTGCAAACATTCTGTGCAAAATGTTGGATTCATGTTAATGTGTATTTAAAAACACAAAAACAATTCTGATTCTGAAGACATTTACATTTTTGGGGGAAAAAATGGTTGAAAAAAAATTTGTCTTATCAACCAAAAGTTTCACGACCCCCTGCAGTACTTCTGCGGACCCCTTGTTGAAGACCTCTGGTATGAGGAATTGTAATTTATTTTAGGACTCCCCAATTGATGAATCACTGCCTTCAGTAAATGAAGCTGACTATGTGAATAGGAAGTATTTTCACAGCGTCAATGTGCAGGTCAATTGACCGCTGTCACAAAATGTCAAATATCACTATACTGCAAGTAACAAGTGTCATTCTCTGTACTGTCAAGATCATATGTGATGCTACACCCAATAAGTAATGTAGAGTCCGTCCTCAGCAGCAGGATGGAACGTGGTCAGCAGCCTAAAGCCTTGTGCGGTATTATTCACCTTTAAATACACTCAAATGTGTATTTAAAGAGTCTGACCGAACCCAGCGGACTGACTACTGCCCCCCCAACGAGTGTCAATAACAAGTCAGAAATACTCTATAGAAGTATCGAGAATAATAATGATAGAGGAAGAGAAAAGATGGGGGAGATGTTGTGAGGATTAAACGAGGTCGAGTTTGAACACAAGCTGCAGGGCTGTGAGTCACAATGAGCGCACACACACTCACAGACACACACACCCCCCCACACACACACACATCCCCCAACACACAGAGACACACACACACACATCCCCCAACACACACACACACACACACATCCCCCAACACACAGAGACACACACACACACTCCAGAATTGGTGTAAATAATTTATGGGACTCCGTTGAACACGAATGGGAGGTTTGGTCTCAGTAAATAAGGGTTAACACGTGTGTGTGAGGAATCTTAAATATGACTGAAAATATTCCAGATTTAAGTTACTGATCAAACATGTTGACACTATTAGCATGCTAGCATACTCTTTGTGCTAAGCTAAGCTAACCGTCGTTCATGGAAGACAAAGGAGGATTCATAAATAATCAGTGGGTGACACGAAAAGACAGCAGGTTAGTCATGAAGAAATGCTCATATACACACACACCATTGCACACACACACACACACACACACACACACACACACACACACACACACACACACACAGACACACCCAGGTCAGTGAGCTGTAATGCCGAGCAGATGTAGGGCAGCACAAACGTTATCGCTCCATTACACAACTCCACCTCGACAACACACACACACACACACACAGACTGTGTGTGTGTGTGTCCTAAATGATGAGGCTCTCTCTGGGCTGTCGGCCAATTGCGTAGCTGGATCTCTGGATCATGTGACGAGAAGCAGAACATGTCATTTCTGTGTTTATGTCCAGTTATAGATTTAAAAAATCTGAATCGATGTCACATTTTAAGAAATTAAAGCTAAATTCAAACATTTATTAACAGCATCAAATGAACGTTAAAGGCATTCCAGTAAATAAAAGGAAAGCTGTGCAATATTGGAGAGTTAAAGAAAGAGCAGAGCAGCTGATCTCTGAAACAAACTCAAGCACTGAGCAGGGATGGAACCCGTGACCCCGGACTCATCCAGGGGCACAGGGGGATGGAACCCGTGACCTCAGACTCATCCAGGGGCACAGGGGGATGGAACCCGTGACCTCAGACTCATCCAGGGGCACAGGGGGATGGAACCCGTGACCTCGGACTCATCCAGGGGCACAGGGGGATGGAACCCGTGACCTCGGACTCATCCAGGGGCACACAGGGATGGAACCCGTGACCCCGGACTCATCCAGGGGCACACAGGGATGGAACCCGTGACCCCGGACTCATCCAGGGGCACAGGGGGATGGAACCCGTGACCTCAGACTCATCCAGGGGCACGGGGATGGAACCCGTGACCTCAGACTCATCCAGGGGCACAGGGGATGGAACCCGTGACCTCAGACTCATCCAGGGGCACAGGGGGATGGAACCCGTGACCTCGGACTCATCCAGGGGCACACAGGGATGGAACCCGTGACCCCGGACTCATCCAGGGGCACAGGGGGATGGAACCCGTGACCTCGGACTCATCCAGGGGCACAGGGGGATGGAACCCGTGACCTCAGACTCATCCAGGGGCACACGGGGATGGAACCCGTGACCCCGGACTCATCCAGGGGCACAGGGGGATGGAACCCGTGACCTCAGACTCATGCAGGGGCACACAGGGATGGAACCCGTGACCTCAGACTCATCCAGGGGCACACAGGGATGGAACCCGTGACCCCGGACTCATCCAGGGGCACAGGGGGATGGAACCCGTGACCTCAGACTCATCCAGGGGCACAGGGGATGGAACCCGTGACCTCAGACTCATCCAGGGGCACACGGGGATGGAACCCGTGACCCCGGACTCATCCAGGGGCACAGGGGGATGGAACCTGTGACCTCAGACTCATGCAGGGGCACACGGGGATGGAACCCGTGACCCCGGACTCATCCAGGGGCACAGGGGATGGAACCCGTGACCTCAGACTCATCCAGGGGCACAGGGGGATGGAACCCGTGACCTCAGACTCATCCCGAGAAGAGAACGGGCGCAGGAACGAGCGTCGCTCTGTAGAACCTTCAGAATGATCTGATCCGCTGGCAGCTTTGTTCATCTCATTTTATTCTGCATGTGAAAACTAAGACTAAGACGGAAAAAAAAATGTTTTACCCACAATGCATTGCCGTGTACAGTAGTACAGTAAGATGATTTAAAAACATCAATGTACAAATCTTGAGTATAATAATCTAATAATCTAAATCTAAAGAGAAAAAATGACGTAACATTTAAAATAACTTGTTTCCATTTTTTTGAAAAGTTGTAAATGTGTTGAAACTTTCAAATAAATCAACCTAAATACATTTGTTCAACAATTTTGATTGCAACATTACTTACAGAACAATGAAACTTCATGAAGAATCTGCTCACAGTGTCGAGTTCTTCTGCAGAATATCACAGAATGTGAATATTTCAGCTCAGAAAAGTGACTTTTAAAGAGAAAAGCTCAGCTCATATTCCCTCAGCCCTTCATGTCCTCCATATTCCAAAAAAGTGCATGTTTTAATATAGAAAAAGACATATTTTTGTGCAGCAACAATCACTTCTAATCGTTCAAAATATCAACTATTTCAATGAAATATTTCCTTAAACCTGAACATTTGTATTAGTTATCCATGAATTATAAAGTGAAAGTGTTGTTTGATAAGAAATGTTTATCGAACACACGTTGTGCCTGCAGGCTAGATCAATACATCTTACAGATATTGAATATATATATTAGTAGGTGCATATGTCGTCCGATGACAAGTGTTCTTGTTAAAGCTTTTTACTCTTAAGATCTCGGCTGCAATTCTTCCAAAAGCAGCCGAAGGTGTCTGTTTGTCTCCTTGTTGAATAAGTATATATATATATATATACACATATATCTTTGAATATATATGTATATATACATGCACATTGCAGGATGTGTGACATCAATTTTAATCTAACTTTATCCCCATTCTCTTAAAACTATCGGAAGCTATAGCCGACTATCAGCTGGTATTACAATATTAATAATAATAAGCAGAAGAAGAAGAATGAGTCTTCCCTATCGAATGTTGTCTTATCTTTTGGGGAGCTTTCCTGTGCCGATGTGAGGGTCAAAGGTCAGAGGATGTCGCATGTGTACAGACTGTAAAGCCCTGAGGCAAATTTGTAGTTTGCGACTTTGGGATACTGAATCTCTTTATATCTTAAATATGTTGTTCTGTCCTGATCCAGTTCTAGATCCTCACCATTAAGCAACATTATTATTGCATTCATAGGTAAACAGTATATTTGAGTTCTCTTTCAGCCCATCAGGGAGAGTGAGGGAAGACATATTCTTTTGTCTCTTATTGACAGATTATTGCTTTTTCTCTTCTCCTGGTGTAGAAAATCAATATTAAACTCCCTGATTCTCCTCCAAACGTCTGTGAAATCTGAGTCATTACACATCCAGACGGATGTGAAACAACTAAATCCGATTCATAAAACAGAATATACATTAGCAAATAGATCAGGAAATAGACCTTTCAATTGTTCAAAATCATCTGCTGGTAGGAGAAGATGTGCTCGTCAGTGCCTTCGTGTTTTTGTCTTATTAAAAAAGTTCCCTTTTGTACAAATGTTGACATCTTTGATTGAGAAAAAGTGTCTCTTTAAAAAGACACATTTTTTTTTATATCTTCCAAAAATATGTCACAGGGGTCTCTGAACTCCACGGAGCGGCTTAAAGAAAAGAAGAAGAAACGTGCACCACAGGTAGATAAATGAAGGGCACCAGGAGACTGTGTGGAATAATCGGGTGCGTCGCTCGCCGGGAGGGTCGAAGTCATCCGACGTCCCGGGAAGACCGCGGCGTCCAAACAAGCGTCCACGTGCCCGCGCCAGGCCAGAAGATCAAAAATATTTGAGGATCGTTCTCTTATTTCCGTTGAGACATCCTGGTCATGGCGTCTCCGACTCGTCCTCCTCTTCGGGGGAGTTGGGTGAGAGGGGTGTGTCCTCCTCCTCGCCCGCCGTGGTCGCCCGGGGCAATCCGGCCTCCGCTGACGTCAGCGACATCTTCTCGTAGGTCCTCCGGCGCTGCCGCCGCAGTGTCTGGCTCTGCAACTCCTTCACCTCCTGCAGAACCTCCTGCGCCTCCTTCCACGACGACACAGCCTCCTCCAGGAGACGGCCGGCCTCCTCGCGCCTCCGCTCCACCTCCGGGTCTACCTCCGTTTTGGGGGGCAGTGACTTGAAGGACCCTGAGAAGCTTGGTGAGTTCTTCTCACTGGAACATGGTGACTCCTTGCTGCTCCCGGGGTGAGGAGAGTGGGGTTCACCCCCCCGCGGGGAGTCAAGGCACTTCGCTGCAGGAGAGTCGCCCTCCTTGCCGAGGCCCGAGGAGCCTGAGGGACCCCTGAGCTTGGGGGAGCGGACGGTGTCGCAGCTTTTCGTCCGAGGAGAATCGGTGGCTTTGGTGGCAGGCGAGTGGGATCCTCTGGAGCGATTCTTCTTGGCTTTGGACCGAGGAGACTCTCTCCCTCTCAGACGGGGAGAGTCTTTAACCCTGAGGCGAGGAGAGTCGCTGCTCCGGCTCCTTGGAGATCCGGACGACCTGCTGAAGACATTAATCCCACCAAGAGGATCACAGTGATTACTTTGGCCGGGAACAGGACAGACCGACCTCCAGAGGTCAAGGTCAAGTTATTAGTAAAAATAAAAAATAATACAAACCTGGAGTGAGGAGAGTCGGAGCCCCTCAGGTGGTGGAGGCAGGGGGAGTCGATACCCTTCAGGTAAGGTGAGCTGCCTCCACGTTCCCGCTCTGCTTTGGCCTTCTGCAGCTCCTGTACATCACATCAACACATTTCAGCAGGACCGAACCGTCTCAGCGCACAGGTGGACCAATGAAAACAGAGCGAGGTGTCCTACCTGCAACCTCATTTCCTCCAGCAGCTCCTGAGCTCTCTGCATCCTCTGAGCGATGAGGCTCTGCAGCTGACCGACCGGCTGAACCACCGAGACTCCGCCCCCCGCCTCCTCCTCCTCAGTCGGACAGCGGCGAAGGGCCGAGCGCAACTCGGAGCGAATCATCGCCGGCCTGAGTAGTGGAAAGAAGAAAGGATTGTGAGGAAGGAAGATTCACTGCAATTTTGTCATGTGAATATATTTTTTTATGTTCACCTGGAGGAGAGCACTTCGTCCATGGACGCACAGCGGCTTCGGCCCTGCATGCTGAACCTCTTCCCCGGCTGGGGCGTCTGAGACTGAGCCTTAAGGACCTGAAAGGTAAAACAAGTTTGCTTTTTGTACTCTGTGGTTCAGGGATATAAGCCGGGGGAGGGAGGGAGGGGGGGTCTTGCATCAAGCACGCTATTGAAAAATGACTCACGGTCAACAAGAATCAAGAGTATCCCAACCTGCACCTGCTGGGTTTTGAGGACCTTGGAGGCCTCCGGGTGGGACTGCTTGCCCCAGGAGAGCTCGCTCCCCCTGGGCAGACTGCTGGTCTTCACCGTAGGCTCCTTCGGGGTGGCCCGCAGCTTGGACACATCCGTGCCGGCTCGCTGACGGACGCCGACCCCCCAGGACCCGATGCTGGCCACCTGTCCGCACGAGCCTCCCCATCGCGGGTCCACCTGAAAGTTCTCCCAGGACTCGTAGTCCGGGCAGAATGCGTCCTCCTCGGCCACCAAGTCCAGGGTCAGCATGCCGTGGGAGGAGGTGGAGGCCTGGGGGAGAACAACACAAGTGGGTGTGCTTCAAAAACAACCATTGAGACACAATGGGAGGAGTAAAACAAGAGATCCGGGTACCACGGCCATGAGGTGCCCTCGGGTGGGCAGCCGCCGGCCGTAAGGGATCTTCACCCGGTCTCTGGTGGGATGGACCAGCGCACTGTCCTCCTCGATGGTAACCTGCACAAAAACATGGAATCTGATCCTGGAGCAGGAGGCGGTACCATAACGCACTTAGAACTCAATGATTCTGGTACACAGCTGGATCGATTGTCGACTTCTTCATGAGCTATTTGAACCGTTATCAGAGTCACCTAGTTACCTCGTCCAAAACGCGGTTCTTGGCTTTGATGATGGCCACGTTCAGGGCATGGACCCACGATTCCTTCTCCTCAGGACTCACCGCTAGAAACACGAGGTTGGGAACCTGTGAAGAGACCAAAGGTTCAGTTTAGAGTCGTCGGATAAGCAAAACATTTTACTAATTAATAAATGCAAGTTTTTGACTTACTTTTTAAGACAATGACATAAATAAATATTGTTGGCCAGTTGCTACAATCAAACATCTGCTAATAGCAACCACTGATGATCAATAATTAGCATCAGCAGCAAAAATCCAACATGGTCAGGAATCTAATTGAAATATTTCTTTCCTTTTATTCCTTCGATGATTCTGTTCTTCTGTTAATCTTGTGTTTTCCATCTTCGGATTAAAGACTCAATGCTTAGTATTCTAACAATGCTCAGTGTTGTAATAACGTTCAGTCAGTGAATATTAAATACATTCGACTGTTAAACCAGCTGAAAGAACCCCAGATCTCCTTCAGGAGA
This sequence comes from Gasterosteus nipponicus, assembly GCA_014132575.2. Lineage (NCBI taxonomy): Eukaryota > Metazoa > Chordata > Actinopteri > Perciformes > Gasterosteidae > Gasterosteus > Gasterosteus nipponicus. The sequence goes on along the minus strand of BMAF01000016.1, from coordinate 240,664 downwards.
ACCTGCATCGCTTTTCATTTTGAGAACCAGAAATCAGCAAATGACAAATCTGTTGACCTCGTCAGTGCCGTGATGTCATCGGAGACACGATCCTCATCCCCATGAGCGGCGACAGACTAAACACAAAACGGACACGTGAAGGCGGAGATTATCCCGCGGTAACCCTTCCTCTAATGGGATTCTGGGAATTAAACCTTTTCATAGAAGAAAAAAAACACACAGCGCGGCTCGGCCAAATACACCAATGAGGCGGCGTAAGCAATCCGCATGGCGGAAAGGGCCTGAAGACTCGTTCCTTCATCTGTCGTGCTCCCCTGGGGAGGGACCTGAGGAGGACATGGGAAAGAGGGACCTGAGGAGGAACGTAGGGAGGAACCTGGGGTGGAAGTTGAGGAGGGACCTTGGGGGGGACCTGGGGAGTGACCTGGGGAGTGACCTGAGGAGGGACATGGGAAAGAGGGACCTGAGGAGGAACATAGGGAGGAACCTGGGGTGGAAGTTGAGGAGGGACCTTGGGGGACCTGGGGAGTGACCTGGGGAGTGACCTGAGGAGGGACATGGGAAAGAGGGACCTGAGGAGGAACATAGGGAGGAACCTGGGGTGGAAGTTGAGGAGGGACCTTAGGAGGGACCTGGGGAAGAACTCACCATATTTCCCGGATGTCTGCAGCGCAGCAGAGTAAAGCGACTGTGGTTCTTCTTGCTGCGACTCTTTGCTTTCCTCAGCTCCTCCGAGCGCTCATAGTCGGCCAGGTTAAACACTTCCTGCGCCCTCCGCTCGTCTCTCACCTGCAGACAAACACACACACACACATCACCGCAGATCAAACCTACGGCATGTCGGTGTCACTGCGAAGAACCGAACGCAAAGAATCAATGATGAGTAACAATAAACAAGGTAGCCACTAAAGTCGCTGTGGTGGGGGTCCTTCAGGTGGTTTAGGATTAGGTGGTCGTTGAGGAGGTTGAACGGGTCCTTGACGAGGTCCTTGAAGCGGTAATAACAAAGAACTGCAACAGCTGTCCTGTTGCCGTGGTTACCGGCGGATTGACCGTGAACTTTGGTGGCAGATGAGACAGTTGACTTGAAATTTGTAGATCAGCTTATTTGTTTCTTGCTCTTCCGAGTTTGTATCTTTATGGTTGAAATGCACTTATTGTAAGTCGCTCTGTAAAACAACGTCAGCTAAATGACATGCAATGTAATGTAAAAGTGAAGCAGAAGACAAGCTTGTTTTTATTTTGTCATGTTCCAAATTAGTTGTTTCCCTTGTATATCACTTACGGTGTTCAATACATCCAAATACAGCAGTTTGGGCTTCAGTAGCGAATAGATGCACACATTTTGATGTGGAATTACCAGGAAAATACAACTTTCTTAGCTAAACAGCTGAGGTAAGAGTATATTTATGGTAAAGATATTTCTGTTGTTAGCGAACCTACTTGACGTCAGCAGCACTCGCTTATATGTCAGTCACCTGTGGGTTGTCAGTTCTCATCGACTCATTGTGAGTCTTTACAGCACGACGTGTCAGAGTTACAGGCAGAAATGTGGCAAGTGGCAGGAGTAGGTGGCGCATCCAGAATGTTGATAATTCATTTTTTTGGTTTAGTTGTAAAAATGGTTTACATCAACTTGTAGCCCAGGTCCTGCTGTTTAATCGGATGTGTGACATCAAATATAACTTTGTGATTAGTGAATTAATTTGATGAGTCTTCTTCCTCCACAGGGGCTTGGCATTCAACAGGATATGTACTGGGTCCTATATATATATATATATATACACCTGTATATACATTGTGATGGCCCAGCCGGCGACCAGTGCCCCACATAGCTGAAGACATCCAGACGAGGGCCACCAAGAGGCATGGTGGTGGATGGGTGATACTACCCTAGAGGATTCACATAGGGAACTCCTCGCCACTCAGGTGTCTCTGGATGACCCTCTAAGGTGGCGTGAATCAAGAAGGCAATCAGGAGCATTTTTAAAACTCAACTAGAAGACAAAGGGGGACGATCTTGGTTGAATGCACTTATTGTACGTCGCTTTGGATAAAAGCGTCAGCTAAATGACATGTAATGTAATCTTGAGCTACGGAGGAGTGAGCACCAGACGCTGTGACAACAAGCCGCAGGGTAAGCGACCCGCGGCTTGCCTATGTATCTCCAAGAGGATTAATCGCTCTCTCTCTCTCTTGCCCGAAGGACGGGGCCCCTGACGTCCACGGCCATCCCAGTGAAACTTTTTGAGTTACCGTTTTTCACCCCCCTCCCCTCTCCCCGTTTGGAAGCCAAAAGAGGTGCTGATGCCAGATGATGACGTAAACACCTATATTACGCTGTTGGAAAGGGCGACAACGAGAGAGAAATGGCCAAATACAGAATGGGCGAACAACCTTATGCCTTTCTTGACCGGCGAAACTCAGAAGGCCTGTCAGGACCTTTCATGTGCAGATGCCGTGAATTACGATAAGGTAAAGACGGTCATCCTAGCTCAATATGGACTTAGCCTCCCTGTCAAGGCACAGCGAGTGCATGACGGGAGCTACGACACTGCTCTCCCCACCCAGGCACAGATGATGGGGCTAGTCCGTCACACCAGGAGCTGGTTGGAAGAAGCAGAAGAGCTGCCCATGGTTGACAGAGTGGTAATTGACCGGTGTATACAAGGCTTGCCAAATGACGCCATGAGGTAGGTCACCCAGCAGGGGCCTCTCAATGGCGCAATTCGCCAGTGCACCCTGGGGTGAAGAGATGTCGGTGTCCTGCATCCATGGGGATACCCCGAAGTATCCAACCTCCAGTGATCACTCCTGGAGGAGGATTCACTCTGCAGGTTGGGGTCGTCGAGCAACTGCCAGTTCCTGTGCTTTTTGGCCGGGAAGGTTTCAGGCCGGGACAATTCGACTCAGCCTAGCTGCGGGATCCCAACCTGACCCAAACTTGGAGAGACATCCGAGTGATGGAGGGTCAAAAGCAGGAAGGGGTAAGTCAAGTGTCATTTCCACATTTTTTAATCAAGAATAAACCATTATACCGGGTAACGAAGAAGAACTCAGATATCTAACAGTTGATCCCCAAAGACTATGTTTCCAAAGTTTTGTACCTAGCCCACAAGACGTATGAATGGTTCTCAGCCGTTTCTACTGGCCGGGAGACCAGAGGGCCTTGGAGGAGTACTGCCGACATTGTGCCGAGTGTCAAATCAACTCCCTAATGGTAGAGTACCGAGGTCCTCTGATACCTCATCATTGAAACACGCTTTAGCAGGATTGGCATGGACATAGGGGGGCCCTTACCGAAGTCTAGCCGTGGTCACTGCTATATTCTGGTTATACTGGATTACGCAACCCAATCTACAGTCCGCTATGGGGAAGGGGGTTGCTAGTGAGATGTTTCTACTCTTCAGTAGAATAGGCCTGCCGGATGGAACCCTGACAGACCAAGGGTCCTGCTTTATGTCCAAATGTATGATGTCTGTGCCAAAGTCTAAAGGTGAGACAAATCAGAACCTCAGTCTATCACCCTCAGGCTGATGGACTTGTAGGGAGGTTCAACAAAACCCTAAAACCCATGCCACGCAAGGTAATCAATGTCGATGGTAAGAACTTGGACCAACAGCTGCATTTTATTCTGTTCTCTAGATGGGAAGTACCCTAGGGTTCCACTGGATTTTCGAGCTTCTGTATGGTCGGAAATCCTGGAGTTTGCTGGATGTGGCCATGGAAGTCTGGGAGCAGCAGCCGTCCACCCAGCGCAGCATGTGGAACAGATGCACCACCGAATGACCCAAGTCTGGCCCTTAGTTCGGGAGCACATGCAGCAAGCCCATTAGCAGCAGGCATAGGTATACAACCGGGCAGCCCAGGTGAGAGAGTTCAAATGAGGGAGACACAGTGATGGCTTTAATTCCAACAAATGATTGTACGTTTTTGGCCTTGTGAAATACTGGAACGGGTGGGGTCTGTTAATTACCGTGTACGGCAGACAGGCTGTAGGAAAGCCCAACCACTGTACCATGTGAATTTACTGAATCCCAGACGCCATCAGAAACAGGGTGAGACAAATGCTTAACCTGGTGGTGGAGGAGTACCACACTGCCCGGTCCAGTCTTATAGTCCTGTTTGCAAAGCCGGATGGCAGCATTAGGTTCTGCAATGACTATAGAAGGTTAAATGAGATTTCTCTGTTTGAAACCTACCCTATGCCATGGGTAGATGGGCTGCTCACTCGCCTTTGAGGAGGCGAATTACCTTGAGTACACTGTCGGACGGGGAAATGTGAAGCCCCAAGTAAAGAAGGTGGATGCCATAACAACCTGGCCCCAGACAAACATCAGGGGCTGGGGCCGTCTTTAATGCCTTGAAGAAAGCCCTCTGCAGCGACACCGTGCTACACACCCCCGACTGGCAAGAGGTTTGTACTGCAGAAACATACATCAGAGGTAGGCCTTGGGACAGTCCTGTCCCAAGTACACGATGAAGTGAATACCCCATAACCTTTATTAGCTCCAAACTACTTCCCCATGAGAAGAATTATGCAACCATAGAAAAGGAGTGCCTAGCGGTTAAATGGGCAATAGGAAAACTAAGGCATCACCTACTGGGACCTCACCTACTTGGAGTGGAGCACAGAGCCAGTTGGCTGCATGGGACCGCTGATGCCATGTCTGGAAGGGAAGACTGCCTCTGGTCTGAGTCTGATGGCCCAGCAAGCGAGGAGTGCCCAACCCAGAACTCCTGCCCACCCAGGTGTCTCTAGTTGTCCCTCACAGGTGGTGTGAAGCAGGCGCTCAGGGGCCTTTTAAAAACTTTAAAAACAAAGCCAGGGACGATCTTGAGCTACGGAGGAATGAGCACCAGATGCCTGCAAACCAGCTGCAGGACAAGAGGCCTGCGGCCTTAATTAATTACCCAGGAAGAGTCCGACGGAGCCCCTGACATCCATGTGTGTGTATATGTATATGTACATGTACTCTGCAGTCCTCACCTCCTTGTCGGACACGTACAGGTGGTCTCCTCTCAGGACCACAAACCGGTTCCTCCACAGTTCCCTGAAGATCCCTCGACCGCAGAACTTTCTGATCCAGCCGACCTTTTCCGGCTGCTGTACCGCCGGCTGACCCGAGTCCTGAAGGCCCTGAATCACCACAACACAGGGACAGGGTTCAGAAAGAGACCACAGAGACCAGTAAAAACCAGAGACCACATATATTATATTATTTATTCATTATTATTCATTCATTAATTACACAAAATACATATATGTATATATATATATATATATATACATACACATATATGTATGTATGTGTATATATACATACATATATGTACGTGTATATATATATACATATATGTATGTATATATACACATACATATATATATATACATATATGTATGTATATATACATATATTTAACCTTTTTACACATTTCCATTTTATTCATTAACGGAAACAGCCTTGTTGTTTCGAAAGAATAAACATCGATATTTAATTATTAGTATTATAAACCTAATTTTAAAGAAACCTTTTACAGATCGATCCAGATGTTAAATGATGAGAATATGAACACATGCATATTAATGTCTGATGGACACATGCAGATGTTTGAATGAAGGCACGGAGGGAACACGGTGTTTGGTCCCGGTCGAACGGTATTATGGGATATTGTGAATCAAAGTCAGAGGATATATTATATAAACGGATAAACCGGAGAGTCGTACCCTTCCTCTCTGGTTGCTCTTCTTCATCCTCCCGGTAGCTCGGTGTATCCGTGAGTCCGTCCGGTTCCTCCTCTGCTCCGCGTCTGTTGTCTGAACCAACGGAGCATCCTCCCCGTGTGCGTGCACGTGTGTGCGCACGCGCGTGTGTGAAGGCAGATGCTCTCAACACACGTGAATAAGCTCGGACACGCGGACGCGCACGGCAGCCTACATTCCAATAAAAGGAGCTCGACACCGCCATCTAGTGACGCGCGCACACGCGCACTGACACGTGCACACCTCTTACACAAAGAGACAATAATTCACGGCACTAATATTCTATGTATGTATATACACATATATATACACATACATATATTTATACATACACACACATTATATATATATATATATATGTGTGTGTGTATATATGTATATATGGATATATATATATGTGTATATATATATATATATACACATATATATACATATATACACACACATTATAATATATATATGTAATATATATATTAGTAAATTAGGAAAGAATTTTAATTATTTAATTAATTTATTGACCTAAGCACACTAAGCCCCGCCCACTCCCGTCAGCGTCATCAAAAATGAATAGGTCCAACAAAATGAAGCTTACTTATTTCTTCACTTATTTCAAATCTTTAAAATGTGAAATACTTGAATTTGGAAGAGGAATATTTGGTGTTCATCGACCCCCCCGGAAACCGAGATGCTCGGTCGAAGTGGGCTGAACCTGAAATGAGTTTGACACCCTGGTGTAAATACTGCAAACCGACTGTGAAAATGAAAATAATACTCAAATAAATGGGATAAGCACAAACACGCCATTTTTATTTTAACATAAAACATTCACATTGAAGACCTGAAACATAAACGCAGAAGAGGGAGCGTTGTCATTTCAACCGGGCTCTCAGCTCAGCGCCGGTTGCTGTGGCGACCGCTTCCTTGCGTTCTGTCGCCGCTGTGACCCGCCGTGGCCATAACTTCCTCCAGGAAGCTGAGTGACAAACATTCACATTAAGAATCTGTTTCATTTCTTTACTTTGTTTGCCTTCTATCGTGTCAACTTATCTACCAGCACATTACATTTCTATATGAACACTAGAGAGGAGCATTGTGTGCGTGACTGTCACCTCCTGGTGTTGTGGATGCTGCTCCCTCCCAGGACGATGCGGACTCCAGGTGTGCTGCGGTTCAGGTTGTAAACGGTCAGCGCTTCTTCGTATGTGGCTCCACCGATGAGAAACACCACGATGTCCTGAGGCCTGAAGCGCGCACGCAAACAATAGACGTCTAAGAGGAAACGACTCTGCTTCTCTCTTGATTTATTCCCTCAGTAAACATTGTAAACATGAGTTTATGGTCTTAATCAAGTCTTGTTCATTTAGTGAATTATGGTCCATGTAGAGTCAAACAGAGGCTTTAGGGCGGGGCCACACAGCTCTCTTATGCTAATCGCTAGCTGACACACGTGTTTATAACTTCAACCAATTAGATCACAGTAGGCGGAACAAAACGTTTTCTCCATTAAACGGTTCTCCGTTGACATGAACACCTTTAATTCTTTGTTTATGTTTACCAACAATAAAAACATTGCCCTTTAAAGAGAATCCCATTCAACAGGAAGTCACGAGACCTTGTGTGTGTGTGTGTGTGTGTGTCACCTGTCCCTCAGGCTACTGGCCCCCAGGTAAGGGAACTGACTGTCCTTCAGTCGACCTTTGATCAGCTGATCCAGAGTGTCGTGAATCAGAGGCTGATGCTGCGTGTACACGTTCTCTACGCCCTGAGCACACGTTACCACGACAGCACAGACATTAAAAAGAGCATTAACCAAACTATGGAAACTACTAAAGGAAATTAGTGTTGGTAATATTTAGCTAAAAGTATTTCAAATATGTTGTAAAATATAGAAGAAAAAGAAATGATTGAAGTTTTGTGTTACTAAAAGGAGGTGTGTGTGTGTGTGTGTGTGTGTGTGTGCACCTTGAGGCCTTTGAAGAACTGCTTGGTTTTGGCGACGGCGTCTGTCGGGGTGACGAGGTCACTTCCTCTGACTCTCTTCCCTCCGTACTCCAACATGGACTTCACCATCTGCGAGGCCACGTACACGCATGCGTCACACCTCCCGTTCTACAGTCAACGAACCGTGTGCGGCGCTCCTGCGTTGGTCCAATCAGACCCCTGGTGTGACGTGACGTGTTTACCCCGCGGTGGCGCTCGGACACGCCCCTCCGGCTCAGCTCCTCCATCAGGCCCGGCAGGACGCTGCTGCTGTGGCGTTCGTAGCGCAGAGCGTAGAGCATCACCAGGCGCACCGCGTCCAGCTCAGAGAGGCGGGGACTCTGCAGCAGGCGGCGGAGGCTCTGAGACAAAGGGGACGAGCGAGAGACGGTGGGACCAGTAGACTGGTGGGCTTGTAGAACAGTAGACCAGTGCAGAGGACGGTACCTGCTGGGCGTTGGAGTGGTCGTTCTGACAGGACAGCTCCTGCTCCACCTCTGAGACCTCCATCAGCTGACGCTCCGACACCAGCCGGGACAATTCCCCCACCACCGTCACGTGTTTGGACACGGTGCCGGACATCTTCTTGAACTGGGGATAGTTATCTACGAAGGCCTGAGAGAGACACGAAGCATTGCTAGGAAACAGACAACATTTCAGTGCGTCCGTCCCTCAGCCGACCCTCTGACCTTCATGTCAGTGATGGACTCCAGCTTCTGTTGTTCTTTTGGTTTCTTCTTCTGGAAATCTTCCATCAGGTTTTTAATGTTGGTGCCGATTTCTCCGAAGTTCAGGTACAAGTTCTACACACGCACACGCATCATGATCATTATTGATTGGCGATCGATACGTGTTCTCCAGGTTCTCCAGACAGACTTACGTTGGCGTAGAACTCGTCGTTCTCTGCAGAAAGAACCACCTCCTTCAGGTCTTTGCTGATCCCTGGAACCCTGGAGAGGTCGATTCTGTTGTTGTTGAGACCCAGCAGCTCGTGGACCATCGCCTGGTAGGTCCACTGAGGGGACACACAGTACACATAGTACACACAGGGTCCACTGACACAGGGTCCCCTGACACAGGACACACAGGGTCCCCTGAGGGGACACACAGGACACACAGGGTCCCCTGAGGGGACACACAGGACACACAGGGTCCCCTGAGGGGACCACACACCTGGTTGAGCAGTGGTGTGATGGCGTCGTCGCTGCGGTCCAGGATCAGAAGCAGAGGAGGAACTTCCGTCTTCCTGAAGTCAAACAGCTCGTATTCCTTCGTTATGATTTGCTGGCGGACAGAAGAGGATGAATCACGTGTGAGACGTTGAAGAGACGTGAGGTGGGACATGGATGGTAAATGGTTACGGACTGGACTTCTTTTCTAGTCTTGTGACCAGTCAAAGCGCTTTAACACTTCATGTCATCATTCACACACAGAGACACCATCTAACGTTCACAGCTGCACTACGACTGCAATGCTGCCCAAGGACACATGGACATGCGGGTTAGCCTGGGATTGAACCAGCAACCCTCTGACTGGAGGACGACCCACCCAGTCACAGGAGACATGTGATAGGAGAGCTACGGGAGGTGAGGAGATGGGAGTGTGTTGCTGTGGAGACCTTGACGCTCTCAGCAAGCCGTTTGGACATGTCTGAGGACAGCTGGTAGCGGATCATTGGACATTTCTTCAGAGCCAGCAGGACGGAGGTCAGACCCTGAGTGCAGCGCGCCAACATGGAGGGCTCCCAGCTCCGCCCCTGGAGGTACAGACATGTATATTAGTACAGTGATTACACACATATTAATCAATATTATGTATAACATATATGTTGTAATCGTTTCCCAGCACTAGTATTTATATTTATATTGTATATATACAACTATAATATATATAATATATCTATATATAGATATATAGATATAATATATATAGTTTGTGTTTCTCACCCTGGCGACTCCCTGCAGGTTGAGGGAGAATAAGTGAGGATTCACAGCAATGAAGTCTCCATAGAACTCCTGCAGACACACACACTGCTGTTGGTGGTGGGGGTGAACCTGAAGGTAAAGGTGACAGGTGGAAGCACCTGAGACTCACCTGGACTTCAGCCACCACCTCCTGCTCATCAGCCTCAGCCAGAGCCTTGATTTCACTCTTACTGATCACGTTACTGAAGTCTGCAACACAAAGTAAAATAATCAATATCCTAGAACGCTACAATACCGCTGCAACATGTTGTATTTATAGCCTCTATTTGTTGACATGAAGTACGCAGAGTTACAGATGCTCAGCTCCTGTTTGATGAGCTCATGAATGAACCGATCAACGTGAGACCGAAGGAAGCTTCTTAAACGTGAGAGTTGGGCAGCGGCGCTGTGGCTCTATGTGGATTCACAAATGTTGATTCTGGATGGGCATCGAGGCGATGACCTCATCGGGAAGCGGAGGTCACACCAAGCGAGCCGACGTGAGCGTGGTGTGCGTGTGCACATGATACAGTGAGTGAGGAGGAGGAAGCACACAAACATCCACTGAGGACACAGTCTGAAACCTACAGATGAAGTAGACGCTGTACTTTGGTCTCCGCAGCTCCTGGATCAGATGTTCCACATTCTCCTGCAGAGAGAACAAGAACAGAGGCTCACTTCCTGTCATCATCATCATCTTTAACTGTCTCCTGCAGGTCTCCTGCTACCACCATTCCACCTCTGCAGCTCATCCAGAATGCAGCAGCTCCACTGGTCTTTAACCTTCCTAAGTTCTCCCTCCCTTACATCCAGGACCTGGTCATCAACATGGTGCTCACGACATCCCAAATGGATGGGGTCCAGCTCATCCAGGACCTGGTCCACCTCTCCGCTCTGCATGTGATAAACTGCTTGTTCCTCCTCACTGAGAGCAAAACACTCCACTAGATCTCCACTCTCTGCTGTCCTGCTCCTAAATGGTGGAAGGAGGTCTCTGAAGACATCAGGACCACAGAGAGCCTTCACATCTTCAGACTAAAGACACACCTCTTCAGACTCTACCTCCACTAACACACTAACTACCTGCAGCACTTACACTGGACTTATAATGGTTCTTATCTACAGCAAGTTGTACATCGGCTTATTTGATGAAATCACACTTTCTTGTTTCTTGTTCTTCTGAGTTTGTTTCCTTATGGTTGAAATGTTCTTATTGTAAGTCGCTTTGGATAAAAGTGTCAGATAAATGACATGTGATTTAATGTGATGTAATGTGATGTAATGTAATGTGATGTAATGTGATGTAATGTGTGATGTAATGTGTGGTACCTTGGTGGGCCTCAGGAAGCAGATGGCCTTCAGGTGCTTCATGTTGTCTCTGCTTTGAGAGTCAATGCGTTCAAAGAGGTAAACTTCCTTCTGAAGGATCTCTGACTGAGTGTAAACAACACTCACAATGCTGGTCTGAGGACACACACACACACACACACACACACACACACACACACACACACACTTTAGTTGTCAATCAATACTTTGGAGTACATGCACACAGCAGAGGTACATGTGTCACCGAGTAGAAGTACTTATAAACGGAGGGCTCTCACCGTCTCTTTGTCCATCAGCAGCACCTTCATTCCGGGGCCGCTGTTCTCAATCATCTTGGAAACGTACTGCTTCACCGCGAGCGTCACGTTCATGATGTCGATGCAGGGAGTAAACAACAACAACAACAACAACAGCGGCAGAAGCAGCTGTGTGGAGTTTGTGACAATAGGCGCAGGATTTTCTCACTAAAATCAGCTGCTCTGCTGCGACAACAACACTGCAGTGGGATTACTTCCGGGTTGTGACGTCGCTACGTCAGACGCATGCGCACCGACGAGTCTAGCGTTATAATGTACCTACACAGTATGAGTAAAAGTACCCATAGTAGGGAAATGGACTAGTAGAATGACTCCTGGAAGTATTTCATTATTGTTATTGATTGATGAGCAGCATTTTTAATGCGCTGACTTAAAACATGATATTCTGCTGGGTAATTTGACCTTCAACTCATTATTTAGTTTCATAAGATCTATTATTTATGCTAGCAATTAATATGTGTTATCTAGAGAATGTAGCAGCAATAATGCCAAATTATTGCACATTCCCTTCAGGAATGTAGTGAAATATAAATCTAATCACCACAAAAGAACAGAAGTACAAATACCACGGATCTATTATAAGTAGAGTATTAGTTATTATTTTGCATGTTTCACTGCATGTCCCTTAACACAAGGTCACGTGGGTCTCTGTCCTCCACCAACTGACGAGAGTAAAGAGTTTTATCTCTTTTACACATTAATGTCCTATTCAGCAGAGAAGAAGCATCATTTTGTTTTATTTTGAAGGGACAAATTAAAATTAAAATGTGTAGTTGTTAAGTGAGAGTTACACAAACTATAAAGTTGCTTTTATGGCTGTTTGCTGCAGACTTTATTTTTAAGGTGTACTACACTACTTTTGTTGTACCTTCCCTCTAACTAAGTAGTTACACATTCTGCTACTTCCCACAGATTAATACTTTATTTTTTTACTAACTTTATATGTTAATTAAACATGATATATATATATATATATATATATATATATATATATATATATATATATATATATACACACATATACACATGTGATATGATAGTTGATTTATATATATGTATATATATATATATGCCTTATGTAAGTATATATATATATACATATATATATATATATATATATATATATATATATATATATATATATACTTACATAAGGCTTTTATTGTAATATAACATGATAACATTTAAACAAGTGACCTAGCTATATGTGTACACTGTAGTATTACTGACAGTACTGTTATTCAGTAACCTGTATAACTGTTTTTTATGTGACTATAATTAGTGAACATATATTTAAATGTTTAAACACTCACATTTATGAACAACCAGCTGGCTAGCTGTTCGCTAGCCATTAGCTTGTGTTTAATGCTAACTGTGTATTTCCACATAAACACGAGCAATAAACGTCCACTGATAAACACCTCTTGAACGTTGAGTTCATGATTAGTTAAAATGTGAATTTAACGAACGGCTGTCACTTTGGGGCTAAAGCCGAAGCTAAAGCTAAAGCTAAGCCGATGTCGGCCAGCGCACCGTTATAGGTCACTTTTCGTGTGTAGCATAGGAGCGAGGTGGTTAGCATTATAGTGCCTGTGCGTTGACGCGGATTACGTCATAGCTAGTTGCTTGAATAGCGGGCGAGGACGAGTTTAACGTTGGTTTGGTAGCATGCTAATCACAGTTATCATCCGACAGGGTTAGAATCACTATTAACTCTGGGCTGGATTACTCTTTAAGGGGTTTATAGGAAGACGAGGTCGTATTATCAGCTGTGTCTTTAAGTAACCACTAAAACACGAAGGGTGAATTTAATTATGATAAATAAAAAACACATGAATGTGGTTGTTGTGATTTGCAGATATCCCTGCGCCGTCGGTCTCATCGCTCACTGTAAGCGGAGTGGAGCCGCGTAGGGATACGAGCAGTGCAAATAGACCCAGCTTGGTGTGCCCAGTCCCAACTAATAGCTAACGTTATCCAGCACATGAAGATCACCGATTCACCGATTAATCGGGGAAAAACGCTGTTTCTAAGTGAAGTTATTCGGGAATAAGTATTTATTTCACACACAAAAGCTCAGGAGAAGGTAAGCCCGACGCCCACTGCATTCTTTTTAATGGAAATCGTAGTAAATTAAGTCACTGAGTAGCTGCTATACTAGCCTTTAGCTAGTTAGCAGTGTTAGCTTAATGTTAAGGGGGTGGTGCTAGGTGCTGCAACAGAAACGTTACTGCAGATAAATAAAACACTCACAGTTTGTTTATTACATATAGATTGTAGAGAAACACAAAAAAAATGAAAATTCACTGATGTGCTGCATGTAGTATGCTGCCTGCAGTGTTTTAATCGGTTTTTGGCTGGCTATCTTGAGTTAGCTTCCTAACTGACTGAGCTAACACTTTCAGTGTGTTGGTGCTTCTTGTTGTGATATCGGTCACCTAAGACATTAATGACCCATTGGGAATAACTTTAAACCACACTAGTTATAATCTACTGTAAAATGTAAATGTTGTTTTTGAAAAATATTGGCCCTCTACCATTATAGTGTAATTAACAGAGCTAACTCTGAGCTAACCGGAAGTGAGTACAGGCTAATGACTTGTTGATTAATGTAAAATTACTTACGTGAACATTGAATTAATCTTTGTTTATCCCCAGAGGTGAGTTTGGTTGTTACTGTAGTTTATTTAAAGAAATATAGCAATAAAGATGTACAACTAGAATAAGAATATGGGGACAACATTTTCAGAAGAAGTTCATGTATTCATGTCTCAATTAATACCTTGAAGTACACACAGTAGAAGTACTTCTGCATGGCGGGGCTCTCACCATCGCTTTGCATTTTATCTCTGGTATATATGTTGGCGAGTGGGATCATTTTTTATGCTCCGAACAACAACTAGCCTGTAACAACTATTCCCTTTGAATAAAACCCAGACCAGTGGAACCAACTGTTCTCCTCAGACAGGAGTTAGCAGCATCAACTCTGAAAGCTAATGTAATGTAGCATGATGTCAGAAAACCTCCAAAGAGTCCCCTAAATGATTGTAATGAATTTAAACAAGCAACATGGCTGCTGGCACACCTCACAGGCAGTTAGACAGAGGTAGACAGACGCGTAGATATTAGGGAGGTGGGAGGGAAGTGAATCACGGAACCATCTGGTGAGGATGTAACCATAACGACAGTCTCGACAGGTGATGGAGACGCAAAGTGCAGCAGCTGACCTGCTGATGTTCTGTGATGAGGAGGAGGAGGAGGCTTGGCCGCGAGAGCCAAACGAAGAAGAAGAAGAAGAAGAGGAGGAGGTGGTATATGAAGAAGGTGAACAAACCTGCTGGATCAGCTGTTCTCAGATCAGTCGGTGTTTATGGTTCATCATATTGTTTGTAAATCATTCTTTACACACAGATATATGTGTGTGTATATATATGTGTGTGTGTGTGTGTGTGTGTGTACACACACACACACACACACATTTCTCTTTTTTAGAATTAAAGCCAAATTCCATCAGAAAAGTCATTTAAATTGATGAACATATGACCTCACAGTTTGTCATCTGTGTCTTTCAGCTCTGGACGTCCCACCAGTCACCATTATCCCCCTCCCAGTCCAACCAGTCGGCTGCCCCCCCCCCCTCAGCCACATGCTGGAGGTAACCGGTGGAAGCTCAGAAGCTAGTTTCCCCTCGGTGTTTTTAACACGTCCTGTCAGCGGATTTTCATTTCATTTCATTTTTTTGCGCTACAGGCCTCAGGACATCATGGTGTTTCTGACGTGTGTGTCTCTGCATGTGTGTTCAGTCTCCAGGTGTTCCTCTCGGCTTCAAAGTCAACGGTCTGCTTGTTCGCTTGATGCCTGGAGGTCAGTACGGTTCAGTTCACTCAAGCTCACAGGAAGCTTCTCATTTAAAAATAAAGGTCAAAACATTTGGTCCTTTTTAACAGGCCGTTACCATGACAACAAGCCTCAACTTGCACAAACATGAGAGAGAGGATGTGACCTCGGAGAACAGATTATTCTAAATAAACCTCGGGTTCAATACATCAGTGAAGCTACAGTCATTTGGAAAAATGGATCAAATAAAGTTTCTAATCTGTGAAACTCACTCGAGAGTTTCAACATTATTTCTTTTCGCTTGTTCTTCGATCTCATTGTACAGCTGCTCTGTCAGGGCAGAAACAGGCTATCTGTCAATGCTAAGCTAACGCAGCGACTCTGACACCGTTTTTTCTGTGTTTTTCCTGCAGGTGGCGCTGCAGAGCTGAAGCTCAGAGCTCATCCTGGAGGTTCAGCCAGCGGCTTCACTTCGGTCCACATGCACAACGCTGCACTCGGAACCGCCTGCACCGGGGCTGACCCCACCCCCATCATCACAGGTAAACACGCTCACCAGCTGGAGAAGGAGGAGCCTCACAGCCCAATGCGGCACAGACCTCAGACCTTGTCCGGTCCCTCTGTGCGCTCAGGTGTGCTTTCAGGTGAAGCGGCTCACATGGCTTCGACCGTAGGCAGTGAGGACCCCCTGTGGACCCGCACCACACCCCCACCAAGCCCGCAGACCACCAGGCTGCCGCCCCCCACCAGCGGCAGCAGCAGACCGGTGGCTTCTTCTCACAAGCTGCAGCTCAAAGGTCAGTTGCAACAAAATATGAATATTCACCCTCTTTTATTTAGACTGCTCTTAAAACTAAGGCAGCAAGTTCTGCTGTTCGACCCCACCCAGTGGCCTTTCTGCATGTTCTCCCCGTGTTTGGGTGGTTTAGGTCTGTCACGATATCACAACAACAAATCATTTTTCGTGATAAACAATATTGCAATTTTCAGACCATTTTATGCCACTGATAACATAATGACAGTATAACAGCAGAGTAATACAAGTACGCTCTTTCAAAGAACAAAGTGTTTATATCTAGACATTAGAATTGGAATGTCAAAAAATATATCCTAAAATAAAACAAAAATGGGTGCAAGGGACACGGAGCGGGCGACACATCGGGCTTGGTGCGATGCGGGAGAGTTTGAGAAAGCGGAAAGGTTTAATCACGGGGGCTTCGACCGCCGGAGGGGCCAAAGAGCCAACGAGCAGTCCGGAGGAACCGACGGTAGTTCAGGTTGAAACACCGGGCGGATGGTTGTTGTTTGAGGTGAGATTTTAGCTCAGTGTCTGTTTCCGTTGCCACGGTTTCTAAACAAAGTTGACGTACCGGCTCGTTCACGTTATCGGCGCTCTTCCCTCATACGGCTAAATGTTCCCACAGCGGCGCGTCGTCCATTTGGACTTGTTTATCCTATTTGTCTGTAGATGTCTTCATAACACGGTGGGTTCAAGCGTTCCCTCCACCTGTCGGTTCCGCTCTGCGTGTGCGGAGGCGCTGCCTAAAGCCTAGTTTATGCTTCTGCGTTTTCAGACGCAAGGACACGCACACGCCTTTTCACCCGTTGTTGTGCGTCGACCCGTTTTTCTAAACTAGCGTCAAAAGCGCCGAGAGCCTCACACAGCCCGCAAGGCTGTGATTGGTCTGCTAACTACGTCCTTTCCGTCTCACATTGCCAAAATACGGAAATATGACCACGTCTACAAGCCGCCATTGGCGGACTATAAGGACGTGCAGATGGCCTCCAATTCATGGAGGGAGATCTCTGCAAACGTCGGAGTAAATACGTCTTCCACACACAAAGACGTAAAACACCGTACTCCTATTGCATATCGCGGCAGGCCTATTCGCGGGTTCTCTCCGGGTTCCCCTTTTCCTCCCACATAAGTCCATGGGGGTCCGGTGGATTGGTGACTCTAAAATGTTGGTAGGTGTGTGAGTGTCTCTATGTCAGCCCTGCCACTGGCTGGCGACCCAACCAGGGTGAAGCCGTCTCTCGCCTGATCTTCCCTGGGGTGCTCCAGCCTCCCTGCGACCCTCGATGAAGGATAAGCAGCTTTGAAGATGCACGGATGTTCCTAAAACTATGTTTGTAAGCCAGAAGCTGCAGAAACTGCTATGATCAGAGTTCCATCTTTCCGACTGGTCCTTGAACACCACGTGTCTAGAAAATTAAACAAAACTAATTAAAAAATACATTTTTTAATAAATGTTTGTTTGAACCATTTGGCAAAAAACATTCATTCCAAGCTCCTCAGTGAACCACTGACATCATTCAGCATATATATATAAGTGATATAGATCAGACACGTCAGTAGTTCAATATTTATTATAGATTGTTGTTGTCAGACTCAAGGCAGCTGCTTCAACACGAATAAAGACAAACGAGTAAAGGATAATAGAACAAGACGTAAGCAGTTGATGATGTGATCTGTCTCCCTCAGGACCGGTCTCTCCTCCCAACTGTCTCGTCTGCTCGTCTCAGTACAAACTCATCACGGAGCTTCGGGGATTCATGTGTGTAAGTGCTGTGGCCACGCCCCCTTCTGCTGTGACATCATACACCCTGACCCCTCCTCTCTAACCTTTTCCGGCCCTCCAGCTGTGCAGCCGTGCGATAGCTAACAGTCTGAAGAACCTGAAGAAGAAGAAGAAGAAGAAACACTTTAGGGGGAGTAGAGACAGGAAGAAGACGTCCAAAACCTCCAGAGACTCTGAGACCTCCGGCAAGGTGTCCAAGACTCGACCAGGCCCCCCAGTGGTGAGTCCCCCCCTGAGCACCAACTCATATCCTTACCTGTAAGAGTATAAGTACACTGGGTCGGTGGTAGAAGGTAGAAGAAGATTCCTGAAGGTGTCTTCCTGTCTGTCCCGTCAGTGTAAAGTATCCCCCCTGCTCCAGAGGACCCGCAGAACGTCTGGTGACTTCCCGTCGGGTCGCTTCCCTGGCCCGCCCCCCCACTCCACCACCTGCAGCCCCGGGCAGGGCCAGTCTGCACCGGCGCCGGACCCCCCCCACGGCAAACTAGTGATAATGGTTGAGGACTTCTATTACGGCCGAGACCCTGGACACTGCAGCAAGCCCCCCTCCCTGGACCGCAGGTTCACTGGGCCGCACCGCTGCATCCACTGCCCCCAGAAGCTCCGCAACAACCTCAGGTGTGGAAAATGACCCGTTCTGACCAGAGATCATGAGTGGAGTTTACTAACAGGTTAACTTTATAAGTTAGACTAAAGATCATAAGGAAACGTTATAGTTTTAGTCTCTGTCTACAGGCTGATGTCTCACATGAAGCAACACGTGTCCTCGATGTCTCAGGACTACGCAGACGTTCTGGACTCACAGTGTCCTCACTGCTTCCGTCACTTCCTGTCTCCATTCAAGCTGCAGTGTCACGTAGAGGCGGTCCACAGCCAGTACCAGTCCACGGGTCAGTACCACACACAGTATCAGTACCGGTCACTAATCAATAGATGATCCCTTCTTTCTAAGTGTGTGTGCGTTTGTGTGTCCTAACAGCGAAGTGTAAGATCTGTGAGCTGGAGTTTGTCAGTGAAGCTGCTTTCCTTTGGCACATGAAGAGGACGCACAAACCGGGAGAGATGCCCTACGTCTGCCAGGTGGGCGTTCTGTGTCTGCTAGGGCCGAGAGTGTGTCGGTATCCTGGTGCGTCCAGGTATCATTTTTGAGTAAAAACATTCATTCATTAACGGCGAAAAGGACGGTGGCCAACTGGACAGCTGTTCTCCACCCGTTGTTCACCGCTCGCTGCCCTGAAAGTCAGCGTGTTAGCGTGTTAGCTGTTGTGGCTGCGTGTGCTGCCACCAGAGGCAACGCCAGTGCCCTTCAAACCGACACGGCTCCTCTTGGGCACAAGTTGTAGCTGCTCGCTGGTCTCTCCATGGTCCTTCTGCATCGCTCTTTTCAGTGTTTCTATGTAGTGACGGAGTTTCTTCTTCTTGGGATAGCGGGTGAGCTGTACCCGGGGTCATTTTATAAATCTACAATTATTAATGTTACAAATTGATTATGTGTGTCGTGGTGTTTTACCCCTTTAAAGAGTTATTCAACTAATGAATCTCAACACACGTAAAACAAGTAGCTCCGACCGCTGCGCGATCAGTGATGACGGCTAAAAACAAAGCTGCTCAAGAGCAAACAAAAGGTTGTTGCAGCTTGAGACCGGTGTGACGGTACGAGACAAATGTACCGTGAGGAGATCTTCTACCGGTGCACCGCACAACGCTAATGTCTACTCGTGTGTGTGTGTGTGTGTGTGTGTGTGTGTCTACAGGTGTGCGGCTTCAGGTCGTCCTTCTACTCAGACGTCTGGTCTCACTTTAAACAGATCCACTCTGACAGCAGACACCTCCTGTGTCAGTACTGTCTGAGAGTGATGAGAAGTAACACCTGCTACCAGCAGCACTTTGCCAGGCACCAGGTACTCCACGTGTACTCTAATATACTTACAGTGGGGCAAAAAAGTATTTAGTCAGCCACCAATTGTGCAAGTTCTCCCCCTTAAAAAGACGGGAGAGGCCTGTAATTCTCATCATAGGTACACGTCAACTATGAGACACAAAATGAGAAAAGAAAATTCAGGAAATCACATTGTAGGATTTTTAATGAATTTATTGGTTTGTTTATATTATTCTAGTGGAAAATAAGTATTTGGTCAATAACAAACAAGCAAAATGTCTCTCAGAGACCTGTAACGTCTTCTTTACAATTTAACGTCATATCTTAATCGTGGCTTTTTAACGGTTCATTATTGCACCCAATCTTAAAACTATCAAGTATTATTTAATGAATGGGTGTGTGCGTTTGTGTGTGTAGAAGAAGCACGTGTTCAGCTGTGATAAGTGTCGTCTCCACTTCCTGTACGTCAGAGAACGTATCGAGCACCAAGTTCATCACAGAACCCACATCAGACCATCTCAACTCATCGGGCTCAAACCAGGAACCAAGGTGGGTCCCCGCGTCGCCAACCACGTTTAGCGCCCCGAGATCCGTCCGTCTAACTCTTTCTGTCTCAGGTGACCGTGAGGACGTATTCTGTGGTCGGAGGACAAGAGGATGAGGACCTGCAGCGAGCAGTGGCTCCATGCGAGGTCGGACTTAAATATACAGCGCTACTTATTTAGCTAATGTTAGCATGCAAACACGCTGCATACCTGCTTAGTCATTTATTTACTTTATTTAATGTACTGCTGCTATTGCACACTTTTCTCCCCTTGGGGATTTAGAAAGTTCTACATTTATAAAATATGATGGTGTATATCTATCGTTAACCTGCCTGCTTAACTCCCAATGGTAATAGCTAATGTTAGCATGCTGTGTTTCAGGCGGTCAATGTCAGCAGGCCTCAGTCACCCAGCAAACAAGAAGCTCCTAAGAGGAGACCAGTGAGGAGTCTGGGGCCACTGCTGTCGGCCATTAGCAGGGAGAGGTAGCCCATGCAGAGACTAGCTGATGTTTAGCTACCGACACAAACAGCATTGTTCAACACGATGACATCAAAGAAACCTCTGAACATCTGGGCATCCATCAACATCTCTGTCTCCGTGTCCCAGTGTCTCTCGCCCCCCTCAGCGATGCGTCGAGTGTCTGTCCCGGGTCCAGGACTTTGGGATTCACTTCCCGTCTCTGGTCCACTGTTCGCTCTGCAGGTTCATCACCTGCTGCTCCGCGTCCTACGCCAACCACATGATCAAGTAGGTCTCGTACAAACGCTCATCTGTTGGCCTTTACGTGAAGTTATCTGCTACATTAGCTACAACATTAGCACAGCATCTATGATACCGGTCTCCATTCAGAAAACAAGCACTTTAAAACATCGTGCTCATTGTCTTGAGAGAAATAGCAAAACATGAATCTTCATAGTCATTAAGTTGTTCTTTTGGCATCACGTCTATCAGTTTACTCAGATTACAGCTGAAGTATTTATTTTGTGTTCGTACATTTGTGTTAAATTTACAAAACATGTGTTCAGTCAGCGTTTGACCTCTGACCCTTCTTCTTTGCTTCCATAGTAACCACGCCAGCTGCAGGAAGAACCCTCCGTACCTCACCATCTTTCTCTCAGAGCCCAGGTACCCTTTTGTTTTATTATCACACATCTGAATTTATATAGAAGTTTAAATCCAATACTTTTGTGCGTACTTGTATTGTTTTATGTCAATTGAAAGCAGTAGAACTGAAATAATTCCTTTTTATAGATCATTAATTATCAATTTGATTGCTAAGACTTTATCTTAACCCTCATGAATAGATGGTACATTTATAGTAAATTCAACTTTAAATAATGGATATTTTACTGTTACCTATGAAATCATAATAACATTTGATGATTATTCGTAAAGCCAGGATTGATGTTTTCATCAATAATCTGTATAAACTGAAGTAATTATTTCATAGATTAGATGAAGACTCATACATTTTAAACACTTTTCATTGCAAACCATTTTATAAACTATCAATCAGGAATCAGGAACATTTATTTCCAAAATATGTTTGACATACAAGTAAGACAATCAGACAATGGACAACAAGACAAATAACACCGTCCAAGAAAGTTCAATTTACAAATTTACAATTTAACTCTACAGTATAAAATAAAAGGCTGTAGGTTAATTCATTTTATTTTTAATAGCCCAAAGTCGCAAATTACACATTTGCCTCATAGGGCTTTACACTCTACACATGCGACATCCTCTGTTCTGAAACACTCACATCGGCACAGGAAACACTCACCAAAAAATGAAGACCCTTCCAAAAAAGAAACTCAGAAGATCCGTCTTCAGACTAAAAGACGAAGACTGAACAACGTCAAAGATGGATCAACACATTCAATCATACAACAGAAATGATGGAGTAAGCAGGTGTACTACAACCACTGAGGGACAACCACCATCACATTACATAGAACCACCATTTATCACAGACAGCACCACCATCATCACCATCAGACAGAACACCATCAGACAGCCACATGGCAGTTTTCACATTTTTCAGACTCAGACAGCACCACCATCAGACAGCACCATCAGACAGAACCACCATCAGACAGAACCACCATCAGTTAGGTACCACCAGACAGCACCACCATCAGACAGCACCACCATGGAACACACCATCAGACAGAACCCATCACACAGAACCACCATCACACAGAACCACCATCAGACAGCACCACCATCAGACAGAACCACCATCAGACAGAACCACCATCAGACAGACCACCATCAGACAGAACCACCATCAGACAGCACCACCAGAGACAGCACCATCACATCACCACCGCCAGGACAGCACAGCACCACCATCACACAGCACCACCATCACACAGAACCACCATCAGACAGAACCACCATCAGACAGAACCACCATCAGCACCACCATCACATAACCACCATCACAGAACCACCGCAGAACCAGACAGTACAAACATCACCACAGCACCACCACCACACACAGAACCACCACCGCTCAGAACCGCCATCACAGAACCACCATCACACAGAACACCATCAGACAGCACCACCATCAGACAGAACCACCATCAGACAGAACCACCATCAGACAGCACCACCACACATCACCATCATAGAACCACCATCAGACAGAACCACCATCAGACAGAACCATCATCACATCCACCATCAGACAGAACCACCATCACATAGAACTACCATCACATCCACCATAGAACCACCGTCAGACCGACCCACCGTCAGACAGAACCAACCACCGTCAGACAGAACCACCGTCACATAGAACCGCCACACATAGAACCGCCATCATAGAACATACATAGAACCGCCATCACATAGAACCGCCATCACACAGAACCGCCATCACACAGAACCAGAACCATCATCACACAGAACCACCATCACCACATCACATAGAACAGAACCATCCGCCATCACACAGAACCATCACATCACCACCATCAGACAGAACCACCATCAGACAGAACCATCATCACATAGAACCATCATCAGACAGAACCACCATCAGACAGAACCACCATCAGACAGAACCACCATCAGACAGAACCACCATCACATAGAACCACCATCAGACAGAACCATCATCAGACAGAACCACCATCACATAGAACCACCATCCACAGCATCCTGTGGGGAGGGAAAGCACAACGGCTTTAGGAGAGGGTAATGTTGGTTTATGATGACAGTTATAATAAAGCACAAAGAACTCTTACCTAACCCGGAAAGAAGCTGAATTAGTCATGTGCATTAATAAAACGTGGATTATTGTAGAAAGAGCGCGTGAGAGAGCAGGTTTGGGAGATATAGAATAAAGATGAAAAGTTAAGGATAAAAAGAAAATGTAAATAAATAAAAAGTAAAAATTAAAGAGCATTTTATTTGATGAAATATTCATAACTGCTCCATAACGTGTGTGTGTGTGTGTGTGTGTGTGTGTGTGTGTGTGTGTGTGTGTGTGTGTGTGTCTCAGGCTGACTCAGAGCTTGAGGTGTGTGTCGTGCACATTTACCACCTGGAGAGGAGATGTGATGGCCAATCACCTGACAGAGTTCCCAGAACACCACTGCGTCACGAGGACACATCACGGTATCACACACTTGATAGGATTCCTATTACTGCAGTGAACGACGTGACAACGTAAAGACAGAATCCTGTTTGTTGTTTCAGAGCTGAATGTCAACGGAAGGGAAACACAGAACCAAGAACCACCTGACAGGTGAATGTTATCATTAGTAAATGATGTCATCAGTGATACTCAACTTGATGCACTCACTGAACATTGGCTCCTTCAAAGTAAAAGCCCATCACGAGTGAAATGATCAGATCGTAAGGCGGTTATTGTGTAGGGGCTGCAGGCTAACCTGTTGTTTCTGTTTCTTTAGATGTTTTCTCACTAATTTTGTGTTTTTCAATCTCTGAACTTTTGTGCAGGAACTTTTTAACAAAGAAAAATCCTCTTAATCCTTCTACTCTCGACCGCGTCTGCTGAGACGTCTTCTTCTGCTGTCTCCTTCTGGTCCTGCACAGCCAGTGACTCGTTAGATCCCATCACTGTTAACTGTTATTGTCCCCCCCCCAGTGTGACATTGTCTGCAGGTCAGGGGGGTGGAGCCTTCATCCCCATTCACCTCCTCCCCTTCGGTCAGACCTCCAGTCTGCTGTCTGTCAGACACCACACCTCCCCCTCCCCCCTCTCCTCCCCCCCCGCCATGACCATCAAGTTCCTGGGGCCCCGCCCACAAGCTAATCAGGTGAGCAGATCACTTTTATTACCAATTTATTTCTGTTTTATTACAACAGCTTTTCATTCTTACAAATAGTTATACAACTTAAATCTCAGATCATTGTTTTAATTATACGACTTTAATCTGAGAATATCCCAATTTATTTTTCCTCATGATCATATGACTTTAATTTTGGATGATGTCATAGTTTTCTTAAATATATCATGTGAGATTACATTTTTTTTTGCTATGACTGTAACCGTGGATGATGTGGTGTCGTCAGGAATCCCTCGCCCCCCTGTCGGCCTCCCAGCTCTCCGTGGTCCTCTCCTCGCTGTGTGACGGCCTCCCTCAGGCCTCCCTCCGCTCTCACACGTCTCCTCTGGAGGTGTGCTCGTGGATTCAGCAGCAGGAGCGCCGCCTGTCGGACAGGAAGTGGGGCTGGAGGTCCGAGGGACTCGCCCAGTGGGTGTTAGTTCAGCGCGAGCAGCAGCTAAACCTGAGCGAAGGCGTCCTGCTGCGGGCGGCGAGGAGCGCCCTGGGCGAGGACAGCCCGCTGGCGGAGTGCTACAGCTGGACCGTGGACTTCCTGCTGAGACACGGGCTTGGTCTGCAGACCGCCAACAAACGCCAACGAGGAAGACTACCGAGGAGCATCAGGGACAACAGCCGCACCTTCACGCGGTCCCTTCTCACGCAGGTGAGCTCCTCTGTGGAGAAGTACTCAAAGTATCACTACCACAGTGAAGATGTGGAATTAGTTGAGTTTGACATGATTTGAAGGACGTGGTTGTGTTTGTCCCCCATCGGTATCAGTGGGTGGGCTCGTAACCCTCCTATGGGGCCGGTAGCTAACCTCACCGAGGAAGCCAATACTTCTGATCGTGGCCACCTGAGGAGCTCAGAACTCAGAAATTTTCTTCTCACATGATGAGTTCAAGGACCGTTGCTGGTACATGCTGTTGGTTCCAAGTGAAGTGAAAGAAGGTATGTTGTTATGGTGATTGTTCCTCAGATTCAGGGCAGAGGGGTTCCTCCCCACTGTGTGGGCTCCATGGACGAGTTCTCCATCTTCGTTGACCTGGACCAGTTCTCCAACCAGAACCCGTCGGCCCTCCGGCTGTCCGGCTCGCCCACAGACCGCCCCGTGTTCGACGTCGTCCTCTCCGCTCTGTCCGACGGGACCTTCCTGCCACCGCTGCTGTTCTTCAGGGGGGGGGCCTCGCGGGTTCCCGAAGGGTTCCCGGACAACGTTCTACTGGAGGCTCGACGGGAAGGGTTCACAGACCAGGAACGTCTCCGCACCTGGATCAACAAGGTTGGACAGCCGCTCTTATTGTGAAAATCCCCCACGGTTTGTCTCCTTCCCGTTGACCATGCAACGTTGTTTACCTTGTTGCAGGTGTGGCGCCCCCGTGTGGTCTTGGGGTGTAACAGAGAGACTGTGTTGCTGGTGGACGTCCATCGTGGTCACCTGACGGACGAGTTCAGGGACAGTTTGAAGTCTCAGGCCACCGGCGCCGCCTTCATCCCGCCAGGCTGCTGCTGCCGCCTGCAGCCGCTCGACGTCTGCCTGACGCCGGTGCTCAGAGACTTCCTGCAGGTACCTGTCCCACCCCCTCTGTCTGGGATCTGTCCCATCTGTCGGGCTCTGTCTCACCTGTCCAATGTGCTGCTGTATTGCTCAGGCCCGGTGGACTCAGCTGGTGTCTGAAGGAGGTCTGGAAGGTCTCGGTCTGGACCAGCTGGCTCTGACTTTGGCCTGTTGGCTCAGTGAAGTGTCCTTCACTCTGAACTCTGAGACGCATGTCCTCCGCAGGTCTCCTCACTCACACACACACACATTTATATCCACATTCATTTATACCACACCTGCAAAATTGTACCTTTTCTGCAAAATCTGCCGTTTAGAAATCTGAAAGGTGTGTACACGTCTTCTGTGGTCCCTACTGACACTGGTCTGCGTTGCCATGGCAACTCCTCAGGTCGTTCGCGTTGGTGTGTAGCCTTCAGGAGGATCGAGGGGAGGCGGCGACAATGATCGCAGCCCTGACTGAGGCGCTGGCGCCTCCGGAGACCCCCGAACGTCGGCCAGCACCACAGCTGGAGCTGCTGCTGGTGATGAAGGAGGAGGTGGAACAGCAGCCGGACCAGATGGAAGTCCCTGGGGAGGAGATGGAGGTCAGTGAGAAGGTGGAGCAGCACCCTGGGGAGGAGATGGAGGTCAGTGAGAAGGTGGAGCAGCACCCTGGGGAGGACCTTCTTCTGACCTTTTGAACAGCGTGTGCTGTGTCACGAGTCACTTCCTGTTCTATCATTCAAAGACGCTTTATATTGTGACAACTTTTAAACAAAGTTCTCATGTTTTCTTAAAATGCATAAACCAATGAACTTTGGATGACCTGTGACCTTTTGTTTGGTCTGATAATAGTTTCTATTTTGTTTTTTGTATGAGTTATGATATTTTACACAAAAATAAAACTGGAAATATTATTTGTTTTTCCTGTGTAGTTAATGAGTCACTGAACGCCTGAATACAACTTTTTATAGTATTCACACGCAACAGCTGCTCCAAATACGTCATCCACGTGAATGGTATACTCCTAGTACTACATGAAGTGGTCTGCTGGTGTACTAGTACTACATGAAGCATGGTCTGCTGGTGTACTACTACTACATGAAGCAGGGTCTGCTGGTGTACTAGTACCACTAGTACTACATGAAGCGGTCTGCTGGTTTACTACTACATGAAGCAGGGTCTGCTGGTGTACTAGTACTACATGAAGCGGTCTGCTGGTTTACTAGTACCACTAGTACTACATGAAGCGGTCTGCTGGTTTACTAGTACCACTAGTACTACATGAAGCAGGGTCTGCTGGTGTACTAGTACTACAGGAAGCGGTCTGCTGGTTTACTAGTACTACATGACGCAGGGTCTGCTGGTGTACTAGTACTACATGAAGCAGGGTTTACTAGTACCACTAGTACTACATGAAGCGGTCTGCTGGTTTACTAGTAGTACATGACGCAGGGTCTGCTGGTGTACTAGTACTACATGAAGCGGTCTGCTGGTGTACTTGTACCACTAGTACTACATGAAGCGGTCTGCTGGTGTACTTGTACCACTAGTACTGGTGTACAGCGGTCTGCTGGTTTACTAGTACCACTAGTACTACATGAAGCAGGGTCTGCTGGTGTACTAGTACTACATGAAGCGGTCTGCTGGTTACTAGTACTTGTACCACTAGTACTACATGAAGCGGTCTGCTGGTTTACTAGTACCACTAGTACTACATGAAGCAGGGTCTGCTGGTGTACTAGTACTACATGAAGCGGTCTGCTGGTTTACTAGTACCACTAGTACTACATGAAGCAGGGTCTGCTGGTGTACTAGTACTACATGAAGCGGTCTGCTGGTTTACTAGTACCACTAGTACTACATGAAGCAGGGTCTGCTGGTGTACTAGTACTACATGAAGCGGTCTGCTGGTGTACTTGTACCACTAGTACTACATGAAGCGGTCTGCTGGTGTACTTGTACCACTAGTACTACATGAAGCGGTCTGCTGGTGTACTAGTACTACATGAAGCGGTCTGCTGGTTTACTAGTACCACCAGTACTACATGAAGCAGGGTCTGCTGGTGTACTAGTACTACATGAAGCAGGGTTTACTAGTACCACTAGTACTACATGAAGCGGTCTGCTGGTTTACTAGTACCACTAGTACTACATGAAGCAGGGTCTGCTGGTGTACTTGTACCACTAGTACTACATGAAGCGGTCTGCTGGTGTACTTGTACATCATGAGGTTGTTTGAGTCAAGCAGCTTTATAAAGAATCTTTATTTAACAAAAATAAATCTGAGACTTAAAAACAAAGACAGAAACATGCAAATACATCCAGGTGTGTGTGTGTGTGTGTGTGTGTGCGTGTGTGTGCGTGTGTGTGCGTGCGTGTGCGTGCGTGTGGGTGCGTGTTCAGTAGCAGCGCAGGAAGAAGGTGTTGCAGGCCGTTCCTCTCAGACAGTCACAGAGTCGACCGATACGAGGTCCATGTTTCATAGCACAGCGCTCACCAACGTCACACTGAGACACACACACACATTTGATGCTTTACTCTTAAGTGTTAAGAGCACAAACAGGATGTGATGTCATAAAAGAGAACAATATAGTACTACATTTAGTGGTAAACACATAGTACTTAACATAGTGATATTTGTAGTAATACACATAGTAGAAGTAAAGAGTGTCACATCATCACAGGAAACACAATAAATAATAAATGAACAATAATATTGGTGATTGATTGACGGCTGTCAGTCGTGTTCTCACCCGTGGGATCACGCTGGCTTTCTTCTCCACGGAGAGCCGGGTGTCACCTTCATTCAGGACGCCCTGCAGGGCTTCAGCCTGAGCGCGCACGCACACACACACACACACAATCAGTATTATTTATTACTACTTTTATTATTTTAATTAATTTCACATTTAATCTTTTATTAAGGATATTTTACAACATGCACTAATACGTTCTTGCTTCATTCATTTATTGGTTGACATAAATAATAATAATAATCATGAAACTATTTACCAGCTCTGCGGTTGTGAGTCCGAGCACCGTGTCGGCCGACCTTTGACCCTGGCACAGCGAGGTCAGCAGGGACAGACAGACGGACAGGTAAACGGCGGCGTGCACGCGCTCCATCGCCAGAAGTACGGAGAGGTCCTAAAGGATGAAAGCACAGGAAGTGATGTCATCTTACAGAGGTATTAATGAGGAGAAGAAGAAGTGACTCACGATTTAAAAGCTTCAGAGACGATGGAAGACTTCTTCTTCTGTGGTGTCGGCTTGTGGCTGAGCTCAAACTGTGTTGTGCCTCCGCCTCTTCCTCCTTTATTTATACAGTCTCCTCCTCTCCCACCTCCCTTCCTCCCCCTCCTCCTCCTTTGTTTATCCACTCTCCTCCTCCTGTGATGGATGATGCTGGTGATCGTTAAACACATGAGGCTCCCTGCTGACCATGAGTTGAAGGTCAAAGGTCAGATGAACCCCTGACCCCTTTTCTTTTTTTGATGATCCTTCTGAGATGAAACATTATTGATTCTTTATTACCGCGATCACAGATCAGAGATATTCCAACAGACAAGACACAAAACTCTGCAGTCCGCATTTATTTTAACACATTTACAGTTGTTTAGTTTCTCTTTGACATTGTTGATTGTTTTTGTATGTATGCAGTTTGTGTTCATTGTTTTTGTACTTGTTTTGTGTCTTTGTGGTCCCGTTAAACATTGACGGTGTCTGTGGAGACAATCGGATGACTTTCTGAGGGTGAGGATCCTACATTATTTGGAATAATTCTTCTTTGACTTGTAAAGTTATCACATCGAGCATCAATGCAGTAGCTGTACGCAAAATGCTGCTCATGGAGAAGATGTCCTCCTTCACCTGCTGATTAACAGCCAGCTGCTTCCTGGATTCCGTTTCATTAAATGTTTGTTGGTCTGATTTGACCACAGATCAGTTGTGATGTTCCACCTTTTCTTCATCTGATTCATCAACGGCTAAATGTCAGGCAGAAGCAGAGAACATGAGGGGGGAGTTAACGCTGCTGTCCACCTTGAAGAGACAAATGAACATGTTAAATAAGACATTTGTAGTTGCCATTTGTCTTTAGGACCAACAACTCTTTACAATACAGGTCATTTATCTGACGCTTTTATCCAAAGCGACTTATGGCGCCGCTTCCACCGAGCGGTGGGGTCGGGTCGGCACCCTGTTATTTGTGTCTCCACTGCCAAAAGCTGAGAATGGTACCAAAAATCCGAACCGTACCACTCATTGGGTACCCTTCCGTTGGGGCACCTGGCACAGTTTGGTACCTAAGGGGCGGAGCCAGACTCACTGCAGAGCGTTGATTGGTTGAAAGAGTGTCGTCATTTGCCGCGTGCCGCAGGAAGACAACACACGTAACACGCCTGCAGCATGTAGCCTCCTTGTGACAAACAGCCACATATGGAGAAGCAGGAACAGGATCGGCTGTCGGCCCTCCATTGTTGATTGCGGTTAGTTTCAGTTTTCGCACGATCGAATGACGCCAATCTACTTTCGTCATATACCACGTCTATCAAGACTACTTCCTGCAATACACCACGCCTATCAAGTGACCTTATCACTACTTCCTGCAATACACCACGCCTATCAAGTGACCTTATCACTACTTCCTGCAATACACCACGCCTATCAAGTGACCTTATCACTACTTCCTGCAATACACCACGCCTATCAAGTGACCTTCACTACTTCCTGCAATACACCACGTCTATCAAGTGACCTTATCACTACTTCCTGCAATACACCACGCCTATCAAGTGACCTTATCACTACTTCCTGGAATACACCACGCCTATCAAGTGACCTAATCACTACTTCCTGGAATACACCACGCCTATCAAGTGACCTTATCACTACTTCCTGGAATACACCACGCCTATCAAGTAAGGGTACTGTTGGCGGTGGAAACGCTCGCCAAATCATGGTTAACAGACCCGAGACGTACCGTACCGCTCGGTGGAAACGTGCCATTACGTGACATTACTTACATTAACACACAACTTTTTACATTTCAGCCCGGGCAGCAATTAGGTGTCCGGTGTCTTGCTCAGGGACACTTCAACATGGGACGTGGAGCAGCCGGGGCTCGAACCACCAACCTTGCAGTTCCCGGCGCTCCCTCTCTACCCGTGCGCCACATCGACCCCCCGTTAAATGTCAAGGGGTCACTGCTGCACCTTGTTTTGTTCACCAGGCTTTCTTCTCTTTCTCATTTATTTCCACAATCCACCAAACAGACAATAAAACTTGTCTTCCTTCCTGTGCAGGGCTCCGTCTCGCTGTCTCACTGGGAACTAAACCTATTAGTCACCCAGGTGCATGCTGGTCCTACCTGGCCACGCCCTTAAGTAACCCCCAGGTGCCCACAGCATCACCCAATCAGTGGTCCAATTATCCAAACTAGAGAGAAACCACAGAAGACGAATGATGACCTCGTTCTTCTGAGTCCTCGGAGACCTTCAGGAGCCGGACGATGAGCAGCTCAGACCCAGAGAACTATTTCCTTATAGTGGATATCTAGTCCTCGTTGGGCCTTTGTACTCAGTTTGAAAGTCTTTTTGTAACTGAAAATAATTAGAGATATACAAATCTTCAATTTGAAATGAATGTTGTAACTTCTTAGTTATTACACTTTTTATCATGGGTCACTAATTTGTCTATTGGGACAATTGCTGTCAGGATAAAGGGGAACTCCTGTGAGTGCTGTGTGCAAATCAGT
This sequence comes from Gasterosteus nipponicus, assembly GCA_014132575.2. Lineage (NCBI taxonomy): Eukaryota > Metazoa > Chordata > Actinopteri > Perciformes > Gasterosteidae > Gasterosteus > Gasterosteus nipponicus. The sequence continues at coordinate 208,859 of BMAF01000016.1, read as the reverse complement.
TGACATGTATGTGAAATATAGCAACAATCCACACAGAAAACCCGTTGTGTACATTATTATTATTAGTTGTGTATGTGGGGGGGGGGTTACACTGTGCGTTCATGTCTCAGCTGATGGATTCTGAGTCAATGAGAAGCAGCATTCGGTTCTACTCGGTTCTGCCAGGAAGCATCGAAGCCTTTGAAGGTCAACAGAGATAACGGAGCAACGGGAATCTCTGATTGAAGACATGAAGGACATGCAGGACATGAAGGCGCTGTCCTCCCAGACAGAAATAGACGTGGCGCCCAAGGCGTCCGTCAACACGACGCGAGCTCGTGCTCGATAGCCGACACGTGTGATCACAGTCAAAGCTCGACCAGAAATACAGCAGCTCAGATTACACACATTCACCTTTGGTGTGGACGTTTAAATGTCTGTACTCTATCAATCCAAAGTATTCTTATCATTATTATTATTACATAAAGTCCACCTTCTTAGGAAAAAGATGGAAAAGAAAGAGGATTCTTTGTGTGTAACGAGACATTTTATTGCAAAAAACCAACAACTGTACAAAAATGACCTTTTACATTCTGGAAGATGCTTAATGTCTAAACAAAGACGGGCTTAAATGAAACGATATCTGTTTTATTGGTAAACCCATTTCTCAGAGCTGCTCATGAAGCCGTTGTGTGTGTTTGTTGACTTGTTTGTTTTATAGTCCATCAATCAACAACATAGAAGCAGAGATACAATCTATTCACTATGAAACAAGTATATAATAGATATATAATATATATACACACATACAAATGCATGCATGTGTACACAAACATTAAATGTGTTTGCATGTTTCTATACAACCTGTTCTCAGCTTTGTGGGGACGTTTTTCCAGCTGATTCAAGGATCACGTCCAGGGAGGCGAACAGTGCGAACTACGTTAACAGTGAAAGATTCAAACATACGTGACATTCAGAAGGAACAAAGTCCATCAATCCTTTACTTTTTTCCAAACCCTGGAAACTTAAAATGTATCTTAAATATGCTTTAGCTCTAAATGTATTTGATGATGACGATTCATTGGTCTGATTTCGGTTTGCTCTCTTTCCATCGTTAAGTCATTAAGAAGGTTCCACATGTACTTATACACATGTACTTGTACACATACATATCAAATTGCAAAGTCTTTCTCCCACGTTGAAGATGTGAAGATAAGATGAAGACAAACGAGTCCATGTGATGTTGGAGTGTTGCTCTGTGATTGGCTGAGCCTGTAAACCCACGCCGGGGGACACGGTGTTCCTCTCCCCGGAGGTCAGAGGTCAGAGGCCGAGACCCCTCCCACCTCAGGCGACCCGCTCTGGTTTGTGCAGGTTAGAACTGATCAGATGTCAGCTGCAGAGCAAAAAATCAATTAAACAACAATTTGTTTTTCTCAAAACATAAATAAGGATTCAAAAGTGCTTCACAAGTCATTAAAATAGTCAGAAAAGATCGTAGAGGTATTTATGTCCATACTCATCCAAACAGCTTTGGTATATATATATATATATATATATATATATATACATATACATATATACATATATATATATATACGTATATATATATATATATATATATATGTATATGTGTATATATATATATATATATATATATATACACATATACATATATATATACATATATACATATATATATACATATATATATATATATATATATATATACATATATATATATATGTGTTACATTAATCTCATTTAGGGGAAATTAGGTTGCTTTTTCTGCATTAATCATAGAACTGATCCAAGCTCTGCTCAGTAACATTTAGTGTTCGGCACCAAACAGAACAACGCCATTTGTTATCTGAGATGTGACTCAAAATGTCAGCGAGTGATTGGTTCTGACTCAGAACCGGTTTTCGCCCTACGAGTATCTCAACCTTTCAAAGTGTCAGAAGGACCTCGTTTATCTCTAATTATTTCATGACATTAAGTTTATCAGCAGCGTGTGGTTTCTGCTCCGCCCCCCGCGGACCCCCAAGGGACGTTACAGAGCAACAGAGAAACAACTGATTCATGTTGTAATACAATCCTCAGGATGCTGTGTGTGTCTCACCTGTGTGCGTGTCCTTCTCATAGTGTGTGTTGTAGGCTGATCAGGGTAACCAGAGTCCAGAGAAGCGTCCTGATTTCCTACCGACAGAGAATGCATCGTCAGCTGATCACATGACACAGAGTGTCACCTGAGGACTTTCACTGTGCATGTCTTATATTTATATATGAAGTCACTACACAAAAACAGACTAAACAAACACTAAACGCATTAAAGTTACGAAGACAAAACATTTAGAATCCCTGGAGGTTTTCAGTGTGTGTGTTTCTTCTTCTGCTAGATTGTGTTGTGTTGTAAGAAGATATTGACGGCAGAGAAAAAGCTTCCTTTAGTTTCAACATCTGAGAGCTTTTACATCCATACGCACTTTAGTTTCATCCATACTCTGTCTTTGACAAGAAGAAGTTACATCCATACATCATCCATACGTGACTCATTATCCATACATATCCATACGTGACTATTATATCTATATCCATACGTGACTCATTACATCCATACGCCACTCATTACATCCATACGCTACTCAATACATCCATACGCCACTATTACATCCATACGTGACTCATTACATCCATACGCCACTATTATATCCATACGCGACTTACATTACATCCATATACGCCACCAATACATCCATACATCCATACGCTACTCCATACATTACATCCATACGCTACCAATACATCCATACGCCACCAATACATCCGGTACGCCACTAATACATCCATACGCTACTGATTACATCCATACGTGACTCATTACATCCATACGCCACTATTATATCCATACGTGACTTATTATATCCATATGACTCAATACATCCATACGCTACTAATACATTCATATTGTTATTGATTATATCCATATGTGATTTGGACATCTATACGCTACTATTACATCTATACGCTACTATTATATCTATACGTGACTTATTACATCTATATTGCTACTTATTACATCTATACTGCTACTATTATATCTATACGTGACTTATTATATCCATACGCTACTAATACATCTATACGCCACTGATTATATCTATACGTGACTCATTACATCCATACGCTACTTATTATATCTATACGCTACTTATTATATCTTATACGTGACTATTATATCTATACGTGATTAATACATCCATACGTCATTTATTATATCTATATTGCCATTGATATATCTTATACGCACTTATTATCCATACGTCACTATTACCATACGCTACTTCAATACATCCATACGTCTACCATACCGTACTTACATCCATACGTCACTTCAATACATTCATACGCACTTCACATCTATACGCCACTGATTACATCCATACGTGACTCATTACATCCATACGCTACTAATACATCCATACGCTATTGGTACATCCATACGCCACCAATATATCCATACGCTACTATTATTATATCCATACGCCACTCAATACATTCATACGCTACTAATACATTCATACGCTGATATATCTATACGTGACTTATTATATCTATACGCTACTATTATATCTATACGCTACATTATTACATCCATTATATCTATACGTGACTTCATACATCCATACGTGGACTTATTACATCTATACGCTACTTATTACATCTTATATTGCCAGTTATTATATCTTTACGCTACTTATTATCTATATTGCCACTAATATATCCAGATGTGACTTATTATATCTATACGCTACTGATTATATCCATACGTGACTTGGTTGCTATCTATATTGTACTTATTACATCTATACGCTACTTATTACATCTATACGTTACTCAATACATTCAGATACGATTTATTATCTCATACGCCAGTTATTATATCTATACGCTACTTATTGGCATCTATATTGCCAGTTGCTACATCTATATGTCACTATTACATCTATACGCTACTTAATACATTCAGATGTGACTTATTATATCTATATTGCTATTTGGTTACATCCATACGCTAGTTATTATATCCATACGCTACTAATACATTCATACGCCACTTATTATATCTATACGCTACTAATACATCTATATTGCTACTGATATATCTATACGTGACTGATATATCATACGCTATTATATCTATACGCTACTTAATATTCTATACGCTACTATTATATCTATATTGCTACTTGTTACATCTATACGCTACTATTACATCTATACGCTACTATTATATCTATATTACTATTACATCAGATGCGGATTTATTACATCTATACGCTACTAATACATCTATACGCTACCAATACATCCGCTACTAATACATTCATACGCTACTATTACATCTATACGCTACTAATACATTCATATTGTCATTGATATATCTATATACATTCATACGTCTATACGCTACTAATATCCATACGCTACTAATATACTCATAGACGCCACTATTATATCCATACGCGATTTCAATACATCTCCATACGCCACCAATACATCCATACGCCACTATTACATCCATACGTGACTACATACATCCATACGTGACTTATTACATTTACGTGACTTATTACATCTATACGTTACTATTACATCTATATGTTACTAATACATCTGATTACATCTATATGTGACTTATTATATCTATACGCCACTAATACATCCATATTACTACAATATATCTATACGCTACTAATACATCCAGACTATTACATCTATACGTGACTTGTTACATCTTATACGCGAATTATTATATCTATACGTTACTATTACATCTATATACTACTAATTACATCTATACGTGATTGATTATATCTATATTGTGATTTGGTTACATCCATATCTCATATTATTCCTACGTCACTAATATATCTATACGCCACTTATTACATCCATACGTGACTGATACATCCATATACGTGACTTATTATATCTATACGTGACTTATTATATCCATACGCGATATTACATCCATACGTCACCAATATATCCATACGTGATTGATACATCCATACGCCACTCAATACATTCATACGCTACTAATACATTCATACGTGATTGATTATATCTATACGTGACTTATTATATCTATACGTGACTTATTATATCTATACGTGATCATTACATCTATACGTCAGCCGTTGCTATATCTATACGCTACCGTTATATCTATACGTTACTATTATATCCATACGCTACTAATATCCGTGATGCGACTTATTATATCTATACGGCCACTAATACATTCTATACGCCACCAATACATCCATACGCTACCAATACATCTATACGTCACTTATTAAGTATCCATACGTCACCAATACATCCATACATTGATTACATCTATACGTGACTCAATACATCTATACGCCACTACATCCATACGCTACTTCAATACATCCATACGTCACCAATATCCATGATATACATCTATATCCATACGGCTACTGATTACATCTATACGCTACTTACATCCATACGTGACTGGATTACATCTATACGTGATTGCTGGATTATATCTATACGTGACTTATTACATCTATATATGTCACTAATACATCCAGATGTGATTTATTATCCATACGCGACTCATTACATCTATACGTCACTAATATATCCATACGCTACCAATACATCTATACGCTACTTGCTATATCAGATGTGATTGCCATATCTATATACATTATCTATACGTGATTTATTATATCTATACGCTACTAATACATCTATACGTTACTTCAATACATTCATACGTGATTGGATATATCTATACGCGATTTATTATATCTATACGCTACTGATATATCTATACGCTACTAATACATCTATACGCCACTGATATCTACGTGATTGGATATCTATACGTCACTTGATATATCTATACGTGACTTATTATATCTATACGTGACTATTACATCTTATACGCTACTACTACATTCTATACGTGACTTGATTATATCTATACGTGACTTATTACATCCACATTTATATCTGCCACTAATACATTCATATTGCCATTGATATCTATACGTGACTCATTACATATCCATATTACTTATTACATCCATACGTGACTATTACATCTATATTGCCACCAATACATTCATACGCTACTTTATTATATCCATACGCGCTACTTATTACATCTATACGTGACTCATTATATCCATACGTGACTTTATTACATCCATACGTCACCATTATATCCATACGCCACTAATATATCTATATGACTGCTACTTACATTCACACTTCAATACATCTATACGCTACTAATTGCCATCTATACGCTACTATTACATTCATACGTGACTCATATATCTATACGCTACCATCTATATGTTACTAATACATATACGCTACTATTACATCTATATGTGACTTATTACATCCATACGACTCATTATATCTATATGCGACTTTTAATACATCTATTGTCACTTATTATATCTATATTGCTACTGATATCTATACGCTACTATACATTCATACGTGACTTCAATACATCTATACGTGACTTATTATATCTTACGCTATTACATCTATATATTGCCACTTATATCTATATGTGACTCATACATCCATACGCCACTTGGCTATATCTATACGTGACTCATTACATCCATATTGCCACTGACATCCATACGGACTTAATATATCTATATGCTACTTATTACATCTATACGTGACTTATTACATCTATACGCCACTAATACATCTCCATATCTTATACATCCATATTGTCATTTATTACATCTTATATTGACTTATTATATCTATACGTGACTAATACATCCATATTGTGACTTATTATATCTATACGCGACCTGATATATCCATTACACTAATATGTCCATATGACTTATTATATCTATACGCTTTTTATTATATCTATATGCTACTTATTATCCATATACGTCACTAATACATCTATACGTGATTCAATACATCTATACGCTACTACTACATTCATACGCTACTATTATATCTATAGGTTACTTCATTAAGTATATCTATACGCTACTAATACATTCATACGCTACTTAATATATCTATATACGCTACTTTATACATTCATATTGCTACTTAATACATTCATACGCTACTAATATCATTCATAATATACGTGACTTATTATATCTATACGTACTTCATTTATCTATATGACGATTATATCTATATACGTCACTACTAATACATCTATACGTCACTTCAATACATCTATATTACTATTAACATCTATACGCTACTAATATATCTATACGCTACTATATATCTTATACTACTTCATTACATCTATACGTGACTATATTACGCGACTTGGTACATCTATATTACATTATATCTATATATCCATACGTCACTATTACATCTATACGCCACTTAATATATCTATACGCTACTTATTATATCCATACGCTACTAATATATCTATACGCTACTTTACATCTATACGTGACTTAATATATCTATACGCTACTAATACATTCATATGTCATTATTATATCTATACGCTTATATCTATATATTGGATATTACTACTATTACATTCTATATTGCTACTATTATATCTATATTGCCATTTATTATATCTATATTGCTACTTATTATATCTATACGTGATGCTCACTAATACATTCTATATTGCCACTATTATTATATCTATACGTGACTTATTATATCTATACGCTACTAATACATTATACGCTATTATATCTATATATCTATATGTACTTATTATATCTATACGCTACTAATACATCTATATTGCTACTATTATATCTATACGTCACTAATATCTATATCCATTTCATTATATCTTATATTGCCACTTATTATATCTATATTGCGACTTATTATATCTATATTGACCACTATATCTATATACATCCATATTAAGTATCTATATGTTACTAATACATCTATACGCTACTAATTATATCCATATTGCCACTAATACATCCATATGCTACGATTATTACATCCATATGTGACTAATAATCCATATTGCCATTGATTATATCTATATTGTGATTAATATATCCATATCGCTACTATTACATCTATACGTGACTTAATACATCTATACGCTACTTATTATATCCATACGTCACTATTACATCTATATTGTGACTCGTAATACACTCAATACATATACGCACTCATTACATCCATACGTGACTCATATTACTCATACATATTATCACTTATTACATCCATACGCCACTCATCCATACGCCACTTATTATATCTATACGTCACTTATTACATCCATACGTGACTCAATACATCCATACGCTACATCCATACATATACGTCACTATTACATCCAGAATCATGAACATCCATACATCACTCATACATCCATCATTACATCCATACGTGACTCAATACATCCATACGCTCACATTATTAATGCATCCATGACTCATTACCAATACATCCATACGTCCACCAATACATCCATACGTCACTCAATACATCCATACGTCACTCAATACATCCATATCCATACTCATTACATTTCAATACATCCATACGCCCATTCAATACATCCATACGCAATACATCCATCGTCCTCAATACATCCATACGTCACTCAATACATCCATACGTCACTCAATACATCCATACGTCACTCAATACATCCATCGTCAATACATCCATACGTCACTCAATACATCCATACGTCACTCATTCCTCCCCACTGATTGGTTCCTCGTGTACTGAAGGCTGTGGTTCCGCCCACCTCACATACGGTTAAACGATGTTCTTACCAGAGGAACCGGAAGTGATGCAGCGTTTAGAACATTGACTCCACCCCGCTCCGTGGTTTCTTGGGTGGTTGTCATGGTAACAGTCACGTCCTTTCGCCGCCCCTCTGTGTCCTCCTCTTCGTCTTTGAATAGCTCGCTAAACTGATCCAAGTCCTCGCTGCTGGCGTTACCTGAACGCACCACGTAACAAACCCTTAGAACAGCAGCGTGGTTCTGGTGAGGAGCACCTACCCGACGCGTTCTACCGGACTTACTGTAGAAGCTGTAGTCGAAGGTGACGTTGTAGTCGCCGTAGTCGCCGTAGTCGGGAGGCACGGTGGGCTCGTAGTACTGAGCCCGGACCACTGAAAACACAAGTCATGAACGTCACGATGGCGTCTCAGGGTCACGCTGCTCCACTGGGACGTGAAACAAATAATAAGTTCTGTAGACACACACACACACACACACACACACACACACACACACACACACACACACGCACACACACACACACACACACACGCACACACTAAATGAGGTCAGTCGGTCATAATCTGTAAAATCTGATCTGTGTCAGTGCCTTGATTCGACCTTTGACCTTAGAGTGCTAACACGTGTGCTACATGTTAACATTAAGCTCTTTAACATGGAATTACAAACACAGACTCACACAGAAACACACACACACACACACACACACTCATATACACACACACACTTCACACAGACAGACTCCCTCAAACACACACACACACACATATACACACACACACACACACACTCCCTCACACACACACACACACACACACAGGGGTTGATGGGAACTGAGGGGGTGTCTGTTAACTGTTAACAGGAAGTGACATCACTAACATTCTGTCAATCAGAGTTTCATCCCACCGAGGCAGGAGGAGGAAATTAAAACCAGGTGATACGATTGTTACACACAGAAACACACACACACACACACACACACACACACACACACACACACACGGGAGGGAAGGAAAGGAAGTGTAGGTCAAAAGAGTAAGGGACCAAAAGAGAGAAGGAAAGATCGGGGCGGGGAGGGCGTGAAGGACAGAAGAGGGGAGGAAAAGGAGACAAGGGAAAGAGGAAGAGGCGTCTGAGTCACATGACCTTTACAGAAACCAGCTGTGATTACATTCTGTGGAGAGCGCTTGACTCCTTTCCTCCTTCCTTCCCTCCTTCCAGTTTGAAGTGTGTTTATTTTATTGTCAACTTTTCCATTTTCACTGTTTGTGTCCAGATACTCCCTTCTTCTCCTCCTTTCTATTGTCCTTCTTCTCCTCCTTTCTATTGTCCTTCTTCTCCTCCTTTCTATTGTCCTTCTTCTCCTCCTTTCTATTGTCCTTCTCCTCCTTTCTATTGTCCTTCTCCTCCTTTCTATTGTCCTTCTCCTCCTCCTTTCTATTGTCCTTCTTCTCCTCCTTTCTATTGTCCTTCTCCTCCTCCTTTCTATTGTCCTTCTCCTCCTCCATTTTTTTTCTTCTTGACTTCTTTTCACTTTCTTTTTCTATTCTTTTTTTATTTATTTCTTTTCTTTCTCTTTAATTTAACGTCTTCTTGTCTTGCTCTTTTTCTTCTTCGCTTGTTTTGATTGTTCCACTGTTCTTTTTTGGTTCTTCTTCTAATAAACTGTATAACAAGAGTAACGTTCATGAAGTTACGTCATCAAAGCTGCTACATATTGATTGATGGTATTTCTGATTGATTGATTTATTGATCATGCTGAAACAGAACCAAAGAAACAGGAAAGTTTCCCTCCATTGATCCTTTGAACTGATCGATTCACTGCTGAACTCATTGCAGCTGCACCAACTACACACCGTTTACTATGTGCTGCCTTTATGCTAAGCTAACTAGCTGCTGGGAGATAAACAGTTGTATTTATTCAGACCTGCACAAACAGGAAGTGAAAAAGCTGCAACACACACACAGTGTGACAGAGACACACACACACACACACACACAGTGACATATGAACACACACACTGTGTGACAGAGACACACACACACACACAGTGACATATGAACACACACATGTGACAGAGACACACACACACAGTGACATATGAACACACACACAGTGACATATGAACACACACACACACACACACAGTGGCATATGAACACACACACACACACAGTGGCATATGAACACACACACAGTGGCATATGAACACACACACAGTGACATATGAACACACACACAGTGGCATATGAACACACACACACACAGTGGCATATGAACACACACACAGTGACATATGAACACACACACACACACACAGTGACATATGAACACACACACACAGCGTGAGGACTCACCAGCAGGCAGCAGGAGTGAAGCTGCACACAGACACACACACAGGAGGCTCCAGCTGGACATGATGAGCAGAGAATGAATGAATGAACGTGGGGACGAAGTGGGACGAAGTGGGACGAAGAGGGACGAGATCACCGAATGAGACCTGAATGAGCAGCGGAGAGAGAAGAGGGGAGGCGGGGCCGGGGGGGGGGGGGAGTTCTGGTTTACTGCCAAGTTTGTTCCTCGTTCACAGAGACAAAGAGAGAAAAAAAGGAACAACGGAGAGAATGCGGCAAACTGTCGCCTCACAGCAAGAAGGTCATTCCGCCCACCTTTCTGGAGTCTGCATGTTCTCCCGTGTCTGCGTGGGTTCTCTCCGGGTTCTCCGGCTTCCTCCCACAGTCCAAAGACATGCTCTGGATCAGGTTAATTGGGGACTTTAAATTGCCCGTAGATGTGTGAATGTGAGTGTGAATGGTTGTGTGTCTCTGTGTTGGCCCTGCGATTGGCTGGCGACCAGTCCAGGGTGTACCCTGTCTATCGCCCGAAGTTGGCTGGGATGGACTCCAGCCCCCCCGCGACCCTCTGTGCAGGATAAGCGGTTTGACAATGGATGGATGGATGGAACGGAGAGAAGTTATTTATGTTTTGATTAGTATCCAATGATTGTTATCCTGATATAATATTCAGCAGCAATGTATAAGACACAGAATAAATACAGAAAATAGAATAACACAGAATAAATAAATAATAAATACAGGAGGCAGAATAGATGTAGAATAATACTCTCACTTTGAGCTCGAGTAACAACACTGAAACAAACACGACGAGCAACAACGTAATTACACCCAGAACATCATCCTCTCCTGAACCTAAACTAACAACACTGAGACAACAGACTGATTATGGGAATCCGTTCAGCGTCGTCCTCTTTCCTCATAGACGTCTATGGTAGCAGAGGAGTCTCCCCCTGCTGGTCACTACAGAGAAGTAGAGTCATTTCCTCATAGACGTCTATGGGAGCAGAGGAGTCGCCCCTGCTGGTCACTACAGAGAAGTCATTTCCTCATAGAGTCTATTTCACTACAGAGAAGTCATTTCCTCATAGACGTCTATGGGAGCAGAGGAGTCGCCCCTGCTGGTCACTACAGAGAAGTAGAGTCATTTCCTCATAGACGTCTATGGGAGCAGAGGAGTCGCCCCTGCTGGTCACTACAGAGAAGTAGAGTCATTTCCTCATAGACGTCTATGGGAGCAGAGGAGTCGCCCCTGCTGGTCACTACAGAGAAGTAGAGTCATTTCCTCATAGACGTCTATGGGAGCAGAGGAGTCGCCCCCTGCTGGTCACTACAGAGAAGTAGAGTCATTTCCTCATAGACGTCTATGGGAGCAGAGGAGTCGCCCCCTGCTGGTCACTACAGAGAAGTAGAGTCATTTCCTCATAGACGTCTATGGGAGCAGAGGAGTCGCCCCCTGCTGGTCACTACAGAGAAGTAGAGTCATTTCCTCATAGACGTCTATGGGAGCAGAGGAGTCGCCCCCTGCTGGTCACTACAGAGAAGTAGAGTCATTTCCTCATAGACGTCTATGGGAGCAGAGGAGTCGCCCCCTGCTGGTCACTGCATGAAGCTTTGAACCAGAGGTTGTCTCCTGGTTATGGTAAGAAGCTCATTTTTAATTTAATTAGTAGAAACTGACTTCAGAGTGTCTGAACGTTGGTACTGACCAACGTTCTCGCCTGACCAATCAAAACCGAGAAGACAAATTACGGTTAAGGTTAAACATCGACAATGAAACTTTAACATGTAACAACAAACGATATCCTGGAGGAAACCAAACATCTTTAACAGCAGCACACTTTTAGTCTCCCTGCTGAGGTCTTTTATTTTCACACTTCACACTTCCTGTCGGTCAACAACACACATTGTGTTCATCCTCAGAGCTGCATCACACGGAGGTCAGAGGCTGGTTTCACCCAGCGGGAAGGGAAACACATTTCGTTTGTTCTCCACTTGGCGTGTCGGGAAACGCACCTTGCAGTGATGTCATCAGTGATGTCATCAGGGGTAAAGTATGTACCCGTAGAGCGAAACACAGTTCTTCTCTGGGATGCCAGAACAGCATGTCAGCACCAGAGAGCATCATGGGAAAAGAGTCTCAACCACACGACGACACTCTGGAGCTGCAGCTCATCGGAAATATCCATGAACTATATCACATAGGGTTGAATATTATAATATGTAATATTTAATATAATCTGCAACATAAAGTCCAGTATTTAGTCACCTCTGACATCCATGAACATTCAGCAAGCGTTAACTGGTAAACTGGTTTAAGTCGGTGTTTGTGATGTCATTGTGTTGAAGAATAGGAACACGTATTATAGAATAGTATTTAGTATTTTCCACCTTCATGAGTACTTTTTATCGGTGGTAATACTATTATGAAAAAACGTGACCTGACCAGAGTACTTTGTCTCAGTGGGACACTAGCATCCCCTGAGTAGCATTAGCATTGTGAATGAGGCCCAGCATGCGCCGCTCAGTGGACACAGCAGCAGGACGTGTGGTGTGAAGGGAGGAAGTCCGCTGTTGTCTTGAACACGAGAGCTTTTCCCTGCACAGAAAACGTCCCAACAGACAAAACTTTCATGTGAGAGCAGCGGTTTTAAAATCGTCCTCCCACCAGAAACTAAAACCTTTAATCTGAAAATCACTGCTGACAGAGAGAAAAAACCCTGATTACAGTCCTGCTCAGTGTAATCGCTTTGACCCGAAGCCAAAGCTCCCACTCGCTCTGTTTAAATCCAGACGTTCAGTGAACAAACCGCTGCGTCTTTAATCTGATCTAATCTGCCGTTGGAACCAGATTACAGCCTGAGCCGGTCTCCTCTCTGGATGTTAAAATAAGAGCAGCAGAAGTAGGAAAACAGAGGCACTAACTAGCGTAGCTTAGCACAAACACTGCAAGCAGGGGGAAACTGCTAGCCTAGCTTCATCACAAGAAACAAATCCACCTTCCCACAAGTCTAGAGAAAAAAACGCCTGTCGCACAATAATGTTGGTACCAGATTAACAGTATTTATTCTGTCAGGGAGGGAAATCATTCATTAAAACCATGAATTAGTGATTCGCGGGAAGAACAAACACTCACGACTTTAGCATCAAAGCTGAGCGAAGGAAGTGACTCATGAGGATTAAGGGGCTTCTTAAGACACTACAGGGTTCAACGCAGCCATGAAATGCATCGTGGGAAACGGTGTTCAACAGAAAAGAGAAAAACAGGAGTTAATCAGATAAATGATGAAGATTAAAGACAAACATCAGTTTAAAAACCTACAGATTCAGTCGCTAAACCACAGACACACAAAAAAAGCACACAAAACCATCTGGAAGCTGACGGCACTAAACCTAAAAGAATGAAGAGAAGAAGATAATGCAGACGAGGAGACGTCCATATCTTTATTATTATCAAGGGTTGCTTGAATAAGTTGCATTTCCATTTGAATGACTATTTTAGCAGCATAACACTTTGATTTCTTCACTCTCAACATTAATCTTTAAATAATACGCATACTTTCAAGGATGAAATAATAAGACAAAACTATTGAGAAGAAAAGTCTAAAGGTTAATTAATTAGCTTCAGCTACAATTGTACTAACGAAGGTCCTGCCCTGAACTCGTGGCCTCAGGTTTGGTCTCAAACTAAATTTAAACAAACTGTTATGAACTTCTTTCCCATCATGCATCTCCCAGCTGGTCGGTGGTGTCCTCAGGGGGTCGCTGCCTCGCTCAAGGGCACGGGAAATTGGTGGTGTTCTCATGGTTTCTATATTTTACTGTGTCAGCAGGGACGTTTAGTGTTCCTGAACGCATTTCGGGACGACGTGAGAGTCTACACGGGGTGTGTGTGTGTGTGTGTGTGTACACAGGGTGTGTGTGTGTGTGAGTCTACACAGGGTGTGTGTGTGTGTGAGTCTACACAGGGGGTGTGTGTGTGTGTGAGTCTACACAGGGTGTGTGTGTGTGTGCATCCGACTCTCATGTGAACATTGTCAGAAGGCCGTTAGATTTACTGTATGACATGTTTATGTGACATCAGCCTGCGAAAGTAATATCATAGTATACGATATTAAGCTGTGTAACATATATACACACACACACGCATATACACATATATACAAAACGTTTCTACATCATCTTATGTTTAAATTATGAACAAACAGGATTCCGTCTGTCACTCATCTGAGCAAAGAGAACATTTGGTTATTCACCAATGGAGTGTGACGATTGTTCAAGACCTACAGGAAGTTCACAGGTTCATAGTTTATTGTCATCAGAAGAAATGGTCAGAAGCTTAACACACATTCTAGTGATTGGATGGTACCAGATTTATAAAATACTTCCTTGGATAAAACAAATGGTCTTGATGAGCATTTATTTAACTTTCTCAACCCTCTAAAGCAAAAAGAACTTCCAGCTCCTCGAAGGATCCGTCGCTGCTTCATCGGATCCTTTACTGCCAACTGATCTTTGTAAAAACTAAGCCTGGTCACACGGTTTCCCCCCGGCCAGCGACTCGCTGGCACACTGGTGGTACTTCAGCTCTGTGTACCAGGCGAAGCCTCGGCCGCAGGCGCCGCAGACATACTGCTTCTCCACGGTGTGAACGGCCATGTGGGACTGCATGCTAGCCTTGTGCGCGTACCTCTTCCCGCACACAGAGCAAGGGAAGGGTTTCTCCCTGGTGTGCGTCCTCATGTGGATCTCCAGGTGGGATTTGTATAGACACTTCAGGCCGCAAATGGAGCAAAAGAAGGCCTTTTCTCCTGTATGGTACTTAATGTGGTTCCTCAGGTTGTAGTTGTGGTGGAATCGCTTCCCACACTCAGAGCAGGTGTACGGTTTTGTGACAGTGAACCTGGTTTCACTTTGTGGAACCTTGTCACCATTCGGAGAATTGTCTTTCCAGATATCACTGTCAACACTGTGGCTGCTCTCTGACGCTCCGACATCTTTGTTGACAGCGTGACATTCCATAATTGTGTCAGAGATTTCACTACCTTTCAGAGAGTATAAACCTGACTGAGGTTCTCTGGTCTCCTTCCAAAAATCACTATCAACACTATCATCTGTAGCTGGTTCTGGACACGAGTTCCTGTCTGGTTCTGGTCCTCCAATGTCCTCTGCATTACCTTCTGTCTCCATCTGTTCAGTTGGTCTCTGATGAAGCTGTAAGGACTGAGGTTCCTCTTCATCATCTTCACTCTTCACAGGAGTGAATGAGATCTTCATGTCTCGCTCTTCCAGCCCTTGAAGCTGCTCTCCCTCCTGACTGGTCCAGAGGTCCTCCAGTTCCTCTTTAATGTGGGAGGGCTTTTGGTCCATGTGCCGGTCGGGACTTCCTACTCGTGTTGATGGATCTCCTCCCGTAGAACTTTTTTTGTGGTGGTTGATAAACGTTTCATTGACCTGAGAGACTTCATCCTTTTTCAGAGAATTGAAACCCGACAGACGTCCACAGCTCTCTTCCCAGAAATGACTGTCGGCACTGTCTTCAGTCTCCGGTTCAGAAGAGTCTCCAGCACATGGTTGTGGATGTTCATCTGGATCGGAGTTCCTGTCTGGTTGTGATCCTTCAAAGTCCTCTCTGTCACCTTCTGCAGGTTCTGCCTCTCTGCACTCGCCAATTTGTCGCTGATGAAGCTGTGAGGACCGATGGCCAACGCACTGGTGATACTTCAGCTGATAATGCCAACTGAATCTTTGTTGAAAATATCTGCAGCTGTAGACCTTGTCCCGCGAGTGGATTTCCAGATGTTTTTCCAGATGTCTCCTCCATGCAAATTCTTTTCCACAAACGGTGCAACTAAACTGTGTTTGTCTCGTGTGGACCCTCATGTGCTGTACCAAATCCTCGCTATCACTGCATCCTGTGTTGCACACTGAGCAGCTGAAAGGTTTCTCCGCCGTGTGACACGTCACGTGAGAACGCAAACTCTCACGCTCTGCGAACGTCCTACCACAAACCGAGCAACCAAACGGCTTCAGTCCCGTGTGGAGTCTTATGGGAACATGCAGCTGGTGCTTTGGATTAAACCCTGCAGGGATCTGGTATCCGCCGGCCAACCCATCGTCATCGCAGAGCTGCGAGGGCTCGCTGGTGCACTCGTCACCCACAGGGTCAGACTCTGGAGAGAATGTCTTGTGACAAATTACACAGCCGAGCGTTCTCTCTCCTATATGGATAGGTATGGGTCCTGACAGATATCCCGCCATTGCAGAGCCTTTCCCGCAAAATAAGCAGCCGAATGGTTTTCCTCCCACGGGGGAGTTCCCATGGGTCAGCAAAGTGAGACCATCTTCAGATCTTCGGTGACGATCAGAGAAGCTGGAAGGTTTCATGTTGCTGTTAAATCCTGGATCACCCACAAAGACCTGCTCACCTTTTAGAGGCTTTGGACCATGACCTCCATCATCAGCCGTGGGCTCAGCTTCAGTCCTGTTATCGGAGCAGCTGAATGGTGTCTTACTACTTTTAAATCCATCATTCACAGAAACTTTTCTATTTCTCTGGTACGTAAACCCTGACTGGTGTTTCCTGGTCTCTGTCCAAAACTCAACGTCAACACTGTCCTCAACAGACGACGGCTTTGTGTCTTTATTGGTACCTGGTTTTGGGAGTCTAACCGGATCTGAGCTGCCTGCTGCCTCTTCTCGGTCACAGTCCCCTCCATTAAAGACTGCTCCTTTGAATCGACAGAGCTCCTCGAGACACTTGTGTTTCTTGATCTGAAAATGCCAAAAGAATCTCCTGCCACAGACGGCGCAGCTGAACGGCTTCACCCCTGAGTGGACCGCCATGTGTTGCGACATGATTCCCCTCTGGGAGAATCTTTTGCCGCACACAGAGCATCTGAACGGTTTCTCCCAGTGTGGGTCCTCATGTGTATGGCCAAATGGGAGCTGAACTGACGCTTCTGACCGCAGACGCCGCAGGTGAACAGCTTCTTTCCTCTGTGCATCCTTTCATGGGTCATCAGGAGGTAGTTGTTGGGAAATGTCGCATCACACTCCGCGCAGCTCAAGGGCTCGCCATATCGGCCTGCTCGGCCCCGGAGGAACCGCGGGCGCTCACCCACGCACTTGTGGACTTGGAGCTGCGACTCAGTCCCGAATCTTTTGTTGCAGATGCCGCAAGAGAATGGTTTCACCCCCGAGTGCCTCGCCATGTGAGACGCAAGTGCTCCTTTGTGTCGAAAGCTTTTACCGCAGAGGGAGCAGCTGAACGGTTTCTCTCCGGTGTGGATTTTCAGGTGGTAGTCCAGACCTGCTTTCTGAGTGAACCTTTTACTACACAGGGAGCAGCCGAAGGGTTTCACTCCCATGTGAGTCCTCGTGTGTATGTTCAGATTCCCTCTCCGTTTAAATGTTTTGGCGCACACAGAGCAGCTGAAGGCTTTTCTTTCCGGATCCTTCCAGTCTTTGTCAGTCTGAAGTCTCAGTATCTGGACTTGAATTCCTTTCTGGTTCTGGTCCTCCACAGTCCTCTCCATCACCTTTTGTCTCCATCGGTTCAGTTTGTCTCTGATGAAGCTGTGAGGACTGAGCTTCCTCTTCATCACCTTCACTCTTCACAACAGTGAATGAGACCTTCATGTCAGCCTCCTCCAGCCCTTGAAGCTCCTCCTCTTTAATGTGGGGGGGCTCTGGTTCCTCTTGGTCCAGACTGGGACTCCACTCCTGTTCTTCTTTAACCACCAACAGCTGCTGGACCTCTAGAGGAAACACACATTTTGGAAAGAAAATGGAGGAACTCGATTTGTATGACGTTTTATTGTTTTTTTATTTAATTCGAAATAATAATTCCATCATAATAAAAGATTAAATGAGAATTAAATGAGACATTGGTTAATGGGTTGCTAAAATTACCATCAATGCTCTCTCGCCTGATGTTAGCTGGGATTGACTACAGCTCCCGCCCGATTGTACAAGTTTCAGTGGAAGTTGCCGTAGAGAAGTCGGTCTTCTCTCGAACAATACGGCACTTGGATGGGATCCAAAGCGCAAAAAAAATGAAATCAGATACCTTGTTATTAGCAGTTTCTTATAGGAACTGTAAGAAAATAGCTCCTCACAACAGGATATGCCCTTAAGAAACTGAATTGATCCAAACAATTGCCTTTAGGTTCTATTATTATTGGACTGTTTAATTTATTTTATATTCATTTATACGTTGATCTTCATCTACAGCGCAGTAAGCAGTAAGCGTAGTAAGCAGTAAGCGCAGTAAGCAGTAGCGTAGTAAGCGCAGTAAGCGCAGTGAGCGTAGTGAGCAGTAAGCGTAGTGAGCAGTAAGCGTAGTAAGCGTAGTGAGCAGTAAGAGCAGTGGCGTGAAGCAGTATGGTAAGCGTGGTGAGCAGTAGCGTGGTAAGCATCTACGTAGTGGTGAGCAGTAAGCGCGGTAAGCGTAGTGAGCAGTAAGCGCAGTAAGCAGTAAGCGTAGTGAGCGTAGTAAGCAGTAAGAGCGTAAAAAGCGTGGTAAGCCGAGTGAGCAGTAAAGCGTGAAGGCGTGGTGAGCATTAGCGTGGTAAGCAGTAGCGTGGTAAGCGTGGCGTGGTAAGCAGTAAGGCAGTGGCGTGGTAAACAGTGGCGTGGTAAGTAAGAGCAGTGGCGTGGTAAGCGAGCAGTGGTAAGCGTAAAGCGTGAGTAAGCAGTAAGCGTGTAAGCGCAGTGGCGTGGTGAAGCATTGACGTGGTGAATTTATTTTAGTATTCATTTATAAGCTGGTGAGCGTGGTGTAGTAGCGTGGTAAGCAGTAAGCGTAGTAAAAGCGTGGTGAGCAGTAAGGCGTGGTAAGCAGTAAGCGTGAAGCAGTAAAGCGTGGTAAGCAGTAATGTGGTAAGCGGTAGAGCAGTGCGTGGTAAGCAGTAGCGTAGTGAGCAGCGTAAGAGCAGTGGCGTGGTGAAGCGATAAGGCGTGGTAAGCGATGGCGTGG
The DNA here is from genome assembly GCA_014132575.2 of Gasterosteus nipponicus. Classification (NCBI taxonomy): domain Eukaryota; kingdom Metazoa; phylum Chordata; class Actinopteri; order Perciformes; family Gasterosteidae; genus Gasterosteus; species Gasterosteus nipponicus. The sequence continues at coordinate 188,732 of BMAF01000016.1, read as the reverse complement.
TAAGCGGTAAGCGTGGCAGTAAGGCAGCGTGGTAAGCAGTGGCGTGGTAAGCGGTAGTGGTAAGTGGCGTGGTAAGCGGTAAGAGTAAGCAGTAAGGCGTGGCGTGGTAAGCAGTAGGCGTGGTAAGCAGTGGCGTGGTAAGCAGTGGCGTGGTAAGCGTAAAGCGTAGTAAGCAGGCGTAGTAAGCAGTGGCGTGGTAAAAGTAGCGGTAAAGCGCGGTGGCAGTGGCGTAGTAAGCGTAGTAAGCATAGTGAGCAGTAAGCATAGTGAGCAGTGAGCGCAGTTAGCAGTAAGCGTAGTGAGCAGTAAGCGTAGTAAGCGTAGTAAGCGTAGTAAGCGTAAAGCGTAAAGTAAGCATAGTGAGCAGTAAGCATAGTGAGCAGTAAGCGCAGTGAGCAGTAAGCGTAGTGAGCAGTAAGCGCAGTAAGCGTAGTAAGCAGTAAGAGCAGTAAGCGTAGTAAGCGTAGTAAGCGTAGTGAGCAGTAAGTAGTAAGCGTAGTAAAGGCGTGGTGAGCAGTAAGCATGAAGTGTGGCGTGTAAGCGTGGTGAGGCAGTAAGGCGTGGTGAGTGGCGCGTGAGGTAAGCAGTAAGCGTGAGGCAGTAAAGCGTGGTAAGGTAAAGCGTGGTGAGCGGTAAGCATAGTAAAGCGTGGTGAGCAGTAAGCGTGCAGTGGCGTAGTGAGCGGTAAGCGTGAGTGAGCGTAGCGCAGTGAGCAGTAAGGCGTAGTAAGCGTAGTAAAGCGTGGTAAAGCGTGGTAAGCATGGTGAGGCGTGGTGAGGCGTGAGCGATGAGTGAGCGGTAAGCGCGGTAAAGCGCGGTGGCGTGGTAAGCGTGGCGTGGTGAGCAGTAAAGCGTAGTGAGCGTAGTGAAAGTGGTGAGCGTAGTGCGTAGTAAGCGTGGTGGCGTGGTGAGCAGTAAGCGTGGTGAGCAGTGGCGTGGGCGTGGTGAGCAGTAGGCGTAGTAAGCGTGGTGCGTGGCGTGGTAAGCGCGTGGTGAGCAGTAAGGCGCGGTGGCGTGGTGAGCAGTAGGCGCGGTGAGCGTAGCGCAGTGGCGTGGTGAAGCAGTAGGCGTGGTAAGCAGTAGCGTGGTAAAGCGTAGTGGCGTGGTAAGCGTAAGGCGTGAGCAGTAAGCGTAGTAAGCGTAGTAAGCGTAGTGAGCAGTAAGCGCAGTGAGCAGTAAGCGTAGTGAGCGCAGTAAGCGTAGTAAGCAGTGCGTAGTAGCGTAGTAGCAGTAAAAAGCGTGTAAGCAGTGGCGAGCAGTAAGCGTAGTAAGCGTAGTGAGCAGTAAGCGCAGTGAGCAGTTTCACATTTTGTAGCTTGTCAGAAATGGATCACAGTTATGAAGCTGAAATATCCCTTTCTATGTCAGTAACGGAACTTTGTGGTGTGATTATGAACTAACTCTACATTTAGTTCAGTGTGATTATAAACTAACTACATTGCACTACATCAACGCAGGAACATTTAAAAGGTGAGGGTCCTGGAGCCACCACGTGTTCTCCTCATGGGTCTGAGTTAACTAAAGTAACGCAATCCTTGTTAACTTATCGTGAAGCTTACACTTACATGTTGGAAAACAGAACGTCTGGTGGAGGACGTCTGGTGGAGGATGCTTGCTGATGCGCTTTCAGCTTGTTAAATGCAATGTGAATCAGTGAATTGTCTTTTTGTTCGTTCTGAATGGTTAATCTCCACAAAGCCTTCTTCAAAACAAAAGATTGTGTAAAAAATAATTTCATACCAACACAATTACCAGAGATCTACTCTATCATGAAACTATAGCCTACAAGGTGATAATTAAAGCTCTGTGTGTTTTGTGCTGACAGAGCATCCTCAACATGCTTGTCACTCACAGAGGCTTGATTACTAGTTTAAAACTTAATTTGCAGTTTAATTTGTATCACTACATAATGTATTTATACTGATTACATTTGTATTACATGTTACTCACGTAACATAGTTAAAATGGTTTGATATAATTCCTGCAGAAATGGCTGAACTACGTCACCTGCTGCTACAAAGTGGTACATGTATGGACCAAAAAGACAGGGAGGATTGTGGGTAATCCTCTGTGGAATTGAGGATTTAAAATGAGGTGATGTGCTTTTCTATGTCCGTGGACAATGTTTACTTCATTTACTTCAACTATTCATTTATGGTGTGGCTAGCTTAATTATTGTCATGTCTGTTGTCTTTGTTTAAGTTTGCCATGTTGTTATTAGTTAATGATATGTTGTGTATGTTTTATTGTGTGTGATAATGTCCGTTTTAGCCAGGCACGTGATCCAGTTTCTTTTGTGTCTGTCGTTATTAACAGGTAGGTTACAGTATGTACAGTTGATTCATCTGTATATATTTGTGGTTATATGTTCCTTTGTATTTCTTGTGCAGTTATGTTTGTTTTATTTCAGTTCATTCCACCATACGATCATTGTATAAGATAGAAAATGTGTGCCTCATTTTAAATCCTTGACATTGGGTTGTTATTAACATTAGCAAGAAGACACCTCACAGGGGCCACACTCACATACATTTGAAGTTGAAATGTCAACATTTTGAGCGATTAATTTAATTTGCCATAGGGAAATAATTACATTAGTGGAATAATTGATTTCGAAAATAAGGTATAGTTGCCTCACTACTGTGCACACAAATTAATAAATGTGTTCTGCTGTGTTTATTTTACTGTATTGATTGATTGATTTCCTCTGGCATCAGATGATATTACTTTTAGCTAACGGTTGGGGTTTAACAGATTTTAATTTATTTTTCTCTCAGCCTGACATACATCATTCTCTGGATGTGAAGCATATTGTCCTACATCAAATTAAACAAGAAGATTGCCTTTTTTATTTGCGTTTTACAAGCGTCTTCGGGTTTTAGCGCAGCAGGTTGCTAGGCAACAGGAGCGGCACAGAAAAAGCTAATGAGGCAAACAGGAAGTCCCCTGTAGTCCAGACTGTCCTATTTCAGGTTCAGCTCGCGGCCGTTGGAGGACCCAACCCACGATGACCAGAAGGTCCTCGTGAGGGTGCAGCCTATTGAGAGGAATAATCAACCTCAACACGCAGTGAGGGCTGTTAGCAGGAGCTAGCTGTTAGCTGCTAACAGGCTGTAGCTAACGTTAGCTTAGCACGGACGACATTGTCAGTAAAGAAAGAAAACCAACCTGCTTCTCCCCGCAGCTCCATGTCGGCCCTTAAAACCACACCGATCTCCTCCTCACATCCGGGTATTGTTGTGTCCAAATGTCCAATGAGATAAGCGCGAGACACAGTCGGACATGCTAAGTGAGCTCCAAGAAGACGGACTGCGGAGACCCGGAAGGACTAACACTCCCTCCGGTACGCTCCTCTAGCCTTCATAATAAAACCGCAAAATAGCATTTATAGATTTATAGTTACAAAGTAACGCATTACTGTAATTCCACTACTTTTAGCGTTAACGAGCATGTAACAAAGTATTGTTTTAAATACATTAACGCAGTTACAATTACTGAAATTGAAATGAGTTTGTTACTCGCGTTACTCTCGCGTTACTCTCTTTTGTGACGCGAAGCGGAGGGCCGGCAAATAGTAAGTAAACAGCTGCCTGTCAGCACTAAACAGCTGTGTGTCACAGAATAGTCGCGTACGTGTAAACAGCGTCGCGTCGCTCATGAGGAAAGAGCGCAGGATGCTGCAGGCGGCGCCACGCAAACAAGCAGCGCTCCTCTTCACACGGACTGCAGAGCTGATCGCTCGCTGTGCTGGAGATGAGATGCATCCTGTCAACTGTCGAGTCAGTTGCCTTCAGGCAAATGCCTCAAACAGTTATTCTGTATTAAGTATTAAAAAGGACTTTTGTACTATTGCTTGATTTGAAGGCCTGTTGCCCTGTTGATTACAATAAATAGGTCTTAAAAACCTGACTGTTCAGTATTTATATCCATTACATTTAAAAAGCACATAAAAGTAACTTAAAAGTTACTTTCCAGAGTAACCAATTACTTTTGATACACAGTAACTGGTAAGTAATTCAATTACCTTTAAAAGAAGTAACAAGTAACTGTAACTAAATACTCATTTTCAGTAACTTGGCACCGTCGTGTTGACGCACTGGTTTCACTTCCTGGTTGTAAAGTCTTGCGTGTGTTGCAGAGCGATTCACCTCCAGAACAACAGGTGGAGTCACGTGTTTTGTTGAAGACGACCTGGAGAGTCACGTCTTTGTGTGTGGAAGTCGCTGGTTGCTTTATTTATGATCATAGACTTTATTGCCCGTGCATCCACACTGCTGCTTTTCATCAAGGACACATTTGTCCCGTATTTTCCTCCACGACTTTGTTCCCCTCGTTTGTGGAGATCTCCCTCCATGAATCAGAGGCCGTCCGGCGTCCTCATAGTCCGCCAATGACGGCTTGTACAAGCGTCATATTTAAAAGCTCTTCAATCTGATCCGTTCTCTCGTCAACGTTCTTCCTTTTAATAACGGCCGTATTGTGCTGTGAAAACGGAGACGTGAGACTCTGTAAAGGACGTAGTCAGCAGACCAATCACAGCCTGGTGGAGTGTGTGAGGCTTGCAGAGCTTTTGACGCTAGACAACAAGATACAAATTGTTTCTTACTCTCTTTCCTTTCTGCTCCACAACATAACTAAACTTAACCAACCAAATGTTCTCGCACAACGGAAGAAAACGTGTTAAAATATTTTATAGCATTAATCTCGGCCACATTAATCACATAGATTAATGTGTTAATGTTGACAGCTGTACTTTTTATACATTTTGTATTTTAACAAATACTTAATGTCATTATATTCTATTTTACAATGGTGCCAGTTTTATTTCATTGACACATTATTTTCAATTTATTTTTGTTGTAATCTATCTTACTTCAGAAGTTGGCTTTACCTGTGACAGTCATTCTTCTCTCTACAGCGGGGTGCCCAACCACCAGGCTGCACCACATAAAGAATACCTTTTTTTTTGTCATTCGACTTTTTTTATGAAAAATGTTTTATTTTGAAAATGGAGCAGATTATGTCTTAATGGCGTGCGCTCATCCCTCTTGACACATTTTCCGAGTGTTACCTCCATGAAATGTTGTCTAACATGAAAACGGTCCATGAGGGAAAAAAGGTTGGGGACACCTGCTCCACAGTGTTCCGTTGTTGAAACAGGTTACATTTAAGTATTAATACAATTCACATTTGTGGTTTATTTAAAAAGTTCCATTCCCTTGTTGTACTAAAAACATACCAATCCAGGAATTCTGTGTACGGTCACACAAATATGATGCAGCTTGTAAAACAGTTTCATCAAACTGTAAAAAATAATTTTCCACAAAGTGTAACGTAGCGATGTATGATGAAAAGTAATTGTTATTGTTCCTTTCATGTATTCAGCTGAGGTTCTGCTTCTCTGTTCTCCTCAGTCTGATGACTCTGAGGTCCGAAGCAAGCCACTTTTTTTAGTATGAACACAATAAATAGTCTCACCAGCCAGAACCTTTGTGCTTAAAGTTTAAACCCGTCTGTGGTGTCATTCCAATCATCACTGTCATCAGTCTCAGGCTCAGAGGAGTCTCCAGTCTTGTCAACAGGTTCTGGACCCAAGTTTCTGTCTGGTTCTCCAAAGGCCTCTCCATCAACTTCTGTTTTCATTGCTTCAGTTGAGCTGCTGGCTGGTGGTTCCGCCTCTCTGTCCTCAGCCTGACCTTGTTGAAGCTGTAGGGACTGATGACCGACGCACTTATGTTTCCTCAGCTGATAAAACCAAGTGAAATTTTGGCAACAGACGCTACAGCTGAATCTCTTCTCTTCTGTATGTTTTTTCATGTGTTCATTCAAGTTGCACTTGCCAGGAAATCTTTTACAACACACTGAACATTTGAATATCCTCTCTGCTGTGTGAATTCTCTTGTGTTTCTTCAGACTTTCCTGGGAGCCAACTCGTTTCCCGCACTCAGAGCAGCTGAATAGTTTCTCCCCAGTGTGGATTCTCATGTGCTTTTGTAAGTTTCCACTCTGTGAAAAGCATTTCTTGCAAACAGAGCAACTGAACGGTTTCTCTCCTGTGTGAGATCTCAGGTGTATCTTTAGATGTGTCTTTTTCCTAAATCTTTTCCCACACTCTGAGCAACTCAGTGGTTTCTCTCCTGCACTACATACTGAACCTGGCTGAGGTTCCTGAGGTTCCTTAGTCTTCTTCCAGTCATCACTGTCATCAGTCTCAGGTTCAGAGGAGTCTCCTATCCCTTGAACAGTATCTGAACCGGAGTTTCTGTCAGGTTCTCTTCCTCCACAGTCCTCTCCATCAGCTTCTGCTTTCATGTGGTCAGTTGATCTGCTGGCTGGAGGGTCTGCATCTTTGTTCTCCTCGGTTTGAGGGTAACGAAGCTTTGAGAAACGACGGCCAACACATCTATGATCTTTGAGCTGTTTACACCAAGTGAATCTCTGCTCACACACACTGCATCTGTAGATTTTGTGGACTTCCACATGTTTGGTCAGATGTCTCCTCCACGCAAACTCTTCACCACAAATTGTGCAATTAAACCGCATCTGCATTGTGTGGATCCTCATGTGCTGAACTAAAGCCTCGCTGTCACCACAGTCTGTGTTACATACTGAGCAGCGGAAAGGTTTCTCCCCAATATGACGCTTCATGTGAGAATATAAGCTTTCCTGCTTGTCAAATATTTGACTACAAAGGGAGCAGCCAAATGGTTTCTCTCCCACAGGGGGTTCCGTGGGTCGGCAGAGTGAGACCGCACTCAGATCTTTGGTGACAATCAGAGAAGATGGAAGGTTTCATGTCGGTGTTACATCCTGGCTCTCTGACAAAGACCTGCTCACTTTTAAGAAGCTTTGAACCTGATAGACATTGATCACCATCACCTCCGTCATCAGCCATGGGTTCAGGTTCAGTCCTGTCATCAGAGCAGCTGAATGGTTTCTTGCTGCCTTTAAATCCATCATCCACAGAGACTTTTCTATTTCTCTGGTACGTAAACCCTGACTGGTGTTTCCTGGTCTCTTTCCAAAACTCGACGTCAACACTGTCCTCATGTTCAGAGGACGGTTCAGTCTTCTCATGAGTATCTGGTTGTGCAGGACTGTCTAGATTTGAGTTCCTGTCCAGTTCTGGTCCTCTACAGTCCTCTCCATCACCTTCTCTCTCCATCAGTTCAGTTTGTTTCTGATGAAGCTGTAAGCACTGAACTTCCTCTTCATCATCTTCACTCTTCACTTGCGTGAAGATGAACTCGGTGATATCCGCCTGCTCCAGCCGTTGGAGCCTCTCTGCCTCTTGACTGGTGCAGAGTTCCTCCTGCTCCTCTTTAATGTGGGGGGGCTCTGGGTCCTCCTGCTCCTCTTTAATGTGGGGGAGCTCTGGGTCCTCCTGGTCTAAGCTGGAGCTCCACTCCTGCTTCTCTTCTTTAACCACCAACATCTGGACGTCTGTAGGAATCAGGAAACACATTTAGGAGAGTTAATGTTAACATATTAAAGGTCTCACCTATTACAATTTTAGCGTGATCACTAATGCCAATTTAATTCATAAGAACTCATATTACTCAAAATATCTTACCTCTATGACGGATTTATAAATCACAAACCCATAGATTAGCATGACTATCAACACCTGCAAGGCAACAGGCCCAGACAACACCTTGTTGTGTAACTGGCTGCTAGACTTCCTCACTGAGAGGCAACAGCAGCTCAAGCAGCATCACGCGGCGCACAGGGAGCCTCCGGACCGACTGCATCACTGTGTGGGGCAGAAGCTGCACTGACTACAACAGCAAAGCCCTGTGACGCATAGTGAACACAGCAGGAGGGATCGTCGGTGCCTCAGTCGCCTTCCTGCAGGACACCCTGCTCACATGTAAAGTGAGCGATTCCAGCCGCTCTGACGGCCGCCGCGTGTTTCTGCGTCTTTACGTGTCGACGCACTGGTTTCACTTCCTGGTTGTAAAGTCTCGCGTGTGTTGCAGAGCGATTCACCTCCAGAACAACAGGTGGAGTCACGTGTTTTGTTGAAGATGACCTGGAGAGTCACGTCTTTGTGTGTGGAAGTCGCTGGTTGCTTTATTTATTGATCATAGACTTTATTGCCCCGTGCATCCACACTGCTGCTTTTCATCAAGGACACATTTGTCCCGTATTTTCCTCCACGACTTTGTCCCCCTCGTTTGTGGAGATCTCCCTCCATGAATCAGAGGCCATCCGGCGTCCTCATAGTCCGCCAATGACGGCTTGTACAAGCGCTCATATTTAAAAGCTCTTCAATCTGATCCGTTCTCTCGTCAACGTTCTTCCTTTTAATAACGGCCGTATTGTGCTGTGAAAACGGAGACGTGAGACTCCGTAAAGGACGTAGTCAGAGGACCAATCACAGCCTGCTGCTGCAGGAGGACCAGTCGCTTTACACGCTGGTCTAGAAAAATGGGTTGACGCACGCAAGGAGGTGTGAAAAGACACACGAGGACACGCAAGGGACACGCAGGGGACACGCAAGGGACACGCAGGGGACACGCAAGGGACACGCTGGGGGGTCTTGCGTTTCCTTGCAGAAGCATAAACTGGGCTTTGCAGCGTCTCTTCTGCCCTTTGTTGGGAAGCTGAACTCTTGCTGCCCGTCTGACCACTGGTTATTTTTTGAACTTCATCATTATATGTTGAAATGGAGAGAAATGTTCATCAACTCGTGTATGTTACATGCTACATTGGCTACAAATGACTGACTAGTAAAAGCAGTTGTAATTGTAGTGCTATTAGTATAAGTAGTATCAGAAGTGTTAAGTTTATGAGACAAGACACTGCTACAACCGAGAAGGTAAACTTGGTACTACTACTAACACTACCTGTAAGAACTCAATGTGCTATTAGTATAAAGTCACAGTAGAAGAATGAAACAGCGGAGAACGGACTCACTTAAGTACGTGTTATTAGTACGCGAGGAGTAATCGCACATCGTTACTTTGCTCCAGTGTTTCCTCAAACAGGAAGATACAAAAAGCCTCATGAAGACAATAATCGATCCTCAACACGCAGTGAGGACTGTTAGCAGGAGCTAGCTGTTAGCTGCTAACAGGCTGTATGTGGACGCTGTAGGTAACGTTAGCTTAGCACGGACGACATTGTCAGTAAAGCAAGAAAACCAACCTGCTTCTCCCCGCAGCTCCATGTCGGCCCTTAAAAGCACACCGATCTCCTCCTCACATCCGGGTATTGTTGTGTCCAAACGTCCAATGAGATGAGCGCGAGCCGCAGTGGGACATGCTAACACAGCCGCACATGCTAACACAGCCGCACATTGAAGCGGACGGACCGCGCAGACCCGGAAGGACTACCAGCTGCTGTCGGTGCGCTCCTCTAGCGTCACAGCAGCAGATCGGGGCTGAATTGGGAAGGTTCCTCGCTGAGTGACATGACTCACAAGTAGTGTAAGTAGTAGAACTCACTGCCGATAATTCCGCCCCACAATTCCTTGCGGCGGCAATATTTAAATAGTGACGTTTCATTCGGCCATGACGTAGAACAGATGATCATGTGAGTAACTGTTAGCGTAACTGGTTCATGTTGTTAATAAAGTTTTACTTTGAACCTGATTGTTTGTGTGTCTGCGTGTGTAACGACACACACGGCCCGTCACTCACAGCGTCTCACGTCGCATCTTATCGTCAAATCGCGTCTGTCTTCCTCCTCAGGATTCTCCCTTGATTCGAAAAGAACAAAAAAATACCTAAAGTTCATCGTTTATCATTATTCCTCTGTGGAAAACGTCACGGCGTCAAAGAAAGATGGTTAGAATAATTCAGTTGAGTGACATCATATACAAACACGCATAAAAATAGAATAAGATTTCCCTTTACAAATATACATTAAGAAAATTCTGCATGTTGAACCACCCTGTACAGAGATGTATGTATGATACTGCATACCGTGGCTTTTCATACTTTATATTAGTAATATTCCCATTATAAAAGTATATATATATATATATCTCATGATGCCATTCTGTATGAGAACTCTGCTGAGTTTTAGTAGCCTATATATTGATTTATGTATCGCACCTATCTGTTTAATGTTATTTTTATATGAAAACCCATGGTTATAATTATGATTATTCGTAAGAATTCAGAGTCATAACTACGGCTCTGACGTTTATAACAAACCAAACCGTTTAAAATCGGTTGAAAATTGAACACGTTCTGGTTATTAAGGACATGTATCACCAACAGTGTTATGGGTGAGCGAGCTGCCTGTACCAAGATGGCCGCCATGTGCGGCCCTTCTACTCCGTTGACCGGCTTGATCTAGCCTTTATATATATATCTTGTGTATTATATATTATCATGGCGCCACTTCCACCACTTCACTTCATTCAGTGTGGAACCTTCCTAAGAAGAAAGAACTGTCCCAACGCAGACAACTACTTCATTTAGCATCGGGTGTCAAGCAGGATTTAAAAATAAATGAGCAATCAACACAACATCTTAAATATAGAAATAAAGGTTGCAGAAATGTCATTTCTGCTTTTAAGCTTATCACTATTTTAATCTAGCAACTACAACTATACAGAAACAAGAAAGTGCAATTTCATCCAATAAGCCGATGTACAACTTGCTGTAGACAAGAACCATTATAAGTCCAATGTAAGTGCTGCAGTTAGTGTGTTAGTGGAGGTAGAGTCTGTCTTTAGTCTGAAGATGTGAAGGCTCTCTGTGGTCCTGAACACGTTGAGTGTTGATTTAACACTGACAAGATTGGGACAATATAAATACCAGCTTAGAGTTCAAATTGAATCTCAGAGTCAATTTAACTCTTCATTAAAAGAAATGGACCCTGAAGAAGGAAGTGTCACTGTCACTCTACACCTCAGGATGTAGTGGCACTGATGAAATATGAGGTTGGAGTTTGGTTTGTCTCTTCAGAATCAGGAAACATTTATTGCCAAAATATGTCATTTTACAAGGAATTTGTCTTGGTGGTTGGTGCAAATAGACAACAAGACAGCAGTGCACAAGTAAAGTAAAGTGCTAATGCAATGGGTTAGTAGACTAAGGCTATGGGTTAGTATAAAACAAGAATAGAATATAAAAAAATAAAGTGCACTATCGAACAAGTGACAAAGTGACGAGTGATAAATGACAGTAAAGTGACGTGTGCAGTGTAAAGGGGAGTGACCGGTGTGATGTCACAGTCAGTCAGTGGGGGACCGGCTCTGTTGATGAGAAGAAGCTGTTGGTGTGGCGGGAGGTCTTAGTCCTGATGGACCTCAGCCTCCTGCAGATGGAAGGGGCACAAACAGGTTTTGTCGGGGTGAGAGGGGTCGGCTACGTCTGTTTTAGCTCGCGGTTGAGCTCCAGGTTGTTCTGGCTGCACCACAACACCAGATGGTCAGACTCCACCTGTAGGCGGACTCGTCCCCACCAGAGATCAGTCCAATGAGGGTGGTGTCATCCACAAACTTCAGGAGCTTGACGGACTGGTGGCTGGAGGTCCAGCTGTTGGTGTACAGGGAGAAGAGCAGAGGGGAAAGAACGCAGCCTTGGGGGGAACCGGTGCTGATGGTCCTGGAGGCTGAGACATGTTTCCCAGCTTCACGTGCTGCTTCCTGTCAGACAGGAAGTCTGTGATCCACTTGCAGGTGGAGTCGGGCACGTGCAGCTGGGAGAGTTTGTCCTGCAGCAGAGACGGGATGATGGTGTTGAAGGCAGAGCTGAAGTCCACAAACAGGATCCTGGTGTAGGTTCCTGGGGAGTCCAGATGCTGGAGGATGTAGTGGAGGACCATGTTGACAGCATCGTCCACAGACCTGTGTGGCTCTGTAGGCGAACTGCAGGGGGTCTAGGAGGGGGTCGGTGAGGGACTTCAGGTGCGTCAGGACTAGCCGTTGAAGACTTGATGACTACAGAGGTCAGGGCGACGGGCCTGTAGTCATTGAGTCCTGTGATCCTGGGCTTCTTGGGAACAGGGATGATGGTGGAGGCCTTGAAGCAGGCTGGTACGTGGCAGGTCTCCAGGGAGGTGTTGAAGATGTCAGTGAACACCGGAGACAGCTGGTCAGCACAATGCTTCAGGGTTTGAGGGGAAACAATTAAAATGAGCTCACTTGCACAAGTAACACTGCCGGTTTAAACGTTCATGATAAAGAGAAGTTATGAGTGCAAAGTAACTAGGGATATTAAGTTGCATTAGATATGTTAGAGGCATCATTATACCCGTAGTGATGCCTGTTAGGTGGTTCGTTTGGGGCCTCAGGGAGATCGCACTCCTTTATTCTCATCCCGGTTGGAAACGATGAATCATAAGAATCAACTGGCTGAAATGTTAAAATCAAAAAGTATTTAATAACTAAACCAAGTGATAAGGAATTACAAAGTGAAATACAATGCAAATAGTGAAATATTTCACAAAGTAGAGAATTCTCAGACCAAGACTTATCAAAGCGGCCACAGGAAAATATATTCTGCAGTTTTAAGGCGCTGGCATGCAGCTGCAACTGCGGCTTTTCGTACAGTCGTGGACTCCTTTCAATGGTTCTAAAAGTCCTGCATGTGTTGCGATTCGCCTCCAGAACACCAGGGAAGTAACGTGTTTTGTCGTAGACGACCTGGAGAGTCACGTCTTTGTGTGTGGAAGTCGTTGGTTGGTTTATTTATTTAGATCTCCCTCCGGTCTGAGAGCTGATCCTGCCTGTCCTCCGGTGTCCGATCTACGGGAAACCACGTGGACTACCGGCCCGCCGTGTGGTCCCCGAGCACAGGCAACCCGGTGAGGAGCGAGCACCTCTCAGGTTCTACTTAAGCCTTTCCCGAACTGCTCTGCTATTCTTCACCTAATGCTGGACCGGTGGTTGCTATTGGGTGGCGGCCTGAACTCCACCGAAGCATGAATTTGTTTACAGGAATCAGACTGAATCCACCATGACGGGGAGCATCGGTAAATCCACCCCCTGGATTCTGTTGGCAAAGGAACACGAATGAGTCATTCATTATGTTTTAATATTTGATGTTGGTTCATATCTTTAACAATAAAAATGTTACATGTGTAATTTAAATACACGTCTCCACTGTAGCATCACCAGGTGCAGAGTCAAACACCAACGAGTCCCATCAGAAGCAGCTGGTGTGGATTTAAAGGTCCTCTGGATGAGGAGGGGCTCACTAAGGAGAGCGCCTCCGCACTGAGGACTAGGCCACGACATTGTATTGGTACATCGATGAGGTCACTGACAGGCTTATCAAATCAGATTGTTTTACGATATGAAATTCTAGTTTGTTACAATATGCAATATTATTGCAATTTTATGCCAATGATAACATGATGACAATAGTAATACAAGTACGCTCAAAGAACAAAGAAGACATTAGAATCTGAATGTGAAAAAATATAACCTAATGTCTAAGTGAATAAAAGAAATAAAACTAAAAATAAGTGTAAGGGACGCGAAGCGTGCGAAGGATCGGGCTTGGTGCGATGCGGTCGGGTTCGAGAAAATGTGTCCAGCGGGAAAGCGCGGCAGTCGAGGAGGTTTAACGTCTCGAGGGGCTTTGACCGGCGGCAGGGCGACGCGCTCCGTGGCCGAGGGGAGAGACGGGCGACTCGGGAGGAACGCAGGGCGGCGTCCCCACGGAGGAACCGACTGTAGTTCAGGTTGAAACACCGGGCGGATGGTTGTTGTTTGAGGTGAGATTTTAGCTCAGTGTCTGTCTCCGTTGCCACGGTTTCTAAACAAGGTTGACGTACCGGCTCGTTCACGTTATCGGCGCTCTTCTCTCATTCGGCTTCAAGGCGAAAAGTTTCCAAACTGAAGCCGAACATTGTGCCATCGTACCGGGTTCAGTTGTAGATGTTACGAAAAAGAACCACTTTCTAACATGGTGGGTCGATCCTCCACACATGTCCCAGAACAGCAGCGCCACAGTCCGTCTCGTCACAGGTTACCTTTGCTTCGGATCGCAAATCAGGACAAACGAGGTGCCGGCGTGATCGTTCCCAGACGGATCCGTTTTCGGTGCAGGAAAACGCCGGCAGTAGACGAAGCAGAATGTTGAAGAAAGAAAACAGTCGTGTGGATGTAACCGGATGGACGCCATCTCCATCAAACACTGGGAGGTTAGCTGCTGATTTAAAAATAAAAAAGAAGTCAGAAAGGGTGAATTTAAACACAGAAAAGCACAAAGAGGAAGAGAAGTGATTAAGGAGACTTTAGAATTACATTAATCAAGCTTGAACTTGGAAAAAACATTCACAAAACATTTCTCAACAAAAGGTCCAAATCATCTACAACCTGGGCCATTTAATGAAGTATTAACGGGTAATTCATGTTGTGGAGTTAAGATAATAAGAATCATAAATGGATTTATGAAGCGGTTCTCGAAGTTCTTTCTTTTATTGGACTTCTTTCAGTTGGGGAAACAATTGCTGTGTTTTATTTTTTCAACCAACTAATTTTGAAGATTGAAATATTTAACATGCATTTTCAGATCTTTGAAAATGTTCAAAAGCGTCGTCCCTCACAACCATTCAATAAATACCAATAAATATTGATAAATATAGATATTAGAAAGGAAACAGTGGTGTTGTAGAAGAGCACATTCACCTTTATATGTTGTACATTGGTTTCATTCCTCGAGGACTCTCCAGTCTCGTCAAAAGTATCATGTTCTGACACCGCGTTCCTGTCTCCTTCTGCTCCTCCAGTCTTCTGCATCGGCTCCGTTTCCCTTTGTTCAGTCAGTTTTTGATGAGGCGAAAGACCGATGACAAACGTACTGATGGTGTTTGAAGCTGGTGTACCAGGGGAATCTTCTGTTACAAACACTGCAGTTGTACAGTTTGTCTCCTGTGTGGATGCTCATGTGTTGCCTTAGACTTCCCGCCTGCGTGAAACTCTTCCCACACACAGAGCAACTGTAAGGTTTCTCACCTGTGTGCGTCATCATGTGTCTCTTCAGATGAGCCTTACGCAGAAATCGCTTGTCACAGAGCGCGCAGCTGAAAGGTTTCTCTCCTGTGTGGATTCTTATGTGTGTCTGTAAGGTTTCTCTTCGTCCAAAGGATTTCTTACAAACTGAGCAGCTGAACGGTTTCTCTCCATTGTGAGACCTCATGTGTCTGTTCAGACATGTCTTGAGGCTAAATCTTTTTTCACACTCACAGCAGCTAAATGGCTTTTCAGCAGAACTACATATGGAACCACTGAAAGAGTTTAAACCTGACCCAGGTTCTCTGGTCTCCTTCCAATCATCACTGTTATCAGTCCCTGGTTCAGAAGAGTCTTCATCCTTATCAACAAGTTGTGGATGTCTATATAAACCTGGGTTCCTGTGTGGTTCTGGTCCTCCACAGTCCTCTCCATCACCTTCTGTCTCCATCTGTTCCGTTTGTCTCTGGTGAAGCTGTGAGGACTGAGCTTCCTCTTCATCATCTTCACTCTTCATAGGAGTGAAGGTGAACTTGGTGATATCAGCCTCCTCCATCCCTTGAAGCTGCTCTCTGTCCAGACTAGTGCAGAGTTCCTCCTGTTCCTCTTTAATGAGGGGGGGCTCTGGGTCCTCCCGGGCCAGACTGGAGCTTCTCTTCTGCTGCTGGACATCTGCAGGAAACCAAATGAAGGACAGACACATTACTGACTGTCCACTCAGACTTGACTAATATTTAAAATAAGTTAAACAATAAAGGGAACTTTTTTGTATTTGTGAAAGGACCAGATCATCTGGAACACTGTTCCACTAGCGCAGTAAGTCTGTCTCTTCGCTTTAGTTTTGTTCTATTTGAAGAAAGTTAGCCGGCGCCTTCGTGATAAATTCCGTTTCCTTTGGTTGTGATTCAACCGAAAGTCTTTCCACCCCAAAAAAAGTTGAATGGCGGTTTTGCTTTTGAAAACAGACAAGATAAAGATTATACCCTGGATTAGTTAGTGAACATTATATTACACACGGTACCTTTACTCACAAGCGCCGCATCTTTGCTCGCCTGCCTGATTTTCCATGCGTTCATTCACATTTTCACACAACGCGAGCAGCCAAAATGGTTTCACCCCCGTGTGAGATCTCATGTGCACATTCAGACTACTTTCACTGAAAGCTCTCACAAGTCGGAGCAGCTGACGGGTTTCTCACTGGTTTGAGTTCTCCTTCCTGGCAAAGAATTTCTCACAAACTGATCAGCTGGATGATTTTTTCCGATCTGATACATCAGGTGGTCCTTCTGGGTTCCTGTTTTAACAAATCTTTTCCCAAGCACGGAACGGACGATTGTTTTATCTCCTGAATCACACCTGAATGAAGAAGTTTCTGTTACCTCTCGCTAACAGAAACTTCTTCATTGTCATCATCGTTCAGCGAGTTTAAACCTGATTGAGGTTCTCTGGTCTCCTTCCAAAAATCAATATCAACACTATCATCAGTAGCTGGTTCTGGACCGGAGTTCCGGTCTGGTTCTGGTCCTCCACCGTCTTTTCCATCACCTTCTGTCTCCATCTGTTCAGTTTGTCTCTGATGAAGCTGTGAGGGCTGAGCTTCCTCTTCATCATCGTCACTTTTCACAGAAGTGAAGACCTTCATGTCAGCCTCCTCCAGTTCTTGAAGCTGCTCCTCTTTAATGTGGGGGGGGTCTGGGTCATCCTGGTCCAGACTGGATCTCCACTCGTGCTGCTCCGGGGGAATGCAGTCTAAAAGAAAGAAAGAAGCCACTGAAATAAAACGTGATATAATCATGGTGCGCGGTTAGTTGGTATTGGTTGAGCGGTCTCTCCGGTTTTTGCAACTAAAAGTGTAATTAATATTAAAAATGAAAGACTACAATGTTCCTCTTACGAATACACCACAGAAACAGCCCCCTCCAAAAAAATATACACACACACACACATATAAAACCTGTGTGGGTCAGTGAAAAGCATTCAGCCGATATGTTCTGTTAGACACGTTAGCAAAGGGTTGCTAACCTCAGCTAACACTATCTGACGCAAGCTAGCAGTCTTTCACGCAGCAGTAGCTAACAGGGGCTAACAGGGGCTAACAGCGGCTAACAGGAGCTAACAGGGGCTAACAGCAGCTAACAGCAGCTAACAGCAGCTAACAGCAGCTACCTCTAGATAGGGGACGCTAGCATCTCTCCATGTCTGATGTGTACTGCAGCCTGAGATTAGCTAACAGTAGCTAACGCGGGGATGTCCTCCTCGGACTGACCTGCCCGGTGCAGCTTGACTTGGGGCTTCAGCACGGCGTCGAGCAGCCTCCTCTGGCGACAGATCTCCCGCTCTGAGCGCTCAGCTCGCTCTTCGTATCCCGCCACGGTTTCCTCGAACAGACCGACAATCTCCTCCGCAGCTGCCGCTAGCCGCTCGGTGAGCAGCGCTCTCAGTGCCGCGACTTCAGCCGCTTCTTCTCCCTTTTCCACCCGCAGCAGAACGTCTTCGGCGGCGGCGCCGAGCCGCTCGCGTACCGATACGCGCAGCAGCCGCACGGCGCACATTTTGCTCCTTTTCTGCGGACAAAGAGAGCCAGCGGGACCGCGAACACACGCACGGAGCTCTGCGTCGACGACAGTTCGCTGAGAGGAAAGCGAAGCGAACAGCGAACTCTGGCGGACCGGAGGGCGAACAACGAAGAGCACCGCGGTACTGAACTACTAGTATATTTAACGTTACTCAAGTACTATTCTGGGGGTTGTTTATGTGAGCATTTCCATTTCATCTCAGAGGTACATATTGTAGTTTTTGATGTTTTATCTCAGGGGTACTAAAGAGGTACTTTACTACACCTCAAAGAAGAAAAGGGAGAAGAAGCGGAGGAAGCTGATCAGGGGCAGTTTCCAGCGTTTTGCACACCCGGGTTTGGTACATCTAAGGGAATCTGACTTTGAATCTGCAGACACTTGGCATTTCCGATCATAACGGCCACTTCCACTACTTCCGGGTCATTTCACTCAGTAAAGAACCTTCTTAAGCAAAAAGGATTATTCTAATCCAGCATGGGACTTTTTGGACCATGTTGGTTATTATATTCTATGTACCCTCAAGAAAAAAAAAGTACGTAATTGGAGGTTGTATCAGAATTAAGAACTCTGAGAAGCCATCTGTAAAAGTTAAACATACTGAACAGAAAACTCATAACTCATTTCTCAAATATTAATTTTCTGTAAATATTAGCATTTTCATGTCCATCTAAAATATGCGATATACTTCTATAAAACTGTAGTACGTTGTGAATGATTACGCCCTTTCTATCCTCTTGTAGACGATCAGCGTCATAAGTTAAAAGATGTTTCATTTATTAAGGATAAACAGCTTTGACATGACTGGTGATCACAGACATTTATTGAACACACAATTTAGTAGTATCATAGAAAGATGTGTCAGCATATCCGCAAAAAAGGCTCAGTTGGAGGACTTGGAGAGACGATTACCGTGGGAATCATCAGCGTAGGTGGTAGCGCCATGAGTACCACGTGCCCGTCTGCGCAGTCTCCCTGAAGTCAGTGGCGTTTTTTTACGACAAAGGGAAGTCAAAGCCACAACGCCTCATGCACTTTTGTTAAATAGAGGAGAAAAATATATCTTGACAACAGAAATGATCGGTGTGAGCAGGGGTCACCAAGTAACATTAGGTAAGGCATCGATCCCTGTCCACGGTTTCAGTTACCGATGGCCAAGCCGACACACTTGTGACTCCTGACCTGCGACTGCCACGTGAACCTCTTGTCACAGACACCGCAGCTGAACTGCTTCTGGCCCGTGTGTAGCGAGAAGTGGTATGTCAGGTTGGCTTTCTGAGAAAAGGTTTTGTCACACACCGGACAGGCGAAGGGTTTCTCTCCCGTGTGGACTGTCATGTGCTTCTTCAGACCTCCCTTCTGGGTGAAGCTCTTGTCGCAGTAAAGACAGCTGAACGGCTTTTCCCCCGTGTGGATCCTCAAGTGATTCATCAGGGCGCCGCGCACTGCAAAACTGGCGTCACAGAAGGAGCAGCGGAAGGGTTTCTCTCCGGAGTGACACCTCATGTGACGGATCAAGTTCGGCCTCTGCGAGAAGCCTTTGCCGCATGCGGAGCAGCCATATGGTTTCTCTCCCGTGTGAAATCGCATATGTCGCAGTAGGCTGTCTTTGCGACAGAACGTCCGGCCACATTCACAGCAGATGAAAGATTTTTTGGATTCATTAAATTCCACGTTGTCTACAGGAACGTCACCTTTATTTATAGAGTATAAACTGGACTGATGTTTACTGGTATCATCACAGAGATTAGTCTGAGGTTCAGAAGAGTCTCCGGTCTTCTCTACAGTAACTGGACCGGAGTCTGGTCCTCTACACTCTTCTCCATCACCTTCTGTCTTCATCTGTTCAGTTTGTATCTGATGAAGCTGTGAGGACTGAACCTCCTCTTCTTTACTCTTAACAGGTGTGAAGGTGAATATGGTGATACCAGCCTCCTCCAGCCCTTGAAGCGGTTCTCCCGCCTGACTGGTCCAGAGGTCCTCCTGTTCCTCTTTAATGTGGGGGAGTTCTGGGTGTTCCTTGTCTAGACTGGAGTTCCACTCCTGCTCCTCTTCAGTCTCCAAAGGCTGCTTGACGTCTGTAGGAAACAGAACACACACATCGATTAAATTATCTGATGTTCACCAACATCAGATATAGAACATTAGATCAAACTATATTACTCCAACAGCAAGGGGGGGCAGTAGTACCCTCATTACCCCGCCTCTGTGCTCAGTATGAAAGGAGTGGAGGGGTTGTTCAGCTGTTGATCAACTAATGGAGGTTGTCATGGAGAAGACTACAGGGAGATGAAAACAAGCAGCTCACGGCAGCTAGCAGCTAACAAAGAACGAGAATGTTAAGACTGACCATCATTGCTTTTAATCAGATCGATTCATTCACAATTTCTCCACCAAACGGTCAAGTGTGACGTTCACTCAAGATAATCACTTGTGTCAATGGGGACGACCTTAACCTAACGTGTTCAACCGACCATCTGACTGCCATCACTAATGACATCATTGTTATCATGGATACAGTGAAGTTAGCAGAAAATAAAAATCTGTATCTAACGAGAATTTAATTGGTTGATGTTGATGACATGTCAGCTGAGATGAGATTCCAGTGTCAAGGGGGACACAGTCTCATGATGGTCTGATGCAAGTCTCCATCACAATAACAGGAGGCCTGGAACAACCAGACCTCTGTACGTGCGCAATCCTCCCCTTGTGAATGATACCATATCTCAAGTATAAATGGTGGCTCCGGAAAGAAGACCTTTGAGTAGGCTTGGCGCATGACCTGTATGTGTGTCAACTCTGTATACGAACATTAAATGTCCTGTTTGAATGATTTTACACTGATGTTGGGTATTCATTTTTCTAACAAAGTGTCTTATTGGTCCACACGAGTAGAACAATGTACAGTGTAGCCAATCCAAGAGTCAGGATGAGCGGTGGCGCCCTGTGGAGGAACAGGCTGAGTGTGACAACGTTGATTGGCACCATGAACAGATCAATAACAATTATTGATAAGTAATAGCATTATAGCACTGAGCCGCTAGCTCTTAAACACAGCTGGCTGCCAGCTTGTCCAAGACATACAGCTGTGCTCATAAGTTTGCATACTCTGGCAGAATGTATGATTTCTTGGGCATTTTTCAGAAAATATGAGTAACAAACACTTTTCTTTCCCTCATGGTTAGTGGTTGGGTGAAACCATTTATCATCGAACAACTGTGGTTTACTCTTTTTAAATCATAATGACAACAGAAACTACCCAAATGACCCTGATCAAAAGTTTAAATACCTCAGTTCTTAATATCGTGTATTGCCCCCTTTTACATCAATGACATTTTGAAGTCTTTTGTGGTAGTTGTGGATGAGGCTCTTTATTTTCTCAGATGGTAAAGGTGCCCATTCGTCTTGGCAAAAAGCCTCCAGTTGCTGTTCATTCTTGGGCATGAACTGCGTGTTTGAGATCTCCTCAGAGTGGCTCAATGATATTGAGGTCAGGGGACTGAGATGGCCTCTCCAGAACCTTTACTTTATTCCGCTGTAGCCATTGACAGGTCGACTTGGCCTTGTGTTTTGGATTGTTGTGATGTTGGCACATCCAAGTATGTCCCATGCGCAGCTTCCGGGCTGATGAGTGCATTTTCCTCCAGTATTTTCTGATAACATGCTGCATTCATCTAGTTTCCTGTGCCTTTGTAGCTCACACGTCCCCAAAACATCAGCGATCCACCTCCATGTTTCACAGTGGGAATGGTGTACCTTTCATCATAGGCCTTGTTGACTCCTCTCCAAATGTAACATTTATCAATCAAATGACTTTGTTCCAGAAGTTTTGAGGCTTGTCTCTGTGCTGTTTGGCGTATTGTAAGCAGGATACTTTGTGGCATTTGCATAGTAATGGCAACTCCACCATGCAGCCCATTTTTCTTAAAGTGCCTCCTTATTGTGCATCTTGAAAATGCCACACCACATTTTTTCAGAGAGTGCTGTTTTACAGCTGAAGTTATTTGTGGGTTTTCTTTGCATCCCGAACCATTTTCAATCAATTATGTGACTTTCTACAAAACAATGCTTTGTTCGAGGATGCGCATCATAGTACAGAAACAGCACTGGTGAAAATGACGAATGATCTTCTACTTGCATCGGACCAAGGACTCATCTCTTTTCTTGTCTTGCTGGACCTCAGTGCCGCATTTGATACCATAGACCATTGTATCCTGTTGCAGAGACTAGAACATTTGATTGGTATCAAAGGAACTGCACTCAGCTGGTTTAAATCCTACTTATCGGATCAATCCCAGTTTGTGCTTGTAAACAGCGAATCCTCAAAGACCACCAATGTCGGTCACGGAGTCCCACAAGGTTCTGTACTTGGACCGATTTTATTTACCCTCTATATGCTATAAGTTTTTTGTGTTATCATTCATATTCTCTGAAAAATGGAAATCATTCATTCTGCCGGGGTATGTAAACTTATGAGCACAACTGTAGCTGGGTTCATGTTGGACTGTTGAAGATTGGTTTCATTTAGCTGCCGTAGCTCTTTATAAACACAGCTGTGCTCATTTTGGCTCCTCGGCTCCTTTGGCAGGAGCTGGTTGCTAACAGGTTCTGTGTGTATGTCAATTCCCTAGACTGCATCCTTAAGGACACGGTGATCCGACAGCAGTTCACTTCTCCTTTTGTTGTGATTATAAACTAACTTTACATTGTGGTTTATTTTATGGAGCAGCATCATGATGGTGACATTCAGCTGTAGTAGCTTGGACATATTCAGTAATATCCGATAAAGTTACCGATAAAATAGCTTGTATCCTATGTAAGAAAAAGTCCTTGCATACAAGTTAATAAATGGGTTTGCTGTTGTGGTTTTTATTGACCGTTTTGATGGAATCGCCTTGCCTTAAGATTACATTATAACATTTCATTTGAATTTAAAATGACCGGGAAAGCCTTAAATGCATTAGAATACTGAGGAGAAGCATATCTTACTAAATTAAATGAATAAAGAATATTAACATCTCTATAGTTGTATCGGGTTTTAAGGCTTTTGTTGTCAAGCGCAGCAGGTTGCTAGGCAACGGGAGCAGTGGAGGACAGACCGTCCCATTCCAGAGACCGCTCGGTTCAGCCTATACGGTTGTTGGAGGACCAGTCCAGGTCTACCGCCAATGCTGTGTCCCCACTGAATTGAGACACAGCGACAGTATGGGTGGTTTAACGGCCTCTCTGTGTTGGTGGTTTAGCTAGCTGCTAACGGGCTCTGTTGTGTGGACGAACTAGCTAGCTGCTAACGGGCTCTGTTGTGTGGACGAACTAGCTAGCTGCTAACGGGCTCTGTTGTGTGGACGAACTAGCTAGCTGCTAACGGGTTCTGTATAGATGGTCTAGCAAGTGTCACGTTAGCTTCTTAGCATGAGGAATCAACCCACCTGACTGCACGTGGAGCTTCATTTGAGTTGCTGAAGCCGCGCGAAGCAGCTCTCTGTGCCGACAGTCCATCTCCTCCTCATACTCGGTTATCGTCCTCTCAAAGTGTCCCAAAATGTCTTCGACAGCCGCAGTTAGCCGTTGGTTGATGAAAGCCTTCAGACCGTGGAGTCTGGACATCTTTGTCAAAGGGCAGAGAAGAAGAGACGAACTATGTTTTCAGACGGTCGCTGGACTTCTGCTCGCTGCGTCACCGAACCATAAAGAACAACACGAACATCCGGGTCACCGCTGGGAAACGATGACAGGCCTTAACGTTTTAGCCAATCAATGCTCTTCATTTACCCCGTTACTTATAGTACTTAAGTACACACTTGAAGTATTTGTATTTGATATTATTTTCATTCCTTGTACTTTTTTCCACTTATAAATATATGAATGTTAATAATAAATGTATTGTAGCGATTGATTGACAACGTGAGCCCTTCACTGACCTTCTAACTTCAGTACATGTGAAACCTCACTTACAGAACATGCCAGCCCGTTGCAGTACTACTAACAAATTAAATTGGTGAAAAGTTTTTATACATCAGTAATGTTGCGATTGTTAATCATGTTTATATATCAGGAGTTAGAAGACTGCACTGTAACTCCTACAGTACTGCATGTGCAGCTTTCCCCGTACAGGAGATTGTTCTATGTTCACGTTTCGTTTGTTTTCTTTGTGCTATGCAGTGCTGTATTTTCCTTTCTGTATTGCAATGACGTGGTCTGTCAACAAATTACAGTACAAACGGTAAAAGCGTAAATGTGAATCTTGTCAGTCTCTTGCAATCAAAACCGTTGCCATAATTTAGATTCAGAACCTCCAGAGTACACTGTTCTACACTTTACATGTCATTTAGCTGACGCTTTTATCCAAAGCGACTTACAATAAGTGCATTTCAACCATCGAGTCTCTGAAGTGGGAAATGTTAAGAAAAAGTATATTCTAACATATATTAATTCGTTATAATCACCTCTATGTAATTGTGTAAGTAGGGATGTAGCTGTAGATATATCGAGGTAGATAATGATTTACAGTTGGACAGAGGAAAGCCAGAAGACGGCCCACAGGAAGTTAGATAACTGATGTTGTATTTTTAAATAAGACGCGTGAATAAACGGCTCTAAACCGCCGAGAAAGCTCAGTTCAGCCTGAGCGGTTGTTGGGGGACCAGGTAGACCAGAAAGCTGTCGAAGGCTGCAGGCTTCAAGGATGCAGCCTAGCGACTTTGACAATAGAGCAAAAACATCAGGATGATGGTTACGCAGTTGAGATAAAGGAGGAGTGGTCCACTCCGTCGAATGGTCAAAGAAATGTGTAAACTAAGGTTCTGTAATCTCGCCTCTTCCTGACGAGGGAGAGTGTGTCGCTCCAATAGATCTCCGTGAATGGAGGGATCTGAACCCCCTGTGGTCTGTTACTGAGTGTTACTGAAAGTGGCTGGTGTGTGAGGGAGTGTGCCTCACCACGAGTGAGATAAATAAGGTCAACGAGTTAGACAATAGTATTTATAATACCATAAACATAAGCATTCGCATGAATACAGCAGACTTTGCATGTCAGCAAACAGCCTAAAGGCGACTGTGGGTGGGGAGGTCGTCCTCCAATCAGAGGGTTGGCAGTTCGATCCCAGGCCCGGCTGACCCGCATGACCATGTGTCCTTCGGCAAGACACTAAACCCACATTGCTCCTGTAGCTGCACTGCAGGGTGTGAATGTTAGTTACTGATGGGCAGGTGTGTGTGTGTGTGTGTGGTAGCTCCTGTCATCAGTGTGTGAACGTGTGAATGATGTCATGAAGCGTTAAAGCACTTTGTGTGGTCAGAAGACTAGAAAAACGCTATTCAAGTACAGTCCATTTACCATTTATAGACTTGCGAGTATTAAGAATATCAGTACTTCTTCTCCTGTCTTCATTTAACACTTTGGTCAGCTGGTTTATTGGAGGAGATTAGTGTGATGTCATAGTCTGGTCATGTGACAACTAAGCCAGACTAAGAGGATCATTGTTTCTCTCCAGTCTCTGGGTTGTTATGGTTAATTCTCAAAGAAGAATAAGAAGAGAGAGCAAGTGTGTCTTTGGATGAACAAGTGATTGATGAAGTCATTGATTGACAGATGAAGCTGGAAGACTGGGCCTTGGTTCTGCTGCTGATTGGCTGCGTCTGTCTGCAGAGGGCGGACAGCAGTCTGCCCGACTCCACACCCGCATCACCCCGGCTGCAGGTGGGACAGGTGCGTGCAGTTTAACATGTGATGCGAGGGTCATAAATACAAAAAACTCCATGTTTATGTTAAAAGACAACCATCCAGGAGATGTGGGAGACATGAGGGACATCAGGGGGCTGTTGAACAAAAGTAGAAATCCAGGATAAGTGAAAAGGTGCAGTGTGACTTAGTTTGATCTTAATCGGTTGCACGTTTGCCGAGCCGGGATGAGGAGGAGGAGCTTAGTCCATCCAGATGCACACAGCTGGGATCAGTGCACGTTCACGGTGTCCATCACAGATCTACTGATGCAGAAATGGAGAAGACGCGCACGGCGTATTTTGAACCCGCTGAGCAGCAACTAATTATGGAAACTTATGAGGAGGTGAAGCATCTAATATGCAGAAAAGGAAAAACGGAAGCTGTAATTAAACAGAGAAAAAAGCCTGTCAGACAATCGCGCTCATCACCTTTACAAGTGTTCACTCCTCACTGCGCAGTTTCACCCATCAGAGACAGAGACCCCCCCTCTGTATTTAGACCGGCCCGTGAAATATTGTCTAACATGCAAACGGTCCGTGAGGCAAAGGTTGTGGACCACTGATCTAAACAACTGCAATAGTTTAAAATCAACAAGTAATGCATGTTAATGCAAATAAATCAGAACACATTCAGGAGAATAACTGTTAAACACGTTTGTTTGGGATCGGCAGCTGATTTAACACATGAGGCTCCAGAATCAATCTTAAGCCCGGTTGTTAGCCCGGCTGTTAGCCGGATGTTAGCCCGGTTGTTAGCTTGGCTGTTAGCCCGGATGTTAGCCCGGATGTTAGTCCGGTTGTTAGCCCGGCTGTTAGCCCGGTTGTTAGCCCGGCTGTTAGCCCAGATGTTAGCCCAGATGTTAGCCCGGCTGTTAGCCCGGATGTTAGCCCGGCTGTTAGCCCGGTTGTTAGCCCGGCTGTTAGCCCAGATGTTAGCCCGGCTGTTAGCCCGGTTGTTAGCACGGCTGTTAGCCCAGATGTTAGCCCGGTTGTTAGCTTGGCTGTTAGCCCGGATGTTAGCCCGGATGTTAGCTGTTGCCTGGTTGGGCTGTTAGCCCAGATGTTAGCCGGTTGCCCGGTTGTTAGCCCGGCTGTTAGCCCGGTTGTTAGCCCGGCTGTTAGCCCAGATGTTAGCCAGATGTTAGCCCGGCTGTTAGCCCGGATGTTAGCCCGGTTGTTAGCCCGGCTGTTAGCCCAGATGTTAGCCCGGTTGTTAGCCCGGCTGTTAGCCCGGATGTTAGCCCAGCTGTTAGCCGGTTGTGCTGTTAGCCCAGTTGTTAGCCCGTTGGGTTGTTAGCCTGGTTGTTAGCCCGGTTGTTAGCCTGGCTGTTAGCCCAGTTGTTAGCCCGGGTGTTGGCCCGGCTGTTAGCCCGGTCTGGAGCAGGCTAACTGCAAAAAATAAATCACCATGGTTACTTGGCTGCGTTTAATTCAACCTGCTTTCGGGCAACCAAGTCAAAGCTAAATTCATCAGGATAACGTGAATATCCCGGCTTAATCCCTTATCCTGGTTTCGCGCGGTAGGCCTCAGAACACCCATTTAATTAAACAAGAAGGTGCTTATAAATTCAGGCTCTTGTCATTTATGAATATTTTTTTATTTGTATACTCTTTATGTTTATTTCTGTTTGTCAGGTAGAGTCAGATGTTGTCACTTCTCTGAAGAAGACGACGAATAACAGACTTCGTCGACTTCCTGGACTGTGTCAACGCCTGAAGAGACGCAGGATCACAGTCCTGGTAAACAAAGGGACAGTCTGTGAGACTAAAGACGTGACCTCTTTACCGTAATTATATAGTACTCATACTGTGAAATGACTCCAACAGTAAAACTAGAATACAGTATATTTCTGTATTGTTTTAATCTAAATTTACTGAAATGTAGTCTCTGTGAAAATATACATTAGTGAGAACATTTTGAAAATCAATCTGTTTGGTGCTGCAAAATTGTTAATGTTGTTATGAACTTTTAAGAACCATTAAGGGTCACATTACGAAGGTCCTGTGTTCTAACCTTATAAGTAAGAACAAAGACTGTTTGATAATATAATCAGCCATACTAGGGAGTACATATAAAAGAGATGCGCAGTAGTTTTACCTACGGTTCACCTATTAAGAGTTCAATACCAATACAGTTAACCACTTCCTTGATCACAGTAAAGCAGTGCATTGTTTCATTTTTTAATTGTTTTATGTACACATTGTATGCAAGAGAGACATGAGTAAAAACAATGCAAACTTCTAATTAAATGCTCTTGGTCATTACTTATTAACAAACATTTTAGGATCAATGTGAGCACATACAGTATACTATATATATATATTTCTTTTCAAAGGAAATAAAAACATAGTAAGCGTTAAGTAAACAAATACAGACAATAGATGTTCTCCTACATTCACTATGTCATGAGCACTGAATAAAACTAAATCCTGACAGCATGCAAACTGTAGCCCTGAATGTCAAGATGTGTTCCAGTCTGAATGAAACATTTTGAAGGGTTACATACATGTTTTCCATAACAGTGCCAGCACATGTCTTTTGTTCAATTGCTGTTAAATAACAACTGCCGTGTGTGTGTGTGTGTGTGTGTGTGTGTGTGTGTCAGTGTAACAGAGAGAAGTTCTGTTGGCGTGGACGGGCTCAGAAGAATCGGTCTGGCCAGGTGTGTTTCTGTCCGCGGGGCTCCAACTGTTCACACTTCTTTGTTCACAGTCTGTAGTACGACCACTTTCCCTTTAAATCACACAATGTCACTCTGTAATAACCATGATGTCACTTTGTAATAACCACGATGTCACTCTGTAATAACCATGATGTCACTCTGTAATAACCACGATGTCACTCTGTAATAACCATGATGTCACTCTGTAATAACCACGATGTCACTCTGTAATAACCACGATGTCACTCTGTAATAACCATGATGTCACCTGTAATAACCACGATGTCACTCTGTAATAACCATGATGTCACTCTGTAATAACCATGATGTCACTTTGTAATAACCACGATGTCACTCTGTAATAACCATGATGTCACTCTGTAATAACCACGATGTCACTCTGTAATAACCATGATGTCACTCTGTAATAACCACGATGTCACTCCACGATGTCACTCTGTAATAACCACGATGTCACCTGTAATAACCACGATGTCACCTGTAATAACCACGATGTCACTCTGTAATAACCATGATGTCACTCTGTAATAACCATGTCACTCTGTAATAACCATGATGTCACTTTGTAATAACCACGATGTCACTCTGTATGATGTCACCTGTAATAACCACAATGATGTCACTTTGTAATAACCATGATGTCACTTTGTAATAACCACAATGTCACCTGTAATAACCACGATGTCACCTGTAATAACCAGGTTGTAATAAACGAGATGTCATGAGGAAACATCTGAGGAATGAAAAGTTAACCATGTTTCACCATAAACGAATATAGCGAAAGAATATAGTGATGTTGCACATTAAATTAAACAGCGGAGCAGAGAAACGAGCACTCTCCTGGAGCTTCTAGAAGTTATTGTTCTTTGGGCGAAGGTTCAAAGGTCACGTGTCAGTGTTCGCCAGCCCGACCTTCCCATGAAGGTGCTCTGCTGATCCTGGTTGGCTAACAGCGTCAATCCCGTGGAAATGGCTCAATTCTATAAGCTGTAACTATTCCAATGAGGTATCAATCCTGCGTACTGACAGGCAATTTTTAGACTTTCAAGTCAGGGTTCATTTGAAGAAAAAAAAGCCTACAAACATTAATACTGATATATAAGTGAAATAAATCGTGACAAAATGCAAATGGAACAGTTTGGCACAAAAAGATCCTGATAACTAAATTCTGGAGATTTCTCCTAAATTTACCAAAATAATCTCTGTGCGCTTCACTGTATCAAAACCAGCCTTTACAGAGAAAATGTGGTGATGGAAGATGTTCTTAAATGATACAGTCTGCATCATCTTTGTCCGTTTACTCACTCGCAAGATGAAGAAAAGCTTTGTGTTCAGTTCTTACACCTCAGTCCGGTTACAGGTGGCATCAACGTGTGTGTGTGTGTGCGTGTGTGTGTGTGTGTGTGTGTGTGTGTGTTTTCCGGGCAGCAGGGGGACGTAACTGTTCTACGTTGGCTTGTAAAGCAGCACTGGAGAAGAAGAAGAAGAAGAAAAAGAACAACAACAGCCGGAAGCGGAAGTCGCTGTACTCTCAGAAGTCGCCCTCAGGCCTCGGACAGGTTCGGTATCATTCAGTGGATGAAGTCAGAACACCGGTAGGTTTTCCGGAGAGTTTGTGTCGCTGCGCGGATTCTTAACGACTTCTTCTCGGCTTCTGTGTTGATTTCAAGATGGCGGCGTATCACGGTAAGTGGACCTGGAGCTAAGCTAGCTAACGTTAGCGTGCTAACAGTTGGCATTAGCTGGAGGTTTCTCCCAGCCAGCGTTGCATAAATGGTTACTACGTCGTAAATATGTTACCCTTGAGATTTGAGCTGCACTTCAGCTCAAGGATGTACTGTTTATGCCACTAATATACAACAAGTGGAGGCTGTTTAATATCAACAGATCGATCGGGTTCCTCTTCCAGGTTCCAGCAGCCTGGAGCCGTAGAACCCTGCCGGTCATATCACCATGTAGACGGAACCGACTCACGGAACAAGACCGACGGACGGACGGCGGCTCGCTGGTCGCTAACCGGTGCCGCAGAATCAGCGTGGCTGTGGGCTCGACCTGGTGGGGCAGCAGGCTGATGGAGAGTGACTGTCGGATCCCCGTGGCGTGTTGTCGGCCTCGAGTCCTCATCCTGCACGCGCTGTTCTGGGGCCTCGTCTCTCTCCGGTGAGTCTGTAGGTCAGAGGTCAGAGGTCGGTTTGTACTCAAAGCTCAGCCTGTAGGTTGGACGTCAGTCTGTCCGGTTCTCTCTTCCTAACATGTTGTCATGTTTCAGGGTGTTTGGAGCAGGTCTGCTGAGTGAAGAGAGAACTCCAGGTACGTGTCAATCAGCAAGGATCCTAAAGCCTAGTTTATGCTTTCAGACAGCATCAGCAAGGGTTCTGACCTTTGACCTCCCTGTTCCTATTCCCACTCAGCAGTGAAACAGGTGGTCGCCCCCTGCTGGCTACTGGAGGACTTTGTAGTTACGACAGAGTGTTTGCAGTGTAATGCTTTCCAGACTGTAAGTGTTGCATTTAAGGACCTTGCCCCTGAACGCCTCTTAAGAGTTCTTTTATTAATTGTTGATTAAGATGTTGGTTGATTGGTTACGATGTTGCTGTTGTTCAGACATCGTGGTCGTCCTGCGGACTGACGGGTTACGTGGAGAGAGTCAACTGCACCCGATCCAACCGAGACGAGTACAAGAGGTTTGTTTCCTCAACTCCGTGACTCTGTAGAGCTCTGTGTGTTTACTGTGCTGATCAGGTTACCTCCCCCGTCCCCCGGCCCCAGCTGCCGCTCTGCTGTGATGGAGGAACACCTTTTCTGGAAGTTCGAGGCGGCCATGTTGGCTCTAATGGCTGGGCTGGCGGTCGTGGTCGTGGTCCGTCAGCGCTGGCTGGACCGTCTCGCCTCTGAAAAGGTCCGCCGCCAGATCGAATCCATCTAGAACACCGGAACCAGAATCAAGTCTCTTAATTCTGATCCAGAACCGGGAGACGGTCGGGGACCAGGACCAAAGCTTGTTTAAATGAAATTTAGAAATATTTGAATGGATGGTGATTTTAAACAAAAACTGACGTCAAACTGGACCCAAACCAGTCTGAACCGTTTCATTAAAATACTAGATTGAATTATCACATTTTTAGTTCCTTTTGATAATGAATTTGTTGTATTATAATTATGATATATTAACAGAGGTTAGTATTTGAGTTATCCATTTATATTCAATTGATAAGTTACATTTTATTTATTTCACATTTCTCTAGCGGGACACATCTGTAACTAAAGTAACTTCAGGTTGTTTAAAGAGGACAGAGTTGATGAGTCTTCTACACGCTGGAGAAAAACAACCCGGTTGGATGTTATCAGACCAACGCGATTTGATTTGTACAGCGTGGATTCAATGAATGTGTGTACGGTGTAAATTGTAATAGGGGCAGATGAAATCTAGCATGTTGCTTGGTTGAGAGTCACGGTGTGCACGTCATGTACTGTACCTGTTCCGTGTTACTGCGTCCTCAAAATGGCTCCAAACTATTTTGTGCTGAAAGGCAGCGATTTACTCACTATTTCTAATGTCGCTGGCAGCCGTATTATAAAAACACTGAGGTACCCGAGGCTGTACGTATCCTAACAGCCTCACACCTTGTTGCTTAAATCATGTGATTGTGAAACCGCCACAGTCCTACATACTACAAATTCATTTTTGGGCTTAAAGACGCTGAAACTGAACGTTTCAGACGAATATTCCCACAATCAATGAGAAAAATGATTTAAACGTATGAAGGTCGAAACCCTAAATACAAGTACGAGTCTTAAAATGAGCAGGACATGTCTCTAAATAAACTGTTTAAAAAACCTTTAGTCTCCCATAGATTGTGTTCTTTAGTTAAAGTATATTTTGTGTTTCCATTGAACACTAATCTCAAAGTTACACTGAAATAATAAAACACTTTTAAAGTGAAACTGGGGAAAAAAAAACCATCAACTTAAACTTTATTAATAAGCAAGTTAAAAACATGTTAACGTTTAAGGAATACTTTTAACAATGTTCATCCACAGCAGAAAATAGTCCCCAAATCAAACGCCGAGTCTCGATTGGTCGGCTGGATTCTGACGCTCTCGATCTTAAAAAAACAGTTTGAACTTTGAACCCTCCGACCAGCAGTCAATTGATTGGCTCGTAGTCAGTCGCCCTCTTGCGTATGCACACGCAGACTCCGCCCATCAGCAGCAGCACAGTGGGAGTTCCCAAGCCAACCGCCATCATGGCGAGCACCAGCGGGGAAAAGGAATCGACAGGAGGAGAGCCGGCGCCGAGCAGCACGGTCCTGGAGGGGAGGAGACGCGTTAGGAGGTCATTGGGAGGTCAAGAACACAACGGCGGTGACGGAGTAGCGCCTCACGCACCAGCTGAAGAACTTGGTGCTGTTGTAGAACGGTTCCCCCGCCAGACCGAAGCTCACGTTGAGGCCGAAGGTCTGTGGCGCCCCGTAGAAGCCTCGGATCAGGCCGGAAGCTGCCGCCGTCTCCTCCGGGCTCTGAGGCCGCGGGTCGGAGTGGCGGCACGGCGTGGCGAACTCCAGCGCCGGGTCGGCCTGCCGGTAGGCCACCGGCTTCCATTGGAGGTAACCAGAGACATCGGAGCTGCCGTTAGCCGAGGACACCCACTGGGACACCTGAGAGGTCAGAGGTCACAGCAGCCATTTTGTGGATTAATGGTTTACGCTGCTGATATTAGTCACATGATCGTTTCCCGAGACCTCTGACTTCCTGTCGATGGAATCATTGATCACCTTGAATATTGACGGAGTGAACTCGTCGTCGATGGAGCGATGAACCTCCACCCGGCTCAGAGGAGACGGGTCGCCCACCGCACGCAACTCCAACAGGAAGCGGGAACGAGTCGCCCGTGGGAGCATGCCATCAAGCCACACCCTCAACTGGGAGGAGTTAGCCGTGTGGAGAAGGCGGGGCCAGGAATGATCCCGCCCTCCTGACTCAAACACTGAGAGCTAGAAAAAAAATAACACATAAAAAGGATGTTTCATAATCTGAAGATACAGTTTCGGGGGTCATGTGATGCTGACGTCACAATTGCAGCTTCCCCTCTGACCTCCAGGCAAAGCGATCCGTTGGTGAAGGTTTCAGCGGCTCCGCACAGCAGAGCGCTCAGGCCCGACAGTTTGAGACGAGACCAGGTGAAGTCCTGCAGCTCGTACGGCGGGAAAGGGTCAGCGGTCGGGTCGGCGGTGTCGTTCACATCGTCGTACTCCAACAGCTGAGAAAAAAACAGAGCCGAATCCAGGCCAAACGTTTTCATCATGGCCATGAATCGCAGAATAAGACCAATCAACTATCTGAAATTGCTCCATTCAACAACCACACATGAATCTCTGAAGTTTCCCACTCCCACAAACAACTGTGAACGCAGCGCAGCATCCGTGCGATGGTGTCCCTGAGTTTTTGTAAAGGTGGTAAAATATCCACAGATTGGACTTTCCGGTTCAACAGGTTGTCAGCGAAACACAAACAACACCTCTCTGTAACCATGGTGATGTCGCACTCGTCTCACATTAAGATTAATGTGATCGTCCAGCTCGCGGACCAGTCGGTGAAATGATGGTTAATCGACGTCACTGCGGCTCAACAGAGTTTGTGTTAACGGGTCGCTGACCAGCTGTTGAACCGGGAAGTCCAAATCTGTCCTCAGCCTTATTTGTTAAGCTGTCACTCATGATTACACGCCCCTCACAGTTGATGCCCCGCCCCCTACGACCAGATCAGGGTCAACTCCACCTATTTTTTATTTGAATACATTCTTGTATTTTTCAATGATCAAGAAACTTTCAGGTTCTTAATTGTTTTTCAAATTATCAAAATATTTGGCCTGAATTTGGCTCCATAAGAAAACAGGAAAGAGTTCCCTTTTCAAAGTAAAAGTTTCCCTGTGTAGTCAAACTAAATGTTTCTGTTGGTGGATTTAAGGGGGACCGGCGGTGTTAGATTTAAGGTGGAATGGGTGGTGTTGGTGGGTTTCTGACCCTGCTGAAGACGAGGGCGGAGCTGTACATGACAGTATTCTCTGGCTCCACCTTCAGGCTTCCGCTGATGTTACGAGCCTCAAACTGAGTCCAGTTCACCTGAGAGAGAAACACCATCAGTTAGTTGTGAGGAGCGTAAACATGTCTCAATGACCCCCCGAACCGTCAGCGTCCCCCCTGGACTCTAAACCCTCAGAGTCCCCCTAAGGCCTTATAACTCAGTATAAACAAGTTATAAAAAAACACACATTTATTAATATCAATACAGTTACAGCCTAAATCGTATCAGTTTAAAAGTCGGATTAAAAGCATAACTACGTTTTTAAAAATATAAATAGACGTGTGTGTCTGTGACGAAGAAGACGAGCACAGACCTCCACAGTAGAAGAAGAAGAGTTGGTGTGGACCAGCAACAGCGTCGGCGCCCCCTGGCTGCAGAACAAGAAGTGCAGCGTGTCATTGACTCCTACGGCTCTCACGTGCAGCAGGTCGCCACCGGAGGGCGATGAGGGCGAACCGGGGTTCAACTCTACCGACAACTGAAGGAGAGAAGAAGAGACGACGATCAGAGACGGTTGCTAGATTTTGAATAGTCAGATGTTCTTCCTCACTAGTGGAAGTGGCGCCATGATGAGAGCGGTTTCAATTCACTAATGCAAAGGAAAGGAGTTTCAATGCTTCCTCACTTAATAATAATAATAATAATGCATGTTTATTAAGGCTGCTCACTGTGAGCAGCCTTAATAAACAACGCTTAATAAGAAAATACTACCCAGCTTCTGATCTCCTCAATACGTGTATATATTATGTGTATCCATAGTTTTGCTTTGAAAGGCTCCTGTTTAAGCACTTTAAGCACTTTATTTGTTGCACTTTTTTGTTTGATAATGAAATATATGTCTCCCTAACTAAACTTGTGTCATTGAACATAAATCATTAAGTGCTCTTAAGAATACAATTATTAACAGTATAGGTGAGGTTTCAGTTAAGTATTAGTTGAATACCATTGTAATCAAAATGTCAATCAACCTAAATTGGTCAAATCTTAAACACAGGTCTATTAATCAGGCTATATTGTGGTACATAGACGCTCATTGAGGCACAGCAATAGTTTTCTGGTTGAATGTTCAGCTCAAGTCTTGAGCAGATGAACATGAATCAGAATAAGTTCAGGCGGGGGGACGGGGGGACCATCAGCTGTGTCTGCTGCTCACAATGTGACCAACGTTGTCCATCTCCAGCAGGCCGCCCCCATCAACCACTTTGGGCCCCACAAACCACCAGAATGCAGCGTGCTACACGGGTACTACGCCAAGTGGTGATGTTTGAGCCACCAACGCGTGGGGCTGCGTGCAGCAACATTCTGGTCACCCGACAAAATCTCACTCCAAGGTTTTTTGAAAAGTTGTCGGCTCTGCAGAGTGAGTAACACGGTGGAAGGACGCAGCCAAGTGGTGATTTGGAGCACATGTCTGAAATGTACTTGAATATCTACCCATAGAAATGTTGTATTATAATATGTAACACATCTTAGTTTATAAAAAAAAACGTATGTTGTGTTCTTAAATACACACAAGACGTGGGAACACGACAATAGGGATGGACGGACAAACATTCAGGAACAGGGTTTCCCTCACTGTTATACAGGGGGGGGTGGGGGGCGGGGCTACAATGAATTGATTGATTGAATGATTAGATCGTCCTCTGTCAATATGGAAGATTACTTGTCCTACTTTACGGCAGTAAAAGTACTAATAACGTCATGTACTTTGTGTACTAAATAAACAATCTTAGTACATTCTTGTAATGGAGCATTTCTGTTAAGTACTTAATACTAGTACTGGCGTTAAATTCATTATTACTAGTTGTGCAATTACGAGTACTTGAGTAGATGTTCTTGTTGCATTACTAGAAGTAAAATGTTGACACACTTTTTACATAATTTAAATAATCGACAAGTCGGATGTTTCATTTAATTTAGTTGAATATAAAAGCAATATAGCCTAAATATTCAGTAGAGAAGAAACTTCGGATTCACTTCCTGTTTCTTGAATAGAATGTAAAATATCGATACACAGTTAATAGTATTTACTCACGTTTCTTCTGAAAGTTTCTCCACTGAAAGAACTGTGACATAAACTGAAAACAGAAAAAAGAAAAACGAGAAAAGAAGAAACTCCGCATCTCCGTTTCTCTGCTGTAGCCGCCATCTTTGTTGTGAGCGAGCAGCGGCGCAAGTCACATGACCACATCCGGCCACGCGCTCCCTGCGCTGCCTTTGATTGGCTTGCCTTGTTCTCAATCCA
This sequence comes from Gasterosteus nipponicus, assembly GCA_014132575.2. Classification (NCBI taxonomy): domain Eukaryota; kingdom Metazoa; phylum Chordata; class Actinopteri; order Perciformes; family Gasterosteidae; genus Gasterosteus; species Gasterosteus nipponicus. The sequence continues at coordinate 152,504 of BMAF01000016.1, read as the reverse complement.
TGAAGGAAGAGAGCACTAGCCAATCCGAAGAGGGTAAGGGCGGGACCTATCACATGTCAGCTGACCCTTTGAAAACGCTTCATTACGAAACCGATTAACCGAGTCAAAGCATTTAATTAAGAAATAATTTAATAAATTGTAGAACATTGGATACACCCAATTGTATACATTAACCATAATGTAGATGATGTATCTCCATACTCGGGGTTATGTATTGACTAACAGTTTAATATTCCGGTTTGCTATCATACATTTGGGCATCTGAAAGACATTAAAACCAACTTCATCCATGAGGTTGGATTCAAAATTAAAATTATTTAGATGAACTCAACCTTAAATGATTAATACATTGATACGCCGTTAAATTAAATCCGGCAGCAGTAGTACTAGAAACTTGATGCTGAAGGACTCGTTTTCATGTGAAGTCAAAGGTCTCTGCTCCATCAGTGACCCACGATGTTTACACAAACAGAAGGACGTCAAACAGGTTGAACTTTATCAACTTTATTGAGTTTCATTGAGTCATCTGGTCCACAGAAAGGCGGTTGGAGTTGCTCTGACGTTGACGTGGATCTATTCGGCTCCTTGTCCTCCCATCTGACCGTCTTTGTCTTTCTTCTTGTGACCGGAGACGATGTCATCGATTCGCAGCAACAAGATGGCCGTCTGAACAACCGACAGGAAGAGAGAAGGTTACGGTGCACAGTAACTACTAGCGTCTGAGTCAGTCATAAGCGTGGGTGACCTCTGACCTCCATTGCCGTCTTGTAGGTCTGAGCTTTGACGGCCAGCGGCTCCCAGATGCCCAGAGCCATCATGTCAGACAGACAGCCTGTCTCACCATCCACACCCCAGTTCACACTGTTCTCCTGAGTGTGCTTGGCCTGCAGAGACAGACAATCAATACGCGATCAATACCAGACTGACTGGCTGGTTTCTGCACAAAGACCAACACGAGTGAAGTCGTACCCTCAGTGATGTCAGCACTCGGATGGTGGAGGCTCCACAGTTCTGGATCAGGGTTCTGGGGATGACCTCCAGGGCCTGGGCCACGGCGCGGTACGGCCACTGCTCGATGCCGGTCAGAGCGCGTGAGCGCTCCATCAGGCGCTTAGACACCGCCATCTCTATGGCTCCGCCCCCGGGCAACAGACTGGGCTCCAACAGAACATTACGACACACCTGCATGGCGTCCTGAAGGTTCCTTTCCACCTCCTGAAGACAGACAGATACTTCAGCTGAAGACAATATGTAAACACGTAGACCGGATGTGCACACAGAACGAGGCGAGGAGGATTCTCACAGCAAGGATCTCTTTGCTGGCTCCTCTCAGCAGGATGGTGCAGGCTTTGGGATCTTTACACTCTGTGACGAAGGTGAAGTATTCATCGCCGATCTTCTTCACCTCAAACAGCCCCGCCCCCGTACCAACGTCTTCCTCACGAAGCTCATCCGTCCGGCTTGCAATACGAGCGCCGCACGCCCTGTGTGTGTGTGAGAGAGAGAAAAGGAGTTTACTTCATCGGTCTGCTGAGAGCCGATTGGCTGCTCCCATGTCAGCTGTCAGCTGATTGGCTGCACCATCTTACCTGGCGATGCGGTTGTTGTCAGTCTTCCTCACTCGACGGATGGCGGTGATGTTTGCCTTCATCAGGTAATGCTGAGCCAAATCTGAGAGGAACAGGACGCTTATTATTGATCAGCTTGAATCATGACGACGGGTCTAGTGAGGGTCTGTGTGCGCGAACCTGAGACCCCCTTCTCTGTGAACACCAGGTCTGGTTTCAGGCGGATGATGTCCTCACAGATGTGTTGGATGTATTCTTCCTCCATCTGCAGGATTCTGGCAAAGTCCTCCTCCTTGCTGATCTCTATGTCAGTCTGAGAACACACAATGTCACCATGACAACTTCAATGCACAAGGTCATCATGCTACAAGTCAGTGTGTGTGTGTGTGTGTTACGTTTCTGCGTCTTTACGCGTCGACGCACTGGTTTCACTTCCTGGTTGTAAAGTCCTGCGTGTGTTGCAGAGCGATTCACCTCCAGAACAACAGGTGGAGTCACGTGTTTTGTTGAAGACGACCTGGAGAGTCACGTCTTTGTGTGTGGAAGTCGCTGGTTGCTTTATTTATTGATCATAGACTTTATTGCCCCGTGCATCCACACTGCTGCTTTTCATCAAGGACACATTTGTCCCGTATTTTCCTCCACGACTTTGTCCCCTCGTTGGTGGAGATCTCCCTCCATGAATCAGAGGCCATCCGGCGTCCTCATAGTCCGCCAATGACGGCTTGTACAAGCGCTCATATTTAAAAGCTCTTCAGTCTGATCCGTTCTCTCGTCAACGTTCTTCCTTTTAATAACGGCCGTATTGTGCTGTGAAAACGGAGACGTGAGACTCCGTAAAGGACGTAGTCAGCAGACCAATCACAGCCTGGTGCTGCGTCGCTTTACACGCTAGTCTAGAAAAACGGGTCGACGCACGCAAGGAGGTGTGAAAGGACACGCAAGGGACACGCAAAGGGGTCTCGTGTGTCTCTGAAAAGGCAGAAGCATAAACTGGGCGTTACCTGGCTCTCCCCCTTCTTGTACTCCAGAGAGCAGTCCAGCAGGATGATCCGGGGCTCTTTAATGAGGCGCCTCATCCTCGGGTGAGTGACATCTTTGTTCACCATCACTCCTCTCAGAACATACGAGTCCTCGATGATCCCTCCGGGCACCTGAACACAGCACGGTTACAGGAGGGTGTGTGTGTGTGTGTGTGTGTGTGTGTGTCTCAGACAGGAAATCCTACCTTCTCCACTTTGGCGTACTTCTTGATGTCGATCTCCTTGCGTCCGTTGTCTTCCATCTCCACCGTACGCACGGCGTCCAGAGCGATGGCACATGCCATCTCAGACCAGCGACTCAGCGCTTTGGTGTTGATGGCAGAGTGGACAATCTTCAGCATCATGGAGCGGTCCGACGTGTCAACGGGGGTGCTGAGGACGAGGGAGGTTAAGGGTCACGCCGGGAAACCAATGTGTACAAATACAGCACAATGAAAATTCATGTACCTGATGTCCTTCAGCGTCTCCAGCATGTCCTCCAGGGCTTGTCTGTAGGCACTGATCACCACCGTGGGGTGCATCTGCTGCTCCAGGAACTGCTCGGCTACAGAGAGCATTTCCCCGGCTACACACACACACACACACACACACACACACACAGTCAGCGTCACACCCTCATCGTCATCATCATCATCATCATCATCTCCTCTTCCTCAACTCACCCAGGATGATGACTGACGTGGTCCCGTCTCCCACCTCTTCGTCCTGTGTGCGGCTAATCTCGATCATTGACTTGGCTGCAGGATGCTGGACCTGGATCTGTTGCCATGGACACAGGTTGACCTCACTGGTAATAACACGCCCCCCCTTCTCACCGGTAATAACAACACCCCCCCACAGGTAATAACAGGTCCATCTCACCTCTCTCAGGATGGCGTTTCCATCATTGGTCATCACAATTCCTCCCATAGGGTCGAGTAACATCTACACAGGTAAACAATTAGTCTCCAGAGAGAAAACAGTGACTTATTGTTAGTGTTCTAAAGGAGAGTGAGATCTGACCTTCATCATGGCCCGGGGGCCCAGGCAGGTCCTGATCACATCAGCGATGGTCTGGAACACAAACAACATCATCACCAGGGGCACAAAAACACAAGTGAACAGTAGAAGTCTCCAGGCCCTTCAGGGGCCCCGAGCCACAGGTTGAGAACCTCAGCAGGAACCCACCTTGGCAGCGTTGATGTTTCCAGTCTGAACTTTACGTCCTGACTCTCTCTTCATGTTGTGGTCTGCAGAGAAAGGAGGGACAGATTTAGCACGGCTGCTGAAAACATGGCTCGTTACCATGGTTACCATGCCTCATACTAATCTGAGGCCAGCAAACGGGGGTGAAATAATGTAGTGGACACTGGAGGCCAGCAGCCTGCGCTTCATTCACAGTCTGGACGCAGAGACGCGTCTCCGCTCGGCTGCACGAGTCGCTGAGGACAGGAAGTGCAGAGCGATGAGCGCTTTCACGTCAGACACCACAAAAGTCTCAAGGGAAGTCGTTTAAGGTTAGCACCCTATAGAACAGGTTTACAAACTAAGTATTGATCTTACTATACTGGCTCCCTGTCTCATTCCGGACGGACTACAAAGCTCTACTACTCCCTCATAAATGCATGAATGGGCATCTCTTACTCCCCAAACCTCCACCCGCACTCTCAGCTGTGCAAGCAGCTCGCTCCTCCGGGCGCCGAGCCGCGGGCCACCGGGCCTTCTGCTCCCCGACCACCTGAGGGCAGCGCGCTCACTGGACCCTTTAAAACCTGAAAACCTCCTAATTCAGGAAGGCCTTTTTTAAGTGGAGTTTTTCTTTCTATGTTTGAATTGTTTTAATAGCTTGTACTTCCTTTGAACTATGTTTTGTTGGCTCTGATCAGATCTGTTGATGATTGCAAAATTGATACATTGAGCTTTTCTCCAGTGATGATCTGTCAGTTTGTTAATGACGAGCAGCTTGTTTGTCTTAATATATTTACCCCACTAATATCATCAGAATGTACCAGAGTCCTTGTGCTCAAATGCAGTAGCGGGACAAGTTGCCCAACTGCCGCTTTTTGATGGACACCGAAAGCCACGAATAATGGAGGTGATGGTGTACTTGTGTGCGTCAAACATACATCCTACTCTCACTGCTGTAAAGTGAGTCTACTGTGTACAAATAAACGTGGTGTTAAAATGAACATGGCTTCAGTTTACCAAGTAGTATCAAGTTGCTCGGTAATGACAAAGACATTCAAAAACAACAGAACGTTTTAGGTTTATGTTCCCAAACAGCAGCAGGCGTGAATAGTCTTAAGTTCCCGGTTATATTATTCAGATCGAAGAACATCTGATCATGTGACTCATTTCTATGCGATTATTGATCGTCTAAAACGAATAAAATCAGTTCCCCATTGAATAATATGTTGTATCACAAGACTTAATTTAAACAATTCAATTAATTTTGTAAAGCCCTGAATCTCAAATTAGCCTCCGTGGGCTTTACAGTCTGTACACATGCGTCATCCTCTTTCCCGAAACGTTCACACCGGCACAGGTAAACGTCAATCAAGTCACGTGAGCCCAACGACTAGGCGGATCAATAGGAGTTAGTTTGTGATCGATCCCTCAGTAGCAGCGAGGGTGTGGCGGCTGCGACCGCACTTGTCTTGGACAGCATGCTAACGTTAGCATCATGGCTTTAATGTGTCTGCGGAGTGACTCCTACTAAGCTAACGTTGCTAACGTTAACGTATTAACTGATGTCGGTTGGACGGGAAATTTTACAGCTAAACATCAGCCGACATTAACAATCCTTCTTTACGGCTCATGACTTGCAGATAACTCGCTGCTAACGTTACGTGTTAAACGTTCCCACTGGGTGTTAAAGTGTGAGGAAGTATGGAGTCACTGAGCAATTAGCTTCTGCTACCGATGCGAACAACATATTTACCTAGTAACATGGGTGTGTTAGCACAGCCTAGCATCCACCACGATGAGAACATACGACACGAGCTAACGATGCTACCACGGGCTAGTGTAGCATTGACGCCAACCGTTAGCATGAATGGCACATGCGTGCTGCTTTGTGTCGCAGCCGGGCGAATCAAACGGGTACCGACAACTAACCGGGCAGAGTGGTGGGTCCAGGTCACCGCCACGTTGAAGTATAACATTTAAATATAAAATATTATGGTTATTATACTTACTGAGCACTAAAACCTGTTGGCCCATCATTTTGACAGTGAGATGGACAATTTCAGCCTGGAAGGTTCTGGGAGGCACGAGAGGAGGGAGGGTTTAACTCGCAGGGGCGGGACAATATCCCAAAGCCTGTCTAATCAGTTGAGAGGATTGTAATGACTGACAGGCACGTCCACCAATTGAGTCAATGAGCTAAAGGAGTTCGAACAAATCTCACACTTTTATGGTAAAAACCAACAAGACCCTTTTTACTTGGGCCGGGTCCGTGTAGGTCCGTGTACCTTTTGATAGTCCCTTTTACCGTGAAAACGGAAATCCGTGTATCATTCGTTCCTTTGTGTTTCAATTGACAAACCGAAAACCAAAAACGATTCGTTTTTCCGTTATTCAATTGAGAAATCAAGAACGAAAAATGGGCAACTGGCCGACATTTATTTTGAAAGTTTGTGACCCGGAAACGATGTGACCCAAATGACTTCTTTGTGTACTCCACTAATGCAGGGGTCTCAAACTCCGGCCCGCCGGAGCGTGCGAGGGGATGGGGGGGTCGTAATGGTCTGGCCCGCGTCGGTCGAGGTGCGCTGCATCTGAACCCATTTCTGCCACAGAAAAGAGCCGAAATTATGACTTAGGCTCCTTCGTTCTTTGCTAAATTGACTTTACAAACCCTCTTGGCGACTTTTGTCAAAAGCTACCAGCGCCACCGTATCTGGTTTTATTGGAGACTTTTGTGGTGTCTCACGTGACCGCACGTATTGTCCTCACGTCTATCTATGTAGATATAGATATTTATATGTAGATAGTTATATGTCTATCTATGTAGATATAGATATTTATATGTATATGTAGATATAGTTATGTCTATCTATGTATATATAGATATTTATATGTCTATGTAGATATAGATATTTATATGTATATGTAGATATAGTTATGTCTATCTATGTAGATATAGTTATATGTATATTTATATGTAGATATGTATGTAGATATATATTTATATGATATAGTTATGTCTATCTATGTAGATATAGATATTTATATGTATATGTAGATAGATATATGTAGAACAAATAATACCGCTTCATTGGAGGTATGTTTGGTTCTTAAATAAAATAAATATAACTAAATGAATACAACAATAGTTGTGAATGAACCCTAAACACCACATGAAATAAACAGCATTAAATACATCTGCAATAATCTAAATACGGTTGATATAAAATGAAAAACGGTGGTAATTAGACAACCAGGTTATTGTGAGTTTCTATTTGTGTCACATTAAAAGGCATTTTATATGTTACAAAAACCTGGCATTTTGTGTAGACTTTTTATATCCACTGTACATATTATGAAGATTTTAGAAGGCTCAATATGATATTAATACAGTAATACACAGAGTAATTAAATATTCCCATCAGTTTATTACTTAATGTACAAAAACACACAAGGGCAATAAATATGAACCAAAGACAAATTAAATTAATAAAAAGACATGAAATGTATAAAAACAAAACATAAGTTAAATAAATAAAAAGATGAACAAAAACACATCAATAATTAAAGTTGCAAGCAGCGTTGGACGGGTCCTCGCTACTCGCGTGGTCGGGGCGCCGGCCGGACGGCTAAAAACGCAGCCAAGAGTCAAACTTCATCTGTAACATCATTAAGGCGTAGAGGGCGCTATTGAGCCCAATCGTTCCAATGATATCAGATAACTACATCTGACTAAATGTGTGTGAGCATGTTCAGTACTTCAAACACACCTTTGTTGTTTACTGGACACTAGAAAACGTGACTTCCTGTTACCAGTAGGTGGCGCTAGGTTTATTTCTTCTTCTTGGCGAAGGATCGAATTTGCCGCCGATTATCGAATTCTTACAATATTCACCGTGAAGCGATATCAAGGTCGGAAGTCTTTTCTGACACTTGAGAGTTTGGTCCTTTATGGCAATTTTTCATTTCTAGGGGGCGCTATAGATTTCTTTATACCCAAATGAGAAATCTAATTTTCCACCAGCTCTGCTACGCAGAACACATGTTTGGCTTTTTCAATATGATAAAGCCCCCGAAATGCCAATATAAGAATAATAATAATTCCTTCCACTGCGACTAGTCGAGGACCCTGAATATGAACAAAAACAGGGAAATCAATGATAAACATTTTTTATATGTTCTATCTTTAAACATCTTCCAGGAAAAACTTGAACTGTTGAGTAAACTCGTAAATATGAATACAATTATGACAGAAACACAAGCTGTCATTCAAGACATGATGGAGGAATGTGGGTAGACCAGCGTGTTGGAGGGAAACCTGTCAAAGTTCAGTCTTCAGTCCGCCAACAACCTGCCGGGGACTCAACTCGCTTTTCAGAAACTTCAGGAAGTCTTTGAGCTCTCGTCCCCCCTGAGGACACAATGATCAATAAAGGGACATCGACACATCGATCGGCTGGATTCTAATTGTCAAATGTTCCTCACTGAGTGAAGTGGAGGACGATGAGAGCGGTTCTATTCTCTAACGCCAAGTGTTTATATCTATATTCTATCTCTTTAGTACACACGAGACGTGAGCAGGTACTGTTTATTGAACCCACATCCCTCCTGCCCCGATCCCCCAATACCTGCCCCAGGTACGTCCCCACATGTAATAAAACACCACACACAATAATAAGGAAAGGAGCTTCAATGCTTCCTTACTGAAGTAACGGTGACACATTTAAGCTGCAGCCTTGTAAAGTTTTACATGAAGCATCAGAGACGCTTCTTTGTAGCCGCCGCACACTGACGCCACCAACATGCGTCTCCGTCCATCACAACTACGCAGCTCAGTGAGTTGATTCACTAAACACCACCTTGTCCTTTCCTAACTCCTCATCAAGTCTCCTAACCACCTTTCCTCCACTCCGCAACGTTTTCTTTGACAATTAAAATCCAGCCATTGTCTCCTTCCTCCCCACAGCAGCCAGGTCGATGGTTGTGTGTGTGTGTGTGTGTGTGTGTGTGTCCTCACCTCGTATCTGATTGGCTCCTCCTTCCTCCCCACAGCAGCCAGGTAGATGGTTGTGTGTGTCCTCACCTCGTATCTGATTGGCTCCTCCTTCCTCCCCACAGCAGCCAGGTAGATGGTTGGGTACCTGCAGAGACAGACGGAGATGGTGAGCATCTGATACGTCACACTGATTCCTGATAAGAGGCTCTCACCCCTGGACGTCGTATCCCAGAGGGACGTCGTTGTCGCCAGCGTTCATCTTGGCAACGATGATGTTAGGGTCAGAGGACAGCTGAGGACCAGAGGTCAAAGAGTCAGGATCAGGTCACAGGTTAGATTGCTTAGTTACGGTCATGGTTGTTCAGTTGTGACCCCGACACTGTGAGACATCACTAATACATCCTATAGTTCCTATCCAGTAGCACCATAGATCACATTCATAGATCCACTACGTCTAGTAGGGAACCCAGATTCCTATCTGATGATGATCTACCGTCTCAGCAAGTTCTCTGTAGACCGGCTCCAGTTTCTTGCAGTGTGAACAGGACCGAGAGTAAAACTGGATCAAAACATTTTTCTCCTGATCATTGACGATGTCATCAAAAGACTCTGCAACAACCACCTGCAACACACAGAGGTCAGAGGTCAGTCTTTCCCCCACATCATATTAAATGACCCCCCTCCTCTTGAAAAAATGTTCCCGCCCGATAATATGAGCCTAAATGTCAGAGAGAGACAGACAGACAGACAGACAGACACAGTCAGACAGAGACAGACAGACAGAGACAGACAGTCAGACAGAGACAGACAGACAGACAGAGACAGACAGACACAGTCAGACAGAAACAGACAGACAGACAGAGAGCAGAAGGGTCACATAGTCAAAGTCATTTTATTTGTAGAGCACATTTCAACAACAAGACTTTACATAAAACCATTAAAACCACCCAAACACAAAGAGACAGACTCGTCTCACACGTTCCTTCTGCCTCTGGCTGACAGACCTGAGCGTAGCTGAACATGTCAGGATAAACGTCTTATTCTCACCTTGACGGCATCAGTGTTTCTCTCGGGTATCGGTTCAGACTTTATGTAACGTTTGAGTCGACCTGCAAAGTAATCGTCCAGGAACCTCTGCAAGGACTGACCGTCCCTCCTGAAAGACAACAACCTGATTATTGAGCAATCATGTGAAAAGGTTTGGCCTGGTTTGGCCCAGTTACGTACGTGAACTCCTCTCTCATGGTGTACTTGTGGCCCAGTTTGGTCCGGATCGTAATGAACGGCAGCCCCCCCCCGTCGGATGTCCCCAGGCCAAAGTCTTCCTCCAGCTCGAACAGGAAGTCCTTCCTATTGGCTACGGAGAACGTCAGGCCACGCCCAGAAAATGTAGATGCCATCTTCATCACCCTGGCAACGAGACAAAGACCGCTAGTCCAGATTGTGTACATGTACGCGTGTTACTTGTGTGTGTGTGTGTGTGTGTGTGTTACCGGTTTCTCCAATAGTTTGACCCTTGGATGTTGCGATGATAGTCGAGGTCGTAGTAGGCTGTTAGCAGGTCCCGGACTCTTAGGGCGTCTCTGTTCTCCACCGTCATGTGAGGACACAGACCATGACTGCAGACAGACAAGTAGAGCCGGAGGTAGCCTTCAGGTGCTGCTGTCATTGACTAATTAGGTGATTGAGAGTCTTACATGTTATCTCTTATGAAGCGTCTCAAGGACCCGACGGTGAGGAAATCCTTAAAGACTACGACACTCTCCTCAAACTTATTGGAGAGTCTGGGAGGTCTGAACAGCAACACACTCCTGTAAAATACACCAACGGTGATGTAACGTCACTTTGTGTGACACACAGTAACTTCTTGTACTTCCTCGTCACATGACACAAGCAAAGCGCGTCGAGGTTCTGCCTGTTGGGGTCAGCGTTCGTACTCACTCAGACGTTACTCCGTGCTTCTCCCCCAGCTTCAGATCAGCAGCGTGAGCCAGTCTGAACTGTCCTCTCAGCAGAGCTGCAGCTCTCAGGAACTCTGCCAGCTGAGATCCGTCTGCCCCTGAAAACACACCTGAGACACACACACAGGTCAGTGAACGTGACACCACCGAAGCTGCTACGTAGCTTAGCATGACGTCTTATGATGGGAGTTACAGCGATTAGTCGATGTAATCAACGATGTCGATTATGAAAAATTGTCAACGCAGATTTTTATAGTTGACGCGTTGTATATTATAAAAAGATTCAGAGCTACCGTTTCCCCATTCAGCGTTGCACTACACTACAGGAAGTGCTGGGGGCGCTATCGCTTCCATTGTCTACATGCACCAAGGAAAAGAAGAAGTTTATCAAGTAGAACGTGGGAGGGCGTCTCGTGTAGGATGCTTGTAGTAAATCGGTGAATTATCACATTAGTCTTTGTGTTTGTTCTGAAAAGTTGTATTTGCACTTTTACTTTTAAACGTTTTGTATTACTATTTAATGCATTTATTATGATTACATTTTTATTAACTTGTACTTGAAGTTCAAATTCCAACATTGAGTCATCATTTTAATTTGCTATTGTCGGGGACAAAAAGGACGCGAAAGGGGCGTAACCATGGTGACACGGGGGTAAAAAGGTGTGAGAGATGTTATTGGATGGAAATAAACGGCCACACGTTGTAGCCAAAAGGAATTTGTTTGTTTCCACGCTCCTACACTGGTAAATAATGGTTAGAATGGTCCATAGGTCGATATGGGGACGGATGTACACCCTGCACCCGACATACGACGGACCTACGACGCTGGCATCGTAGTGGTTGATGAAGGTCTGGAGGTCTTCTTCACTTTTCAGATGAATGGAGTCTGGTCCAGTCTGCTTCTTCATGTAGTGATAGATCCCATCTGAACACATAAAGAAGACACACATCTGTTTAATGAACCTGTTTATTTGTTTGTTTGTTTGTTGTTTGTTTTACCTGCGCTGCGAGGTCCATCGTAGGGGCGGAGTCTCTTCCGTTCCTGAAGATCTTCAGGGTGGGATAACCAGACACCCCGAAACGACCACAGGTCTCTGAATGAGCTGTACAGTCCACCTGAGACACGCCAGAAAAGGAGACAGGAAGTGATGGGAAGAGACAGGTAAGACAGGAAGTGACAGGACCAATTAAGAGTGTCATCAGTTGGGAAGGATGTTAGTTATGTCAACACTATGTGACATGTGTTTTGATGATGAAGATGATAATATGATGAAGAAGATAGTAAAGATTGGTGACGGAGATGATTACCTTGGCGAGCTGGACGGTTCCCTTCAGTCTGGTTGCTGCTTTCTCAAACTCTGGAGCTAATTTCTTACAATGGCCACACCTGAGTGAAGGGAAGGAAGGAAGGAGGTGAAGAAACAAAGGAAGGGAGGATAGGAGGGAGGGAACATGATAAACAATGAGATAGGAAGGAAGGATGGATTAAACACGTCATTATCTACGTCATAATATAACCTATCCGCTCACGAGCTAGCAATGCTAAAGCTAACCATCCCGTTACCATGGAGCGTAGAATTTCACCAGCATGGTCTCGTGCTCCGTTGCCAGGTAGTCGAAGTCTGCGTCACCGAGCGCGAGCACGTCCCTGCGCGAGGACACAGCGGCTGGAAAACAAGACAACAGCGCGAGCGTCACTGCGGCCGCCATGTTGCGGTGAAACGATGAAAACAACATGAATCGATGGAGACGATTCAAACGCGGCCGATTATCTCAGAACCTCCGCGCTGCACTCAGCGTCAGTTGAGGCCACGACTCTTCCGGTACCAGATTCCAAAATAAAAGTATTTCACCCTCAATTGGCAGATACATGATCGACTTATTAAAACGATAATCAAATGGTCATATTGTTTAACTCTTTTGTGCAAGTGACGCTTAGTCATCCTCTTTAACTTGGCAGAAGTTAGTACCCACCGGTACCGGAACAATGTTTTCTGATTGGTCTACAGCAGCAGTTACAGGTCACGTCACGTGGTCACATTGGTAAGATATCACTTATATTTACTAATGAATCTAAAGTCAAAAGACGCATAAATGCAATATTTTATCAACTTAATGTTTTTGCAATTTTACAGGAAGGCAACAAATGGCTATTGTCAACATTTTAAAAATAACAATGTTCGTTCTTTTCAAAGTAGGCCAACAATAAATGTTTTAATATAAAGAAATAATCCGGACTAATTTGAGAATATTAGAAATGATTAACTTTTATTAAACTTTCAAAATTAGATCAATCATCGTTAACATTGAGACGGATAACTAGTGTTTATATGATACAATGGGATAAGATGACGTGATATTTTTGATATATTAATGACAAAATAAATGAGAAACATGTAACAATGATTTATTGAAATATCATTCACATTCAATATGAATAAATATAGATAAAACCTCCAGTGACACTATGTTCATTAAGGCCGCTAGGAAACATGGAATTATTCAGTTAAACCCCGGTGCATCATAGGAAGACTAAACCTCTCCAGTAACACTTCAGTAAGAATGGCAGCAGCTTTGTTTTCTTTAACCAATGTGTTTGTAATTAAATTATTTCTGTAAACATCAACTGTCAAAAGAAATAAAGAAACGAAAATCTCTCAAAATAACAGAAGGAAATTGAATTTGTCCAGTGACTCCAGCTCCAAACCCTGTTCACAGTGACCTGCCTGACTTGGTGGTGAGAAGATAAAGAATAAATAATGATGAGGTATAAATAAAGACGCCTCGGCTGGACCAGTCTATGCTCCAGATGTTCTCCGGTAGAACCCACCGGGTTCCTTCTCAAATACGTTCTAGAGCACCCAGAACCATCCAGTGAGTTCTGGGTGCGCTGCGATTGGATGAAACATCCTGAAGAACTTCACAATGAAGGACATCCGATCTGAGCTCCCCACTGTGATTGGTCTTTTGGTCTGCTTCTTATCTGCTCATTGGCTTTTCCTCTCAGGAACAGGAAGTGGACTTTTGTATGTTGGCAGAGTGGAAGAGATTCATCAGGTCTAAGAAACGGAGACTCACCTGGAAGAATCATATTTTCATGAACATCTTGACAATCACATAGGACGGGACACCTGGACACTGAAGCCCCAGCGCTCTCACCTGTTGGGCGGTCTTGTTTCCCAGCTGGGCGGAGACCCGCCTGAATGTTTTACGATTGGCTCCTCTCTGCTGACACGCTGTCAGGATGGCGCGGTCCACCTCGCTGCAGGAAGAGGTCAAAGGTCAGAGTTAAACTAAAAGCACTCTCAGTTCTGTTGTCACAGCGAACAGAGAACGGAGATTTGTCCCGTAAATGGATGTGTTGATGTAGGACACACTTGTACATACATACTCTACATGTACATTGAGATGCTGTTATTTCCGTCTTCACTTGTAGAAGCAATGTTAAACAGAGACACAATCAATAAAGGCAGATGTTCATTCCAGTTACACGATGGATCACTGATAATTAGCGTGTTAATCAATGCAAATATAGTGGCTGAGATTAATGAGGAAACCAAACCACCACTAGCTGCAGTCATTGTTAAGGAACTCTGAGAGTGGAGTTACTTTTTTTTTGTATTTTATATATTACGGCAGTTGGTGCATTTCCGGTTGGGCTTTTATTTTGAAGGCAGGAAAACCGGAAGTGTGTAGTTAGAAGCGGGAGGAAAACTAAAGACGCTAAAAGGTGAGACGCTAATCAGTGTCCATATTTATATTTCCTCTTAGTTCATACGGTGTGTTCAGTTTAAGACTCCAGACCGATATTGAGGCAGGACGCTACAACCATGTAGGGTGGAGAGAGCGTAAAACAGACAGCGGTGCAGAGGAATTACTCCACGTGTCAAACTAAAGGGGGGCGAGCGGCAAACGGACCACTTATGGAGTGGTGGAGTAGAGAGGACGCGCCGGGAACCGCAGGCTTAGGGGTTCGAACCTCGGCTGCTCCGGCACTTGGTAGAGAGCTGAGAGCACATTGTCTAAAATACACACTTTCTAAAGTCATTACTTGTTTTTCTCACCGCGTCCACACAACCACTTTCTCTCCCGTCGATGTCAGCAACATGTTTTTGGCGCCGACCGGTCGCTCTGCCTCCACAGGCATCCGATGCTCGATTCTCTTCCTGTGGCGGCGCAGAGGAGCATTCTGGGACACGTAATCCGTCTCTGAGCCGTGAAGCTGCCGGAAAAACGCCCAGAATTCCCGGTGCAGGTCGGCGTGTTGTCCGAGGAGCGACGAAATCTGAGAGCAAATTGGATTCAGTAAC
The DNA here is from genome assembly GCA_014132575.2 of Gasterosteus nipponicus. Lineage (NCBI taxonomy): Eukaryota > Metazoa > Chordata > Actinopteri > Perciformes > Gasterosteidae > Gasterosteus > Gasterosteus nipponicus. Next base: position 137,459 of record BMAF01000016.1, on the reverse strand, counting down.
CACTTATGTTGATTGAGTTCAAACTTAACGTTCCTCCGCCCCCTCACCTGGACCATGTCCTCAGGTGAGGGGGCGGAGCTTCCCTGCAGCACCGACACCAACTGCTGGAACTGATCTGAGCTTTCTCCAAGGCTCCGCCCCAGTAGCCGTAAAAACCTCCGGCTGCGTTCAAACAGTCGCTGCTCCGTCAGCTGCAGAACAAACAGAAGAAGAGTGAAGGCCTGCAGGGCGCTGCGATGTGCAGCGATGTCAAAGTCACGTCACGGACCAGCCCGCAGCAGCGAGCCTGCCCTCGGTTCAGGAAGGCAGCGAAGTCTCTGAGCAGCTGAGGCCACGGGTGAAGGACACTGCTCAGTCCGCCGAAGAGGCGCTCTGCCGAGGACGAGCAGCAATCAAACACCTGCAGCAGCTGCTCCAACGCGCCGGGGCGAACCTGCACCGCCTCACACACCTGCACAGGTAACAGGAAGTGAGGACAAGCGAAAAGAAACATACACACAAAGGTCATTAAAACCGGTCTCACTCGAAGCAGATAGTCCTCAGCAAACACCTCGTCTTCCTCGGTCCGCTTCTGGTCCTCTTCATCCTCTGAGGCCTCCTGCAGGCACAGACACACACTGTCACCGACATCCTAAATCTGTTTGAGGTATGAAATCGTATTCATTCAGACCTGCAGCAGAAGGAAGGACTCATCTGAGGACGTCTCTCCATCATCATCGCTATTTGCTGCACATGGCGTCCGTGTCACTTCCTGTTCCTTCTCTGACTCCGCCTCCTCTGGGTTAGCGGAGAGTTCACTTCCTGTTGAGCTGTGTGATGATTCAGAGAGAACCAGGAGGACATCAGTGTGTTCCTCAGCCTCCTCTTCATTTTTCGTGCTTACGACATCGCTCTCCTGCCCCACACCCTGAGGGGGGGCGTGGCCTTCAGGAGGAGTCGTTACAGCCTCAACGCCCCACTGGCTTCTCTCCCGTTCAGTTCTTCAGCAGGTAGAACGGACTTCCTCCTCAGGCTGGTAAGGGTCTGAGAGTGACCTCTGATTCGCTCTCTGATCGTCATGGTGACTGGTGAGGCAGTGACAATGACATCAGGGGCATCAGTCCTGCTAAGGAGGCGGCGGAGGAGGATTCCATGACTGGGCGCTCGGGGAGGGGGAGGAGCCAACCTTTGGGTCAGGGACAGGGGAGGACCATGCCCGTTGGTCAGTGAGGGGGGTCGAGTCAGGAAGAGAGGCGGGAGGGGGAGTTCGGGGGAGGGGTTGCTGCAGCACAAAGCCGATGCGCCGGAAGTCAAGGTTTTTGGGGAGGCGGGGGGGGTAACTGGTCCCTGGGGGGAAGCTGTAGGTGTCAGAGGAAGCGCGGCGGAGGGTCAGGTGAGTCTGGCAGGAGGGCGGGGCATTGGAGGCGGAGCCAGACTGGCTGTTATAGTCTTTGATGGAGGTAAAGATGGCAGGAAGGCTTCTCTGTGAACGGGAAGCCTTTATTAATTCTATTGTTATTGTTTTTAAAATTTGACATTATGATTCTATTTTGAAATTATGGTTTTAATTGTGGTAAGTTTTATTTTGAAATGGTACATCATTGGTTTTCGTAGACGTTTATTTTGAAATGATGCTACACAGGAAGTGATGTACCATCAGCCACAGGGGCATGGCCTCTTCCTCTCTCTCAACTGGGGGGCGCTGCTCCCTCGGGTCCACCTGCCGGCAGGCCACCAGCATCGGCCACACAACCCGCTGATACCTGAAGGCCTGCAGAGCACATCGGGTCACACAGAGTCCAGCAGAGACCAGCACCAGCAGCTCTATGTCAGCGTTACCTTGACGATGTTGTCGGGGGAACCAGGTCTGCAGCACTGCAGTATTCTCCGTCGGACCTGGACCAAAGTCTTCCTTAGCAGGAACTGAGAGACCAGCTTTGTCGGGTCACATGACCCCTCCATGTTCCTCAGGCCGAGAACCAGGAGGCTGACACACACAAACACACACATCTTAGAGCTTGGATGCGACGGTGTGCTTTGTCTTGTTAATTCTGTTGGGATTCCCGGAGGTCTTTCTCGTGAGCTCAAGAACATCCAGGTAACAACCAGCGAAGTTACTAACTTTTCTTCTTTCCTCTGTGGAATTACTGGACATTGTAGTCGAAGGTGCGCTCACCTTTACTCACGCGGTGAGGCGCCGTAGGAGCAGAAAATGGGTCGGCTCGTTAGTGCAAAAACCCTCGCAAAGGAGCCAGTCCGGACTCTGTTTCCCTCACACCCTGAAGCATTGTGCTGACCAGCTGTCTCCGGTGTTCACTGACATCTTCAACACCTCCCTGGAGACCTGCCACGTACCAGCCTGCTTCAAGGCCTCCACCATCATTCCTGTTCCCAAGAGGCCCAGGATCACAGGACTCAATGACTACAGGCCCGTCGCCCTGACCTCTGTAGTCATCAAGTCTTCTGAACGGCTAGTCCTGACCCACCTGAAGACCCCCTCCTGGACCCCCCGCAGTTCATCTGTAGATGGGTCCTCAGGGTTCCGTCCTGGGTCCCCTCCTCTTCTCTTTCTACACCAACTCTCTCGGCGCTGTCATTCGCTCACATGGTTTCTCCTACCACAGCTACGCCGATGACACCCAACTAATTCTCTCCTTCCCTCACTCGGATCTCTGCCTGTCTGACGTCTCTCAGTGGATGTAGATACTCGCTCTACAACATCAGGAGAACACGTCCTCTTCTCACTCAGAAGAAGGTACTGATTCAGGCTCTTGTCATCTCCTCCTGGACTACTGTAACTCTCTCCTGCAGGTCTCCTGCTACCACCATTCCACCTCTGCAGCTCATCCAGAATGCAGCAGCTCCACTGGTCTTTAACCTTCCTAAGTTCTCCCTCACTCCTCCACTCCTCCACCTCCGCTCTCACTGGTACCGGTGGCTCATCCAGTTCAAAACATGGTGCTCACGTACCATGCTGTGAATGGATGGGGTCCAGCTTACATCCAGGACCTGGTCCAACCCGACGTGGATCACAGACTTCCTGTCTAAGAGGAAGCAGCACGTGAAGCTGGGAAACATGTCTCAGCCTCCCAGACCATCAGCACCGGTTCCCCCCAAGGCTGCGTTCTTTCCCCTCTGCTCTTCTCCCTGTACACCAACAGCTGCACCTCCAGCCACCAGTCCGTCAAGCTCCTGAAGTTTGCGGATGACACCACCCTCATTGGACTGATCTCTGGGGGGACGAGTCCGCCTACAGGTGGGAGTCTGACCATCTGGTGTCGTGGTGCAGCCAGAACAACCTGGAGCTCAACGCTCTAAAGACAGTGGAGATGGTTGTGGACTTCAGGAGGAACAGAGTCCCACCCTCCCTAAAGCTAAAAAGATGGTAGCCGACCCCTCTCGCCCCGGACAAAACCTGTTTGTGCCCCTTCCATCTGCAGGAGGCTGAGGTCCATCAGGACTAAGACCTCCCGCCACACCAACAGCTTCTTCCCGTCGGCAGTCGGGCTCATCAACAGAGCCGGACCCCCACTGACTGACTCTGACATTCCACCGGTCACTTTCACTTGTCACTCGCTGGTGCACTATATTTTGATCTTTTTATCCTTTATTTTTAAATTGTTTATTCTATATCCCATAGCCTTATATTTTATACCGTGAAGTCAAATTGTAAATGTCTTGCTGTCTGATGTTATGCTCCAACCGCCAAATCAAATCACATTCCTTGTATGTTTGACATATTTTGGTAATAGATGTTCCTGATCAATACATCTATGCTGCTGTCAGTCACTAGTGTGTGTGTGTGCATGCGTGCGAGTACCAGTCCTCAGCAGCAGTGAAAGCAGCCGTCCTGCGGGGGCAGTAGAGGTCTGGGTCCAGGCTGGCACAGGGCAACAGCTCTGGGTACAGGAAGACCGGACGGGTGGCAAAAAGCCACGAGAGTTCAGCAGGAAGAACAGGGAAACGCCGCACTACACACAGATACACAACATCTCCTTTCACATGGTCATCGTCATAGCGATTGGGACTAGATGGAGCATGAGAATGTGGTTTGGGACTACGTGAAGGTTGACAGGTGGACTCACGGTTTCCTCTGCAGTCTGGCGGGTGGAGCTGCTGCTGGTAGGTGATGGGGTTCTTCTGAAGCTCCTCCAGTAGCTGCAGAGCTCCCTGCAGGTTAGGGGCTCTGAAGACGCTGCAGAACCCAAGACGTCCCGAAGACATCAGCAGCTGACCCCTCTGAGCTAACAGCTCCAACTCAAACTGAGGAGAGAGACCGGGTCAGCCAATCAGATCGCACTGTGAGCCTGGTGTGTGTGTGTGTGTGTGTGTTACCAGGAACTGTTTGGTGGTCTCAGCCTCACTCTGTAATTTGGCCACAGGTGAACTCAGCAGGTGAATCTGAGTCAGCAGCTGGACGTGCTGAGTGACAGAAGAGAGACAATCAGTGTCCACCTTTAATAAACACCTACCATTATACCAGTGGGGCACCGCCTGAAATTAACCCCCACCCTCCTAAAACAGCCCGGAATTATACATTAAAATAAGAATTGCACAGGCATGTGCTCGCCATAGAAACTAGGAGGAAGACCCAACCTGCTGAAGCTGCTGCTGCAGGCGGCTCCTCTGTGGTCCACTCAGCCTCAGACAGTGTGGTTCTGGGTTGTGTGTCGGCAGCCCGAGGTCTCGCCTCTTTCTCATCAGCGCAATCTGCTGCTTCACCGTACGCAGCTCTGTGATTGGTTCCTCCTCCTCTACTGGACCTCTGTGATGAGGGCAGAAGGTCGGAGGGTCTCGGTGAGGTCTCAGTGAGGGTCTCAGTGAGGGTCTCTGTGTGGGGGTCTGTGTGGGTCTCAGTGGGGGTCTGTGTGGGTCTCAGTGAGGGTCTCAGTGAGGGTCTCAGTGAGGGTCTCTGCGAGGGTCTCTGCGAGGGTCTCTGCGAGGGTCTCTGTGTGGGTCTCTGTGTGGGTCTCTGTGTGGGTCTCAGTGAGGGTCTCAGTGTGGGTCTGTGTGGGTCTGTGTGGGTCTCAGTGAGGGTCTCTGTGTGGGGGTCTGTGTGGGTCTCAGTGAGGGTCTCGGTGAGGGTCTCGTTGGGGGTCTGTGTGGGTCTCAGTGAGGGTCTCAGTGAGGGTCTCGGTGAGGGTCTCAGTGAGGGTCTCAGTGAGGGGGTCTGTGTGGGTCTCAGTGAGGGTCTCAGTGGGGGTCTGTGTGGGTCTCAGTGAGGGTCGGTGAGGGGGTCTGTGTGGGTCTCAGTGAGGGTCTCAGTGAGGGGGTCTGTGTGGGTCTCAGTGAGGGTCTCGGTGAGGGTCTCAGTGGGGGTCTCAAGTGAGGGTCGGTGAGGGTCTCGGTGTGTTACATACAAGTTGTGCTCCTGATCGGTCTGTGTTTGAACACACTCTTCCTGTGGCTCCTCCTCTTCCTCATGGCCTCCATCTTCTCCATCCTGCCCCGCTACAAGGTCTTCTTTCAACTGAAATCCAGATGCGATCTCTGATTGTTGGACATTTTGTCTTGTAAATGGTAAATGGACTGTACTTGTACAGCGTTTTTCAGCGCTTTAACACAACATGACATCATTCACACCCTGATGACAGGAGAACCACACACACAGCTGCCCATCAGTAACTAACATTCACACTGTAGCCGCAGCTTGTTAGTCTGTCTATGAAGTGAACATCCACGCTGCAGGTGTATTCTGGGATATTTTCACCTCCTCTACTGGGCTGTGAACATCCCAGTTTGTAATGTTTCTTGTGATTGTATTGTTAGCCGTCATGATGTGGAGCGTGCTCGTCCTAAGGCTCCACCCACTGGCCCTAAGGCTCCACCCACTGACCCTAAGGCTCAATGCTCCACCCACCGGTCATGTTGCTCCTCCCACTGGTCCTAAGGCTCCACCCACTGGATCTTGTTACCTAGGACAGACCCAGCTGTGTCCGTCTGTTTACAGTGTTTAAAGTTATCGCCGACTCCTCTGAAGACTCACCGTTTCAAACAGCTCCTCCATCAGCTCATTCACCTCCTTCTCTGCAGCACAAACACCGTAAGCTCATTAATAACGATGCCACTGAATATGAACATTCGATGATTTGGTCTCACTGACTGGTGATGCGGACAGCCTTGTCGTCACGGTAATCCTCCACATCGGGTTCATCGGTGTCGGCCAGGAAGTTGTACTCTGGATCATCTTCGTCATCACACTCCTCTAGAAGAGTGAGAAGAAAATGTCAAAGCATGAGTCGCCATTACTACTCTTACTTCTAGCTCTTTAATATGCTCGGTCTTTAAATCGGGGGTCTTCAACGTTTTTCAGGCCAAGGTTATGGCGACAAATCGGGTTGACTTTCACGAATGATGCTTGTAGCTGGTTGTCCTCTACGCTCCACTACGGTTACAGAGAGGTGTCCTTTGTGTTTTGACAACGTTTTATCTCATAATTTAGACTTTCTGTCCCTTTTCTTTAGTGCAGAAATGGGCTTCTATAGTTGTGTGGATGCATCGCTCCAGCCAATCCACAGACGGGGTTTGTAACCAATCAGGTGTAGAGACCATGGTGACTGGCTCCGCCCCCTCACTGTCAAAAAGAACAACAGCGAGCGCGTAGAAGATTCTCCTCGCGAGCAACGAAGTTCACGCTCCGCGGACGTTTGATTTACGCGCATCAACCTGATTCGCGCTCTTGAATTTTGACAGTGATTTGCTGCTGTACAAGGACCCCCAAACTGATGGTGAGATGGAGCGGGGACCCCCTTTCCAAGGTGTTTGGACCACCATCTTTTACTTTTGAGCTCTTTAGACGTGAGCATAAACGCGATCTGATTGGCTGGTGCCCGTGACGTCGTATGTGAGTGAGAGCTGCTGTGGGACTGAAAGACAACGTCTCCTCCACCCATTTATCTGTTTACTACAACATGTTGGATTCATGTTAATGTGTATTTAAAAGACAATGAATACAATTCTGATTTTGAAGACATTCAAAATTGGTTGAAAAAGACAAAATAGATAAATAAAATTGTCTTATCAACCATAAAAGTTCTACGGACCCCTTGTTGAAGACCTCTGCTTTAAATCACTGCACACACACACACACTTCGTTTTCCATGTCTGATGTCATCAGGCCCCTCAGCCAATCAGTCCAATCCCTGTCCTCGTGGGCGGAGCTAGACTCATACATGTCGGGTGTGATGTCTGGAGCTCGGAGCTCCGCCTCCAACCGGCCGAGTGGGACGTCACGTAGAGGACGTTTGGAGCGAGTCCGGTACGCCATCAGACTCACCTCAGACTCAGGCAGAGGCTGACAGACACATAATCAATGAAATACATCGATAGAGGATTTAGAACACAACAATGGTGCAGTCCGAAGGTTCTCCTGACCCGTCCTCAAGACCCAACTAGTACATTGTCAGTGTTGTACCTGGTAGGGTTCCACACACACAGCCAGTTCCTCCTCCACAGCATGGAGTCTCTCCAGGAAGGTGGTATCAGGGACCGCTTTGGTTGGAGGAACATTGGGAGGAGGGGGCGGGCCCATTGAGACAGACTCTGTCCTCAAACGTCTGGAGCGGCTCCGGGAAGTCTGTGTTGTCACGTGACAAAGGTTCAACCAACCACGGCAGAGAGAAGGTGGCTTTCAGAGCCGTTATGATGATGAGTTACCTGCCAGGGGCTGCAGCTGTCCTCCTCCAGTCTGCTCAGCCGAGTTCCTCGGGGAGAAGAAGCGGAGCTCTCCATGTCGCTCTCCTGAAAGGTCTGCAGACACAGCCGTCGATCGATCAATCGTCAGTACGAACCTGTGCAGCAGCCCATCAGAGCAGAGCCTCACGTCTTCTGCTGTCTCCTCCTCCTCGTCTTCCTCATCAGGGTGGTACTCTTCATCAGAGGAGTCTTCTTCAGCCAAATGGATGTCCATGAACTGAGGAGCCTGAAGACCGATAGAAAGAGGAAGAGGAACAGCCTCGTTTGATGATGCAAAGAAAACACCACGCGCGCTTTACAGCGTCCTCAAAGATGAGAAGCAGCAATGTGAACTAAACATGATCAATTCAACACTCGCCTTTAATTGGTAATCAATCATAATCTCTCATTTACTCTTGGATCTTAATTCCTCTTTCAATTCATGTTGAGCAACAACTACATTTTGTTAGAAACAACTTGCTTGTCTCAGTGTACATTAATTAATAATGCTGACAATTATTTTATCTCGCATTAATGCAGTCTCACAAAACGATTGGCCGTCAGTGGTAGCGCTGTCACGATATCGCATCGTTACAATAAACATTTATTGAGATATTATTGCAATTTTCAGACCATTTTATGCCACTGATAATGACAATATAATCGCATATAGTAATATAAGTACGCTATATCGGGCGGGGCATCGGGCGGAGCATCGGGCGGGGCATCGGGCGGGGCATCGTGCGGGGCATCGGGCGGAGCATCGGGCGGGCATCGGGCGGGGTATCGGGCGGGTATCGGGCGGGGCATCGGGCGGGCATCGGGCGGGCATCGGGCGGGGCATCGGGAGGGCATCGTCGGAGCATCGGGCGGGGTATCGGGCGGAGCATCGGGCGGGGCATCGTGCGGGGCATCGTGCGGGGCATCGGGCGGGAATCGGGCGGGGATCGGGCGGGGCATCGGGCGGGGCATCGGGCGGGGCATCGGGCGGGGCATCGTGCGGGGCATCGGGCGGGGCATCGTGCGGGGCATCGTGCGGGGCATCGGGCGGGGCATCGGGCGGAGCATCGGGCGGGCATCGTGCGGGCATCGGGCGGGGCATCGGGCGGGGCATCGGGCGGGGCATCGTGCGGGGCATCGGGCGGGGCATCGGGCGGGGCATCGTGCGGGGCATCGGGCGGGGCATCGGGCGGGGCATCGGGCGGGGCATCGGGCTCGGTGCGATGCGGTCGGGTTGGAGGAAATGTGTCCGGTGCGCCGCGGGAGGTTTAACCCGGGTCTTCGACCGCCGGCAGGGAGAGACGAGCGGCTCGGTGCCGCTAACAATCGGCCACCCGGAGGAACGCAGGGCGGCTAACTTTAAATATCACATCACATTACAGGTCATTCAGCCGACGCGTTTATCCGAAGCGACTTACATCACACTTTAAACCCACGGATTTTTCACATTTTTGCCCGGGGAGCAATTAGGGGTCAGGTGTCTTGCTCAGGGACACTTCGACGTGGAACATATTAAAAGTTTCACCTTGTTGACGTCACTCGTCTTCTTGATGGGGGAAATGTTCCAGGCTGGAATCACCTGAGAGACAGACAGGAAGAGAGGCGGACCAGTAAGGGGACAGACTGAAAAGGACAGACAGATAGACAGACAGATATGTCTCACCACTCCTTTCTCCACGACTTCTTTAAACTTGGATCGAGTCATTTTGGGTTCCTGTAGAATAGAAACATAATAGAATCAGAACATTTGAATGATTCAAACTGAGCACTCTGATTGGACGACAGTCGGAGGGACTCACAAAGGCGGGGACGGCCTCTGTCTCGTTGATTGCAGCTTTCATCATGGCCACCACATGTTCATTGGTGATCACTTCCTGTAGATCAAAGGTCATGCATATTATAGTATTAATAATAATAGTGATTATAGTAGAACTGCTTTCTGATTAGATGAACTTACATGGATGATGTTTCTAACGTTCACAGTGGTGAGGTTGTGCTGTTTGGACTTGGTCTCCAGTGATTGGTCGAGCTGCCTGTCAATCTCGACCTCGGCCCCTGCCTCCTCCTCCTCCTTGCTGTCTGAGGCTCCACCCTCCTCTTCTTCCTCCAGTGTCAGCTTCCTCTTCTTCTTCCTCACCGCTCTCCTCCTCGGTGCCTTCACCGGCCTGTCCTCTGTCAGACAGACAGAGACAAGGTCAGCGAGAAAGACAGACAGACATCTTTTACGCACCAGCATATCCCATCATGAATTGCAGACCGATGAAGATTTAATTTATCTTAGTACTGAAATGAAATATCTGCCCACAGAAGTGTTATAATAGGATCACATGTTAGTTTATAAAATCACTGAAGTTACGTGACGTTGGTGATCAATGTGTTTTAAATACAAATAAAAAACGGGAGAAGAAACTGCTCTTATAACACTTTATTCGGGCAGAAATGTGAAAAGTTCTTCTCTCATTGTGAATTATATCATGCTCTGAAAGGTAAACCTGACCTTTCTTACACGTTTTTATCCAGTTATAAAGCTTTTACTGTCAAGCCCAGCCAGTTGCTAAGCAACGGGACAGGAACCACAAACAGGAAATCCCCCCGTAGCCTTCTAGGTGAAGCCTATGTGGTCGATGACCTCAAAGGCAGAGTTCCTTGAAGAACGCAGCCGCTGAAATGAGACACTGCTACAGAAAGTACACACAAGTCTGTGTGTGTTTGTGTGTGTTTGTACCCATGGTGATGACTAGTCTGGAGTCGGTCATGTCTTCCTCCACCAGCAAGTACCCCCCTCCCACCTGCCCCTCCTCCTGAGTGGCGCTCCCTGCAGCGGCTGGGGGAAAAGCATCATGGGAGGTGAGCTGAGGACAGCAGCGGGGCGCTCTGAGGCTCCGGGTGGACGGGCTGAGTCGGAGGAGTTTGCGTGCGGCACACATTGTGCAGAAACATGACCTGTGAAAAAATGGGGAGACCATGACGAGCATCAGAACGGGAAAGAAAAGGGATTTACGGGACTTTAAGGCGGATGCTTGTTGGTACCAGACGGGCTGGTCGGAGTACGTCACAAACTGCTGATTAGTGGGACTTAGACACACATTGGGCCCCTTAGAACTCATCCAGCAGGGTTTAAATTGTGCAGCCTACCCAGGTATTGTTGCTGACCATGTCCATCCCTTTATAACCCCAGTGTGCTTCCACCAGGATGATGCACCATGTCACAAAGCTCATATCATCTCAGACTGGTTTCTAGTGCTGGAACGGGACATTCACATCACAGATCTGCAGCAACTGCGTGATGCTGTCACGTCAATATGGAGCAACATCTGTGAGGAACGTTTCCAACACCTAGTTGAAAGTACAACTCCAAGAATTAAAGGCAGTTCTAAAGGCAAACGGGCTCCAACCTTAACTAGCAAGGTGGACCTGAAAAAGTGGCCGGTGAGAGTGTAATTACATTTTTATACGAGTACTTTGGTTTAAGACATTATTGATGAGCCACTTGTTGACATAATGACTGTATAACTTGGTTATGTGATGAATTAAGTTAATCATTATCGCTCGTGCCGGCTAACAGCTAGCTTGTAAGAGCGGAGTTACTTTGTTTTGATCATGATGTCTGCTCTCTAGCTAGGATGCTAACACCTTACTAGCCGGCTAGCTTGACACCGTTAACAGAGGCCACACGAGCTGGCGCCGGAGAGCCGGTCCGAGTTATCACGGTCCTACGCTCTCTTTACGGATACGTTAACTCTCATTTAAATCCAGTTTAGCGGGAAAGTCCGGTTCCGAGCTGCAGAAACCCACTTACCCGCCACAACGATGAGATGCTGCTGATATCCGGCCGTGCGTGATTACGTAATGTGACGTCATTTAAAAAAAAACATTGTTGAAAAAATTACCTCCTGAAGTCTATTCCTAACCACTAACCTTTGACCTCTGTGGAAAATGTCACAGGGTCAAGGGAAGGTGGTTAGGAGAGTTGACGAGGAGTTAGAAAAGGACACCGCGGTGTTTAGGGAATCGACTCCACTCCCACCAAGCTACGTGGTTTTGATGGACGCATGTTAGTGACGTCAGGGTGCAGCAGCTACAAAGAAGCGTTTTAGATGCCTTCACGTGTTAGCTGTAGCTTGGGTCTGAAAGTCGCCAGGCTGCATCCGAGCCCGGGGCTTGGAAGCAATGGGACGTTCTCCTGCTCTTTCTTGCTCGGTGTGTCACGTGTTTAGCTCTTCCTCTGCCTCTGCCTCCCTTACGGATAAATAAATAAGATAAAATAATAAATTGGTGAGTTAGAAAGCTCAATCGTTAACCGCTGTAGTGGAAGCACACGGTTCACCACCAACCACGTCACGTTTCAAACCGCTTCTCCCCACTCAGCGACGCTGAGAAGTCACCTCTGGTGATCGGTAGCTCCACTCCGAGGACCGTGAAGAGAAACCAGGGCCCATAGTCACGTGTGTGCCGGGGGCCATTAAACTGCTGGCTAAGGATAAACGTAAACACAGTAAGATTGTAATACACGTCGGAGGTAATGACTCCCGATTACGTTGCTCGGAGGTCACTAAAGTTAATGTGGAATCGGTTTGTACGCTAAAACAATGTCGGACACCGCAGGTCCCTCCCAAACTGGACCCGTGACGTCATGTACAGCCGCATGTCGTCATTCCGCCGCTGGTTGTCGAGGTGGTGCCCAGTAAATAATGTGGGCTTCGTTGATCACTGGAAGACGTTTTGGGGAGAGCCTGGTCTGATTAGGAGGGACGGCATGCTGAACGTCTTTCTAAGAACCTGACCCAGTTTCTTAGTGGACTTGATCCACGAGGCTGGTTTTCAGTCTTTCGCAACCAACCAATAATCCAGCCGGTTCTCTTATGGCGACTTTGGCGTTCCACCAAATCAGAAGGATCTAGGCTAGTTTGGCAAGACACCTGCTGCTGCCATCTTTATTATTTTAAATAATGTCCTCATAAACCAACATTACCCTCTCATAAAGTCTTTGTGCTTCTCTCCCCACAGGCGTCTGTGGGTGGTGGTTCTGCCTGATGGTGTTCTGTCTGATGGTGGTTCTACGTGATGTTGGTTCTGTCTGATGGTGGTTCTGCCTGATGGTGTTCTGTCTGATGGTGGTTCTGCCTGATGGTGTTCTGTCTGATGGTGTTCTGTCTGATGTTGGTTCTGTCTGATGGTGGTTCTATCTGATGGTGGTTCTACGTGATGTTGGTTCTGTCTGATGGTGGTTCTGTCTGATGTTGGTTCTGTCTGATGGTGGTTCTGCCTGATGGTGTTCTGTCTGATGGTGGTTCTACGTGATGGTGGTTCTGTCTGATGGTGGTTCTGTCTGATGGTGGTTCTATCTGATGGTGGTTCTGTCTGATGGTGGTTCTACGTGATGTTGGTTCTGTCTGATGTTGGTTCTGTCTGATGGTGGGTCTGTCTGATGGTGGTTCTATCTGATGGTGGTTCTGTCTGATGGTGGTTCTACGTGATGGTGGTTCTGTCTGATGGTGGTTCTGTCTGATGGTGGTTCTGTCTGATGGTGGTTCTGTCTGATGGTGGTTCTGTCTGATGTTGGTTCTGTCTGATGGTGGTTATGTCTGATGGTGGTTCTGCCTGATGGTGGTTATGCCTGATGGTGGTTCTGTCTGATGGTGGTTCTGTCTGATGGTGGTTCTGTCTGATGGTGGTTCTATCTGATGGTGGTTCTGTCTGATGGTGGTTCTACGTGATGTTGGTTCTGTCCGATGGTGGTTCTGTCTGATGGTGGTTCTGTCTGATGTTGGTTCTGTCTGATGGTGGTTCTGTCTGATGGTGGTTCTGTCTGATGTTGGTTCTGTCTGATGGTGGTTCTATCTGATGGTGGTTCTACGTGATGTTGGTTCTGTCTGATGGTGGTTCTGTCTGATGTTGGTTCTGTCTGATGGTGGTTCTGTCTGATGTTGGTTCTGTCTGATGGTGGTTCTGTCTGATGGTGGTTCTGTCTGATGGTGGTTCTACGTGATGGTGGTTCTGTCTGATGGTGGTTCTACGTGATGGTGGTTCTGTCTGATGGTGGTTCTGTCTGATGGTGGTTCTACGTGATGTTGGTTCTGTCTGATGGTGGTTCTGCCTGATGGCGTTCTGTCTGATGGTGGTTCTGTCTGATGGTGGTTCTGTCTGATGGTGGTTCTGCCTGATGGTGGTTCTGTCTGATGGTGGTTCTGCCTGATGGTTCTGTCTGATGGTGGTAGTCCCTGCAGTGGTCCTGCACAAATAAATACACAAAGACACAGAACTTGCTTCGCTCCCTTTGTGGTGTGATTATGAACTAACTGTACATTTACAGCCAGGAGGAGAACCACGCAGCGTGGACATATTTACAGTTAAACAGCTTGTATGCAAGAAAAGAGCAAGAGGCCTTTCATACAAGTTAATATTGTGTTTGCTGTTGCGGTTTTTAAGACCATATTGATGGAATCTCCTCTGCCTTCACGGTGCGTTCAGCCCAAAAGCGAAGCGCCTGGAAGGGGGCGTGGCTCATCTCCGTCACGTGTCTCTGTAAAGACACTTAACGGTAATAAATAACCACAATTTCTGCTCTTTATTTATTGTGTGAATTAGACAAACGTCGGAACCGCAAACGGCGTGTTCGGGTTCATGACGTCACCGACTCCTCCAGGACGCGCGTCTGGATGACTGCGGCTTCAGGCGGACCAGCAGCCGGTCTGATGACCCGCTGTGTCGGTGCGTCTCTCGTTAGACACCGACTGACTTACAGGCGTTCAGTCGTTTAATAACGTGCATTCGTCCCGTTTCAGAGACCGCTTGGCTGGAGGACCAGCCCCGGTCCACCGCGAAGGCTGCAGGGATGCGTCTCAAGCGGCGAGTCACGCAGACCACACAAACCAGGTTGAAAGTAAAGCTTTAATAGCAGGTCTCATGTATGTTGCAGTCTTGTTCACATGATCTTTCTTCGTCATGGTCGTTAGTTCTCGTGAACGCGAATGGTACGTCACTATTTAAATATGACGGCTGTAAGGAATTGTTGAATTTTCTCCTGTCCTTTTGTAAAGGATGCTCCGGTGTTTCCTATGCTGGAGCAGCTAAGTAAGGAAGCATTGAAGCCCTTTAGCGTTAGAGAGTTCCAACAGCTCATCATGGCAGCGACCTCCACTACTTCCGGATCCTTTCACTCAAACAGGTACCCAACCTAAGAATATTCTACAATTCTGCATTGTCATAAACCTCGAAAGTGGTGTTGATACCCTAAACACCACAGTTGCCTTTTCCTAACCCATGAACTCTAACCATCTTCCCTTGACCTTGAGATTAGCACAGAGGTCAATGGATAGTGGTTGGGAAGAGACGTTAAGGGATGATTTGAATCCAGCCCAGACTGCTGACACGCGCTTTCACGGCAGACGGCACAAAAGCTGCCAATGACACTAGGAAACGGCGCTTGATTCGCCCCGTTAAGTCGCTTTTGACAAAAAAGTCAAATAAAAAATATTTTGTGTGGAAGTTGGCAGCTCTGATTTGGAGTGAAGGTGTGAAAACGCTGTAGATCTTAACGCTGATTGGCCAAGACTCGTCACATAAGTATAAAATGTTTTATTGCGAAGATCACATCACCTTTTCTCCATCCAATCTGAGACGCTGGGCGGTTTATTAAGTGACCAGTGGCAGGTCTGTGGGATGTTGCTATGGTAACTGGCACAGCTCAGGTGGATCATACTGGTTCACTTGATCAATGACCTTTGATCTATTTGATGAAACATGTGATTTAACATACTTTTACCACATTGGTGTGCAGTTTTGAAATAAGAACCGATCCCTCTGTGAAGAACCAAGTACTGAAATACAACCAGACCACCTGAAAAAAACTGACACACACCAAGTCCATTAGATTTTGTTTTTCACTTTGACAAACTGATAAAATGTATTAACTGACAACCTGATGAACCGTCGATGAGATTTTTACTGCAGCGACAGGCAGGACAGAGCTGCTCGTAACAGCAGGAAGTCCAGATCCTTCACAATAAGTCCAAGCCCCCCTCCAAAAAAAGAGAAAATACAAAAAGGGCAGACAGAATTACCCGCAAACAACTACTCTTTTTCATTGTATTTCATCATCATCTTCCCTGCATTAAAATCAGTCTGTTGGTTCCCAGAGTTCGTGGTTTCTCCTACAAGTGCATCATGGGAGAACTGCTAAACGGAAGCCACCCGGCGACCTAAGACCCGCCAGTCTCCTCCGTGGAAACGGCATCAGTCTAATTGTGGTCCAGCCCTGCCCCTCCCACGGCGGTCAGTACATGTCGTCGGGAGGGGGCGTGGCCTCTCCCAGGTTTACAGGCAGTCTAAGTGGCAGCTGGCACGTGATTGGTCAGAGCATTCATCAGTCGCTGTCCGAGCCGACGGCCGACGAGCCTTTCCTCTTCCTCTTGGGGGCTTTGGGCTTCGAGTCCTCCTCCTCCTGAAACACAGAACAGACTGTTGGTCCGACCCCAACACTCAAGGACACCGGTGGGTCGAAGGTCGTCCGTACCGAGGCGCTGCTGGAGGCGGACTCCTCCTCGTTGTTGGTGGGCGGAGCCGCTCCTTTGCGCGAGCGAGGAGAGGAGGCGGGAGCTTTACGCCGAGACTTGGGAGGTTTTGACTGAGAGTCCTCATACTCCTCCGCCAGAGCAAACAGGTCGCTGAACCTGCAGGAAGTGATGTCATCAGCCCGTAGGGTGATGTTAAGCCCCACCGTGTGTGTGTGTGTGTGTGTGTGTGTGTACCTCATCTTGTGTGCCTCATCACAGCTGGCCTGAACGTGCTGCAGCGCCTGAAGGATCGGCGTCTGGGTGAAGACTGACGGACACAGACAATGAACCCTTAACAATAATCACCCAGTGTGTGTGTGTGTGTGTGTGTGTGTGTGTGTGTGTGGACTAACAGTTGTTTTTGGTGTTGCTCAGGCTCAGTCTCAGGTTGTCCATGTGCTCTAGGATCTGTTCCAGGGTCAGCTGAGCCAGTTTACTGCTGGAGCTACGAAGACTGGAGACGGAGACAGACGGGTTAGTTACTTAGTTTTTAGTTCCTTGAGAGGACTCTCTGGCCGTCTGTCCTCACCTCTGTCTCTTGCGGGGCTGGTTGTTGTTCTTGATGAGCTGGGCCTTGATGTGTTCCCCCAGTGTGTCGTCGTGTTTGGAGGTCCAGTGTCTCAGGATGCTGGTGGTGAACTGGTCCTCGTGGTGACACGGACGACTCAGGACCATCTTCACCATCTCTTCACTGGGCCTGAGACACAGACAGGTCACAGCAGAGAGACGGGTCAACAGACAGGTCAACACAGAGACAGGTTGACAGACAGGTGTCTTACTTCTCCCGGCGGAGCTGCAGCAGCAGGCAGGATAAGGCTTCTGGATGTTCTGCAGACAGAAGAGACAAGTGTCAAGAAGAGTCCCTTTAGAGGACAGACGGCGTCTCCTGGACTCACCTTTATACTTCAGGTGCTGCAGGATGGGGATGATTGTCTCCAGAGGGATGTTGTGGGCCAGGAACAGCTGCCAGGTGCTGTACTGCTCAAAGGTCTCCCAGTCCAGAGACTGAACTGTGGAAACATTGAAACTCGTGAGGACACATGGAGACTTGTGAGCACAAACAAAGACATGAGGACACATGGTGACTCGTGTGGACACGAGACGATACAAGAGAACACAGTAGGACATGTAAGGAGACATGGAGCAGGACAAGTGAGGACTCATGTCCACTGCATGTGTGTGTGTCTCACTCAGGATGTTGAGGACAGAGTCTTTCCTGAACATCACCAGGGTCCCCATCATCACATGACACATCAGCTCCTGCAACTAGAGTTCACATCCTGGTTACTGATCAGAGGACACGGGTCATGAAGGTCTGGCTCAGCTTTGGGGTCAGAGACTGACTCACCTGTGTGGAGTCGATGACGGCCACGATCATGTTGAGCAGCTCACCGCTCCTCAAAGTCTCATCTGGGAACTAAAGGTGGAACCATCACAAGCTTGAGCTACACCACGAGAGCTCAGGAGTCCTCGAGGGACACGGGAGACCTCAATGGGTCCTTGGGAGCGCTGAGGTGACCATGAGACCTCAACACGTGATTGTGGTACGTACCTCAGAGTATATTGAGGGCGTGAGGTAGCAGAGCAGCCGGACATCGTCCTCCTGACACGCCTTCATGTCCATCATCAGACAGGTGTGCAGATCCCCGAGAGCCGTCGCCTGAGCAAAAGACTCGTACAGCATCATCTTCCCGTTGGCCGCTTTACTGTAGACACACAAAGCAGGTGGGAACAAGCCAGTTAAGCCACACAGCGATTGTGGGCGGGGTTTGCGTATGGCTGGGATGGCGCCCCACCTGGCTTTGAGGTAGTACAGCAGGTGATACCCAATCTTGGGCTGTTTCTGGTAGAATTCAGCCAACATGTCGAGCAGCACTGAGAATCCGCTGTTATCCTCCTGCATGGTGACCAGGTTCCTGAAGACCAGGCAGACGGGTTTCGACACGGACTCCTCCAGGGACCTGAGAGACAGACAGGTGATCAGAGAGACAGTCCGTAGCTTTAAACAACGTGTTGCCTTCTGTGGAGTTACTTCAGTGACAACTAAACACGCACAAAGGTAAATCTTTAATCAATAAAATGCCAGTCTTACTCCTCTGTGATCTCGTCTGGCAGGACGTCTCCTCTGAAGTGATCTTTAAACAGTTCAGCCAGACAAGACGCCAGAGCAGACATCTGCTCAGAGTCAAAGTCCTCCTGCAACACCACACAACAGCACACACTTGTACACAACAGTACACGGCAGTACACGGCAGTACACGGCAGTACACGGCAGTACACGGCGTGATCAAAGAAAACTCACCTCAAGGATGAGATCCACAATTTCCTGCATCACTTCACACTGAGTCTCCGTGTCACTAGGAAACACAATCGATAAGTATTGAGTGCGTACGTGTCAAACTCAGAGAGGACGTGATTGATAGAGGATCAATAGACCACGTTGCACCTGGTCTTCTGTAGCTGCTGGACTTTCTCTTTCATGGTGTCGTCTAGTTGGTCGAGCCACGGAGTGATGTCAGCGGGCTCCTCCACCACAGCTTCTTTGATTGGATGAAACCTGAACTCCCTCTTCTTGCCTGCACAGCAATCGGTAGAAAGCCGGTCAGACAGCTTCACCGGTTAAACGAGTTCCACTGGCTCATTGAAAGACGTTCTTCACCTTTGCTGTGGACCTCCTCCTCATCGTCGCTGAAGGCCGCCTCTGTGGTATCATAGCAAACATCCTCTTTGTCCAAAACATTGTTATCCATCTCCATGGCAGCGGCCTCCTCCATCTTGACTGCAGGACACATCAGTGTATCGATGAAGGATCAAAGTATTGCAGTATTCATATTTAAAGTACTATGAAACAGCACAAACATGCAGTATTCCATGTGTGAGAGAGAGAGAGGTACCTTCAGTCGGGGGGAAGGGCGAGCTACAGAACTCAGGGAATCTCTCTCTGAGCATCGACCGAAGCTCTCGGTCCAGCTTTGGATTATCAAACAGCGGAGCGAGGTGACTGAGAGAAAGAGGTGCTGATCAATAATCAGTAAGTGGTGGGTTGTGTGTGTGTGTGTGTGTGTGTGTGTGTGTGTGTGTGAGCTTCTCACGCCAGCACTCTCTTCTCCATGATGAAGGTGAGCGAGTTGAAGACGCCCTGACGGACCTGAGACTCCAACGGAGGGAAGAAGTGCGGAATGATCTGAGGAGACGTGATCCAGTTAGTGGTCTGAAACGCTTACACATACGTATGAACATGTTCTATGTATGTGTGTTACATGAGGATGTGATGTATAAACTCTCACTAGCATACACAAGGTACTTCAACTTTCATATGTGCACACATGAGTGTTTCAGACACATATTTAAGCAATAAGGTAGCCGCTTAGCTGCACAGCATCATGCGGCGCTTAGCTGCACAGCATCATAGCTGCTGCACAGCATCATCACGCATCACAGCATCATGCGGCGCTTAGCTGCACAGCATCATGCGCGCGCTGCACAGCATCATAGCTGCACAGCATCATGCAGATGCGCATCATGCGATGCACAGCATCATGCGGCGGATGCGCATCAGCTGCACAGCATCATGCGGCGCTTAGCTGCACAGCATCATGCGGCGCTTAGCTGCACAGCATCATGCGGCGCTTAGCTGCACAGCATCATACGGCGCTTAGCTGCACAGCATCATGCGGCGCTTAGCTGCACAGCATCATACGGCGCTTAGCTGCAGTACAGTATGCCGCTTTAAACGGCGTCACGTCGTAACAGCTGACGTCGCTCTTCGGCAGGCGGCAGAATTTGTTTTTACACGTGATCACGAAGCGCCCAGCGGTCGGAGCTACTTGTCTTACGTGTGTTGAGTAGGGCTGTCACGATATCATCAATCAACATCTATTTTTGTTGTGTGATTATTGCACCAACATTTATTGTGATATTATTGCAATTTTCAGACCATTTTATGCCATTGATAACATAACAATATAATAGCATAGTAATAAAGTACGCGGGTTCAAAGTACAAATAACGTTTTGGAAATTGGACATTAGAATTGGAATGTGAAAAATATCCTAATTAAAACAAGAATAATTGCAAGCGACACGCAGCGGGCGAAGCATCGGATTGGAGACGGCGCCGGCCCGGGAGAACCGTCCTGCGGCCAAAGAGGCGAACGAGCAGTCCGGAGGATCCGACCGTAGTTCAGGTTGTTGTTTTAGGTGAGATTTTAGCTCCGTTAGCTCCGTTAGCTTCGTGGCTTCTCTTCACCTGTGTGTGTGCGCTGCCTAAGCCCCGCCCCCGCTTTCCACAGGGAGAAGGGACCGAGGATCTTTAACCGGGTAAAACACTACAGATTGTGACACAAACTATTTGTACATTTAGATGAATGACCCCGCCGAACTGCATGCTGGGTAAAGCTCACAACAAGAAGTAACAGCTGCTACATGGAAACAGGGAAAAGAGCGACAAGGAGGAACAAGGAGACCAGAGATGCTCCAACACAACTTGGGCCCAACAGAAGAGCCCAGTCTGTTTGGAGGCTTTTTGGTTGTAAGTTAAATCAGAAAACGATTTATTGCAAAGTCTGTGGCGCCTCTGGTGGCAATGCTAGCAGCCACAACGAGCTAACACGCTAGCACGCTAACTCGCCGGCCAAGTGACCGTTTCAGGGTCAATGAATTAGTTTCTTTACTTGGAAAGCGATGGCGTCACATGTCGTCAGAACCCTTCTAAATACGGAGGGTTTTTCTGGCGATCGCAACAGAGCTAAAAAGTGAAATGACAACGGTTATGTTTGAGCGCGCAGTGATATGGAACTCAAGTCAATGTAAACAGGAACTGTACGATGTATACCCCATAACCTGTATGCTCAGAAGTATTTTATATGTATGTATGTGACACAGAAGGACATAGATAGTCCTAATCGCCCCCTCATATCTGTGTGTGTGTGTGTGTGTTACCCTGCACATGAAGTCCAGCAGTGTAGCGGTGATGGCAGGATGAGGTTTCATGGAGTGATGCATCACCAGGATGGCTGGTTCTGACACAAAACACCAAGAAACAGCATAATTCATTACTTACTTACATGTATTAGTTACTGTTCATTATGTTAGTATTAGTTAGTATTAACTAGAAGTAGGTTCATAATCTATATAATAAGTGGAAGGGTCACCTATGTTCATGATGCTGTCTTTTTCAGGATTGAAGAACAGCCAATCATAGAAGAGAGCCAGTTTGGCATTGGAAGCTGCAACGTTTGACTGGAGACAAAAGTTAATCCATCCAGTTTGGTTATTGATTTTTAAAAGATGATGATTGAGGGCCCAATGCCCCGCCCCCTTACCGTGCAGGTGGTGAGGAGCCAGCCAATGATGGCCCAGCGGGGAAGGATGTCGGAGCTCAGTACCTCATTGGACGGATGGACCACACCACAGATGTAGCGGATCAAATCACAGCGCAGTGATTGGCTCTCTGCTGTGGAGAGGTACTGCCTCTGGAACCAGTCCTGGTAGCGCTTCTGCTGCCCGAAACGCACCTGGACACGGAGGTAACGAGATACCAGGACCGTCACAATTGCTCAAAAATGACGTTCGAATTTTCGCTTTAAAAAAACACACGTATTCGAATATATTCAAATATCTGGTTGCGCATTAGACGCGTCAATAACAGGACAAATGAATACAACGAGACATAAATAAATTACCCGTAGTAGTAAAGTTTAAACCTATTTAACAACATATTACCCGCACAAAAATAAGTAAATTAACTAACGGCCACAGATCTCTCTCTCTGCTCAGAGCGGAGAAATGAACGACAACAATAAACGAGTGCCGATCAAGACTTTAGTGCAAGAAATTTAAGGTGGTGATTCTTGTCCCACGTCAGGCTTCATTCAGCGATTGAAACTGAAGGTTTTACAGTAGCGACGTTGAAGCGAGCGATCTGAGCTGTAAACACGGAATGAAACGATATAATAATCAAAGCAGTGCATGAAGCTGTTGTTGTAGCCTATTTTATTCATGCAATAGTCAGTACAGGCGCGCGTCCACCCGCTAAGCAGTTTTTACATTCGAATATAGAATAGTAGCTGCTACTCCTAAAAAGTCCACTGACGCCCCTTTTCCACCAAAAAGAACCAGGTGCTGGTTCGGAGTTGGTTCAACCGACGAGCCTCCAAAGAAGCGGTTTGCTGTTCCACCGGCGCACTGAGCGCAGAGCCAAGTCCTACGTCACAGTCACGTCTCATCCTTCCCAGCAACGTTAGCGCGCCGCCGCCAAACACAAACACATCAACAACAATGGCGGCCGTTGCTTTGCTATTGATGTTCATGGCTTTGCGGATCGACATCCAAACACGGCGGATCAAACATCTTCGCGCCGCTCGCCTTTATTCGTACAGACGGCGATTACAAGCGAGAGTTACGGTATGTACGGTATGAAAAATGGCGGATCACAAAGTTTCGCTCGTCTTTCTTTGGTCACGGTAACCCCGCCCCCAGCCGCTGACGTAAGCGGTTCAGTGTTTTTTAACCAGTGTGCTGTTAGAGGCTGTCAGGTGTGCTGTAAAAAAAAATTCATTTTTACATACTGTCACTTCATTGGTGAAAAAAAAAGAGCCAACTTGTGTTTGTGTGTGTGTGTGTGTCGCGCTGTTGGTGGTATGAAGGCTCAATACTCCCCTCTGCCTGTGGGTGGCGCTACGCAGCGTAATTAATAGGCAGATTTGCTATTAAGCTTGTATAAGCGCTCATATTTACTCATTTCTTCCCACAAAAGCTCTTCAATCTGCTCCGTTCTCTCGTAAACATTCTACGTTTAATATGCATATAAAAAAAACGCGTTAATAATGGCGGTATCGGGCTATGAAAGCGGAAATGTGAGACTCCGTAAAGGACGTAGTTAGCGGACCAATCACAGCCGTGTGCGCTGCGGGAGGCTGCGCTGTCTCGACACACGCGAGGAGGCAACGCGGTCTTGCGTCTGCGTCGCTCTGAAAACGTAGAAGCATAAATCAGGCTTAAGAGACACCTGGGCATAAAGCCGGTGCCATCTTAGGCATTAGGATGATGTTAAGTTTAATAAAACAACAAACAGAACACGCGTTTCCCTCATTTCGTAGAGTATATTATGCTCATGCTGAAACTATGTTTGGGATTGATTTTCATATCATATTTCCGGTTGTTGGTGTGCCGTGAGATTTGTTCTGTGCCTTGACGCAAAAAAGGTTGAAAAACACTGATCTAGACCAGCAATGAGATGGTGCTACTGAAGAACCACTTTCACTGGTTGGGAGCTGGTGCTTTGGTGGTGGAAAACCAAAGAACCCATTTGAAACTAGGCTCTGGCTCTGAACCAGCACCAGTTCTGCCTTGGTGGAAAAGGGGCATGAGAGTGAGGTTAGACCAGCGACCAGGTCGTTCACCAACACCAGTAGATCCTTCCCTAGGAGCACGACATCACGTCGGGGAGGGGGAAGATCGCCATGACTTGGGAGTAGCGTTAGACCACAGCGTTCCTCTGATGTACTATGAGCCTAAAGACACACCTCTTTAGACTCTTCCTCAACTAAAAACACAACAACAAAGTATAGCCCCAAGTGTACTTATGATGGCTCTTATCTATAGCAACTTGTAGAAATTGCACTTTGTTCCTTGCTCTTCTGAGTTTGCATCCCTGTAACTTGCTGTTGAGTGCCTCTCGTATATTATTGATAAAATCACTTTAAAATAAAAGGCACAATACCCTAGCTTTTTATGATTTAATGAATTCAACACACGATGCAATTAATTGATGCTAATAACTGAAAATAATGCATTAATCAAGTTACATTTTTTCATCCTTTCCCAACGCACGCACAATCGAGCGGATTGGCGGACGGAAAAAATGGGCGGCGCTACTGAAGGCTGTAACACAAATGGACCCTCCCCCAGACGCAAAAAGCCCCGGCCAAATGAAACAAGGGCAGAATATTCAAGAAACCCAACTAGATAGTCAGACTGAATCCTTCTTGATTCTTTGATGTCGAGAGTTTCACCCTACGATATAGCGAGCGTGCACGCTGGTACGCACCCTGGAGGTCATGAACAGCAGCTTTGTCTCCATGTCCGGAGTGAGACGACAGGCCAGAAACTTCCTGGAGGTGCGAGCGGTCAGCAGCTGGAGAACACCTGAGTACATATCAGATTAAGGTGAGGCCCCAACCTGCTGAGGGTTGTGGGTAGTGTAGTTTACCAGTGAACTGGGGGTTGTGGGTAGTGTAGTTTACCAGTGAACTGAGGGTTGTGGGTAGTGTAGTTTACCAGTGAACTGAAGGTTGTGGGTAGTGTAGTTTACCAGTGAACTGGGGGTTGTGGGTAGTGTAGTTTACCAGTGAACTGAGGGTTGTGGGTAGTGTAGTTTACCAGTGAACTGAGGGTTGTGGGTAGTGTAGTTTACCAGTGAACTGAGTGAACCAGTGAGGGTTGTGGGTAGTGTAGTTTACCAGTGAACTGAGGGTTGTGGGTAGTGTAGTTTACCAGTGAACTGAAGGTTGTGGGTAGTGTAGTTTACCAGTGAACTGGGGGTTGGGTAATTGAAGTGTGGGTAGTGTAGTTTACCAGTGAACTGAGGGTTGTGGGTAGTGTAGTTTACCAGTGAACTGGGGGTTGTGGGTAGTGTAGTTTACCAGTAAAGTCAGGGTTGTGGGTAGTGTAGTTTACCAGTGAACTGAGGGTTGTGGGTAGTGTAGTTTACCAGTGAACTGAGGGGTTGTGGGTAGTGTAGTTTACCAGTGAACTGAGGGTTGTGGGTAGTGTAGTTTACCAGTGAACTGAGGGTTGTGGGTAGTGTAGTTTACCAGTGAACTGAGGGTTGTGGGTAGTGTAGTTTACCAGTGAACTGAGGGTTGTGGGTAGTGTAGTTTACCAGTGAACTGAGGGTTGTGGGTAGTGTAGTTTACCAGTGAACTGAGGGTTGTGGGTAGTGTAGTTTACCAGTGAACTGAGGGCTGAGGACTTGTGGGTTGTGGAGCAGGTCCTTCCACACAAGCTCCATCTCTGGGATCCGAGCGACGTTCTGCATCAGACGAACCAGATCTCTGCCGATGATCTGACACTCCATGAACTACACAGAGAGAAAGGGTCGTCACAGTAACCGCCTGGAAGATCAATTCAAACCTCATTCCTTACCTTCTCCCTCAGCATGGAGATGCAGTAGTCAACCTCTTTCTGGCGCAGAATCAGCAGGTTGGGAGCTCCGTGGTCGACGATGAGGCGGAGGTAGGTGTAGACAGACATCGCTATCAGCATCCCACTCTTCAACACCCATTCCCTACGATCAGGACAGTGTTCACAGACCAGCACAGAGCCAACTAGATATATTCCCAAGGATGACTACCATAAATCGATTGGGTAGATATTTGGTTAAAGCATCAATAATGACACGCGCGCTGGTGTCCATGGGGACGGAACTCGCAGAGATCAGTGGATAATTGTAAAGTAAGAACAGGGACACCCTCCTATTGAACAGTAGGGGAAACGCCGCTTTTAAACAAAAACAAGTGCTTTTCAACAGTGGTAATCGCTTATACAGTAGCAGTTCAGTAAATCCCTTCATGTAATCAAAGCTAAAACCAAAGCTATCAGCCACTACATCAATGTTTGATCCGCAGAGAGTACTTTCAGGAGCACGTCTGGTGAAACTCACTTTTGGTCCAGCAGGATGTCGAGGACGCTCTCAGCCAGCCAGAGGTTCTTAGTGGAAATGTCTCCCCCTGCATCAGTGACACCAAATGAGAGGGTAGGACCACTATTTATAGACACACAGGTTTACATATATAAACACACATATAGATATCTGACCTGCGATCTGCTTCAGCAGCGTCATGATGACGCCGTCTGCCCCAATCACACTGCTCTTCACCAGCTCTCTGACCAGCCACACCAGCTGTGGAACATCACCTCAGTTAACACCTGGGTCCTTAAGGTCCAGGCACCTGTGTATATATGTGTGTGTCTATATGTGTACCTGTGTGTGTCTATATGTGTACCTGCGTTTGTTTACCTGTGTGTGTCTATATGTGTACCTGTGTGTGTGTCTATATCTATACCTGCGTTTGTTTACCTGTGTGTGTCTATATGTGTACCTGTGTGTGTGTCTATATGTATACCTGCGTTTGTTTACCTGCGTGTGTCTATATGTGGACCTGTGTGCGTCTATATGTGGACCTGCGTTTGTTTACCTGCGTGTGTCTATATGTGTACCTGTGTGTGTCTATATGTGTACCTGTGTTTGTTTACCTGCGTGTGTCTATATGTGTACCTGTGTGTGTGTCTATATGTGTACCTGTGTGTGTGTCTATATGTGTACCTGTGTGTGTCTATATGTGGACCTGCGTTTGTTTACCTGTGTTCTGGGGACGTCCTGCAGCTTGAGGAACTTCTCCATCAGGATCTGGTTGATCTTCACCAGAACCACATTCATTCCATCTCTGTTGAGCAGCGTCAGGTCTCTGTAACACTGTCAGCACAAACTCAGTGATGTCACAGCGAAGTCACAGTGATGTCACACATTAATAATGATGCGTGGTGTCTCACCCTCTGGGCCTGGGTGGGCTCTGTGAGGACGAGAGAGAACAGACCCAGACACACCTCCTCATGTTGCTGAGGACCTTTACAAACCTGCAGTATAAACAGTATTTGTCACAGTGTTAGCCAAAGTAACAGTCACAGTACTTAGTAACAGTAATAGGGGGCGTGTCTTACGTTGGCAGTGAGTGCGTCGTTGGCTTCCCTCTCTGAAAGCCCATTGGTCAACGCCTGAACGAGACCAACACAACGCTCCAATCTCTGAAACGCACAACCAGGAATAATCTAAATACAACACTTTCCCATGGGTTTACAGTCTTGGGGGTGGGTCTGGAGGACTCTTTCTAGTTATTGTTTACATGTAAACAAAGATAGTACACATATTTATACTGTCACAATCTCCCTCTACTTCTCACATGTGAAACATGAGCACCGCGCATGCGCTTCTTTCAACTTTTGGTCCCATCCATGTTTACGTAGAATTAGCCATGTTTAAGTAGAATTAGCATGCTAGGCTAACTGTCCGTGGGCCGAGTAGCTTCATGTCGCCGCAGGCCCCCCTCGCCCCCACCCACGCACGCACGCACACAGTAAGTAACACTGTGCTAAGCTAACGATGCTAGTCGTGCTAACTAGCGTACTAGCCATCATGTAGCTCCATCCCGTCTCTTTGTAATGGTTGCCCGGCTCGCTAGCTGCTAATGACCGGGGTACAGCCTGTAGCCGGGCTGCAGCCGTTATTCCCGGGCAGCCTACCTCCTCCAGCTCGTCCTTAGCGTCCAGCTGAGTGGAGACCACTAGCCGCCCCTGAGGCTTCGCTTTTCCCGGTACGGTCTCCATCTGCTGCGGCTGCTGCTCTCCGGGCCCCACGCAGCTACGGAGGACCGGGACTCCGGGTTATAACGGTTTCTACCGGGGTCCCGGTGTACGTGTTGCTCCCGGTAGTGTTGGGGCCTCCGTGTGAGACGGTTCCGTCGGTAAAGGGGTGTTTTTCAAAACTTCTCTCGGCGCTGCTTTCACTCTGGGTCCAACTCTGTCACACCGTCTGACTACAAGCTGCATAACGGACATGCGCACTGACATGACTGACACCTGACCAATCAGCTGATAGAGATCTCTGAGTGACGTACGTATGGGCCATTGACAAGAGAGGAAACCTACATCCAATCCTGAACTGCGAGTGTGAACGTCCAGTCGAGTGAGCGTAATTTATCATTTATTTATGACGTAGAGGAGGCAATTCAATTCAATTAATTTTATTTTGTATAGCCCGAAATCACTATAAGTGAGTTTAGTTTTAGTGAGAGGGCTTTCACAGTCTGACACGTGCAACATCTTTTGTCCAATAACCCTAGCATCGGCACAATGGGAGATGTATAGAATGAACAACGTAGAACTGGCACGTGCACAGACATTGTGGGGGGCAGGTGCTCAAACCAAAACAAAAGGGCACGCATCGCCAAAATTATTCAGGAAATATTATTATATTATTATTATATTTAAATATTAAAAATTAAATTAATTTATTAAAAAACACAGTAGGATATATTTCCTGTCCTTCTTTTGGAGTCTCTTTTCTAATCATTATGCTGCAAATTTTGTAAATGAGATGAATCAATGTTGTGCATAATAATCAGAGTGATTTACATAATCTCTATAGAGCCGACAACACACACACACACACACACACACACACACACACACACACACACACGTTTTTTACTGTTTTCAGAGTTGAAGCATAAGCAGCACTACACTAATAATGTACCATAATATACCTCAGCAGACTGTGATGTAGCTCAACTTAAGACCTACCTTTCATTTCAATAATTGAAAATTAGTGTTTAAACGAACTTGTCTCATTTGTCTGTCTTCATTAAACATGACAAACGTCAGTAAACAGCTGGACAAGGCTTTAAAACACGGATTTCGTGAGTTGTTTGTTTATTTTTTAGGACACGTCGCACCAGTTGTTACGTAATGTTCTCAGCCGCGCTAATGTCGTGGTTAATTTATCCCTGAACGTCGGGGGGGGATTTCACAAACAACGTCATCACCTGTTGGACGCTGCAGCCGTTTGGCGCTCAGCACCGCACGTGGAGGAGGGGGCGGGGCTTGTGAGCGCCGCGGAGCATGTCGGGGCGAAATTCTCACAAGAACTCAAATAAATGCCGGTCAGATACCAAAACACATTTGCGGGGAATTGAGAGAGTAATTGTTGTTGTTAAATATTGATGAATGAAGAAAGAGTTGTGCTCCAGCAGAAGGGGCACTTTTCTCATCCAGAGGAAAAGGGAAAGTGCTTGAGCACCACTGGGGTCTATTTGTGACGTATCTGACATTAATATATTAAATTGATTTGACAGAAATGATTCAGATATTAAGTAGTAACTCAGGTGTAAGGCAGCGCCACTGGCAACTGAATTACTGTAATTCTTTGTTATCGGGCTGCTACAAGGCAGCTGCGCTCCATAGATGCTGGTTACTTGTTGTTCCTATGGTTTTAAAAAGTAGGCTGGGGGCCAGAGCCTTCAGTTATCAAGCTCCTCTTTTGTGGAACCAGGTTCCACTTTCAGTCCGGGGGCAGATTCGGTCAGCTCTTTTAAAGTAAAGATTTAAACGTTCCTCTTTGATTGTGCCTATAGTTAGGGCTGGCTCAGGTTAGTCCAGACCAGCCCTTAGTGAAGCTGCTATAGGCTTAGACTGCTGGGGGACTTCTTAGGACACACCAAGCTCCTCTCTCACTCTCTCCTTCTACAATAGTCCACAACTCATTAATTCACATTACTAATTCAGCTTCTTCCACGGAGCTTTTTGTTCTTTCTGGCCTCGCAGGTCTCCGTAGATCGTAGTTCCTTCTGGACCCTGGTCCTGACTCCTGCGTGGCCCGCGAACATCTACCGCTTCTAACATCATTGATATTCCCATTTCTATTGTTGTAAACATGAATCCGTATCACTAACATTGTTTCTTCCGTGGAGTATTTGTACTTTCTCACCTCACAGGTTTCCATGGATCATGGTTCTATCTGGATCCTGTTGCTGCTTCCTGCCGCGGCCCTGCTGACACCTGCTGCTATCATCATCATCATCATTACTATTATTTTAAATATTAATCATATACTATAACTGTCATCATAAACCAACATTACCCTTTCCTAAAGTGCTTTCCCTCCCCACAGGCTGCTGTGGATGGTGGTTCTATGTGATGGTGGTTCTGTCTGATGGTGGTTGTACCTGATGGTGGTTCTGTCTGATGGTGGTTCTGCGTGATGGTGGTTCTATGTGATGGTGGTTGTACCTGATGGTGGTTCTGTCTGATGGTGGTTCTATGTGATGGTGGTTCTGTCTGATGGATGGATGGATCATATCTGATAACTGGTCATCATAACCAACATTACCCTTTCCTAAAGTGATGGTGGTTCTGTCTGATGGTGGTTGTACCTGATGGTGGTTCTGTCTGATGGTGGTTCTATGTGATGGTGGTTCTGTCTGATGGTGGTTCTATGTGATGGTGGTTCTATGTGATGGTGGTTGTCCCTGCAGTGGTCCTGCAGTACACCTGCTTACTACTCTAATTATTTATTATCATTTCTGTTGTATGAATTGAATGTGTTGTGCATCTTTTACGTTGTTCAGTCTGTCCACATGACGTCTTTGTAGTCTGTCCATCAGGAGACGGATCCTCTGAGGTTTCTTCCCTTTTTTCCCCTTGGAAGGGTCTTCATTTGTTGGGGAGTTTTCCTGTGCTGATGTGAGGGTTTCTGGACAGAGGATGTCGTATGTGTACAGACTGTAAAGCCCTCTGAGGCTAATGTGTAATTTGCGATTTTGGGCTATTAAAAATAAAATGAATTGAATTGAAAGAACAACGGACATCAGATGGATTGTTACCATTGGAAGTAATACAAACACACAGCACAGAACTGTGCAGCGGAATTTCTCCACGTGTCAAACACAAAACGGATCACTTTCGGACGGATAGTGCCCGGAACATGTTGCTAGCTGCTAGGCTAAGCTAGCTGCAAGGCTACTTCCATCTCAACATCTACCCTGCAGAGGACCACCACGTTGCCCCTAAAAACAGTGGATTGGAAAGCGTCCAAGCGAGATGTGAGATGGAGAGTTGAGAGCAAAGTGAATGAGGACAGCAGGAAGAGTCGTAGTTCAACATGTTCCCCCTCCAACATGATCACATGTGGAGTTTGTGTTTAAAATACAAATGTGTATGAAGACGGTGTGAAGAGAGACCAGAAGTGGAATAAATCCATCAGTAACGATTTGTGGTCTTGTGTATTTCCTGGAGGGAGTGACAAACAGCATCAAAAATACACGCTTTCTAAAGTGATTACTCGTTACTTATGATATATGAGATATGAATTTCAAAATATAAGATGAATTTTATCTATTAACAACCCTAATATGCAGCTCCTCTTAAACATTATATATATATATATATATATATATATATGTTTTTTTACACTTTGGAGGAACATGGGAGCTACACACCACAACTTTTACAAAGTTTACACACAAATACACAACAATAACTCAGTTAAAAACATAGCGTTTAAATGAAGAAGCTCCACCCACAAATAATAAAGTAAAGATGAATCAATGACAAAGATACACAATAAACTTCTAACCCTCTATTGTTTAAGTCAAAAAGCACCTTCATATCCTGAACAGAGAGAATGATGTCACAGGTTAACGTCCAATACAAGAGGAGGTTTTAGAATTGTTTCTCCTCCTTTAGTCCATCTTCAGTCAGTGTCCTCCTCTCATTCACGCTGTCCCGCCACTCCTTCACCACCTCGTCCACTGCTGTCCTCTATTTTGTCTCCTCCTCTCCTCTGTGTAACCCTGTCTCCTCCTCCCCGAGCAGCCAGAAGGTTTTCATGCTTCCTTTTCCCTTCATCTCGATTTCTCCTCTGTATTCAAGCTGAAAACAGTTAAACTCCTTTAGAACCTCACGAGTCGCCTCGGACACGTGAATCCTGAGAGCTGAGGACACAAACATCACCACAGCATTAACAGACCAAGAAAAACAACATCAAACCAACAACATCCTCAACAATATATAACTCATTTAAAAGCCTGAGGGCTCCTGCACGAAACCGGGATACGGGACTAATCCGGGACATTCAGGTTATCCTGGTGAATTTAGCCAAGTAACCATGGTGATTTATTCTTTACCTGTTCCTCGTACGTGGTTCAACTAAGGCGATCGAATGTCCCATTATCCCGCTCACATCACCGAGATGATTGACATCTGGCTATCTCGCTTCCTCAGCGCTCAAACCGCGTCGTTAGTTTGAACCAGATGTCAATCATCAGGATAATCGTCTTACGTCAGAAGGCGGAAGAGTCGATCACCGAAAAAAGGATTTTTGAACAGTATAATGGCAAATAAGAGCGTCTTTTTTCTCCGCTGATGAGCAGGAGATGATCATGAACACATATGAGGAGATAATACGTGAATCATCTCCTCATTTCTGTCGAACGAATTGACCGTATTGTGCATCTTTTACGTTGTTCATTCTGTACGTCCATCGCAGTCTGTCCGTCCCGGAGAGGATTGTCCTCTGATTCTCTAAAGGTTTCTTCCCTTTTCCCCTCTTGGAAGGGTTTTCATTGTTTGGGCAGTTTTCCTGTGCTGATGTGAGGGTTTCGGGACAGAGGATGTCGTATGTGTACAGACTGTAAAGCCCTCTGAGGCTAATTCGCGTTTTTGGGCTGTACAAAATAAAATTAGTTTAATTGAAACAACAATAACATCATCCAAACCACAAGAACACACAACATGATTACCCAAACACAAAGATAATCACAACCACAACAAAACATCATCATGCAAAGTACACGAACATCACAACATCATCAAACTACGAGTCTGTCTGTTTGTGTTTATGTGTTACCCTCTCCATTGGACTCCATGCGAGACGCAGTGTTGACGGTGTCTCCAAAAAGACAGTACCTGGGCATCTTCAGCCCGACCACACCTGCACACACTGGACCTACACACACCACACACACACACATGGTATCTACCTCGCAGTATTGGTGTCAATGGTTTGTCACACACTCACACACACACTTACACAAACTCACCGCTGTGGATGCCGATGCGGACCCGGAGCTGCTGATTGGCTCGGTGTCGGATCCTGAAGCTCTTCACCGTGTCCAACAGAGCGAGGCTCATGCGGGCCACCTCCCGCCCGTGTAGCTTCCCGTTCCTCACCGGCAGGCCGGACACCACCATGTAGGCGTCACCGATGGTCTCCACCTTGTAAACATCGAAGTTGTCGATGATGGCGTCAAAGCAGGTGTAAAGGTCGTTCAGTAAGGTCACGACCTGGATGCAGCAAAGACAAAAGAGTTTTTGTAATCCATACGCGTAAAAATGAAAACTTCCCTGTGAATCGTTTTCTTTTGTGCACGTGTGAGCTCACAGCGTAACCTCTGTAATGTTGTTCTCTCTTGGCCTGTATGTTGTTCTGTTGGGTTCTACTGACCTCTAATTTGGTTCTACTGAGTTCTACTGGCCTGTAGAATAGAGTTCAGTAGAACCCAACAGAACCAATGTGGTTCTACTGACCTATAGTGTAGTAATATTGGGTTCTACTGACCTCTAATGAAATTCTATTGGGTTCTACTAGCCCATCAGTTCCCAAAGTTTCGTTTTAGGCCACGCACCCCCTTCTACATCCCGGTGTTCTTGCAACCCCAATCCCCCCCCTAAGAAACGCAGACGCAGAGTGTCTTCATGCTGCTGTTAAAGGGTGCAGTGTGAACTAACAAAGGGACACTGACTCAGAACAAACAAACTACACTGAAACACTGCAATGCAACTTTCAATGAATTACAGTTAGGTCACTTTTAAACACCAACCAGGATGGCAAGGACACACACACACAGAATGAACCTATAGTTTAACAATTCATTTATAGCAGGTACATTAATTCAACAACAAAATGTAAAGTTAAACATCACAACTGATGATCAGAGTAAACACAGTAAACTACGTGAAGAACAATTGGTGGCACATGCGTAGTCTCAGAAACAGATATTAATAAAAAGGGGAGGAGTCTATTTGAGGATTTCAGGTGCAGCGCAGGTGGCTCAGGCTGGGGGGATATGGCAGCAAATCACCGTCAAAATTCGAGAGCGCGAATCAGGTTGATGCGCGTAAATCAAACATCCGTCCGTCTCGCGCGAGATATTTGCTCGCTCGCGGAGCGTGAACTTCCTCGCTCGCGGGGTTAGTCTCTGCTCGCGCTCGAAGGTGTTTTCTACGTGCTCGCTGTTGTTCTTTTTGACAGTAAGGGGGCGGGGCCAGTCACCAGAAGGCGGAGCCAGTCACCATGGTATCTCTACATCTAATTGGTTAACAACCCCGTCTTTGGATTGGCTGGAGTGATGCATTCACAGAACTATAGAAGCCCATTTCCGCACTAATGTAAGGGGATAGAGTCGAAATGATGAGATAAAACGTTGTAAAAACACAAACGCCCCCCTTCGGTAATCGTAGTGGACCGTAGATGACAACCAGCTACAACCATCATTTACCATCATTACCGGCACATTAAGAGCAACGCGTCCAGCTCGCAGACCGGTCTGTCAGTCTGAATCTGAATATCTAATAACTTTACCGAACGATGGAGGAGCCTGCGCACATCTTACCTCATTATTTAGATTTTCCAAAAATCGATCCGTATTGAAAGTTGTCAAGATATTCACAGATTCGGACTTCATTTTACCAATACGGACCGGTCTGCGAGCTGGATGCATTGCTCTTAATGTGCCGGTAATGATGGTAAATGATGGTTGTAGCTGGTTCTCATCTACGCTCCACTACGGTTACAGAGAGGTGTCGTTTTCGTCAATTTTCCTCTTGCGCATCCCTAGATGCGCCACAGGGGTGCCCACACCACACATTGTGGTTCTACTGGGTTCCACTGACCTGTAGTTTAATTAAGCTGTATTGTTTTACTACTGGGTTCCAATGGGTTTGACAATAATGTAGTTCGCTGGGTTCTACTGACCTGCAGTGGTGTACTCTCAGCCGACATGGCGGTGAAGCCGATGATGTCACTGAAGTAAATGGTGACGGAGTCAAAAGCTTCAGCTTGGACTGTCTCACCTCGTTTCAACTGCTCGGCTACTGAGCTGAAGCACAAAACCATGTGTAAAATGAATGTAGTATTACAAAAGTATTACTTAAGAACATGAGGTAGTATTACAGTAGTAGATGTATTACATTACATGTAAGCTGACGCTTTTATCCAAAGCGACTTACAATAAGTGCACATACCATAACTACAAACATACAGAAACAAGAGTGCAATTTCATCAAATAAGCCGATCTACAACTTGCTGTAGATAAGAACCATTATAAGTCCAATGTAAGTGCTACAGTTAGTTAGTGTGTTAGTGGAGGTAGAGTCTGAAGAGGTGTGTCTTTAGTCTGAAGATGTGAAGGCTCTCTGTGGTCCTGATGTCTTCAGAGACCTCCTTCCACCATTTAGGAGCAGGACAGCAAAGAGTGGAGATCTAGTGGAGTGTTTTGCTCTCAGTGAGGAGGAACAAGCAGTTTATCACATGCAGAGCGGAGAGTGCGGGTCGGGATGTCGGGTTGGACCAGGTCCTGGATGGAAGCTGGACCCCATCCATTCACAGCATGGTACGTGAGCACCAGTGTTTAGAACTGGATGAGCCACCGGTACCAGTGAAGAGAGCGGAGGAGTGGAGGAGTGAGGGAGAACTTAGGAAGGTTAAAGACCAGTGGAGCTGCTGCATTCTGGATGAGCTGCAGAGGTGGAATGGCGGTGGCAGGGAGACCAGCCAGGAGGGAGTTGCAGTAGTCCAGGCGGGAGATGACAAGAGCCTGAATCAGTACCTTCTTCTGAGTGAGAAGAGGACGTGTTCTCCTGATGTTGTAGAGCGTGTATCTACAGGATGGTGTTGTCAGTGATGTTGGAGTCAGAGAGAGTCGGCTGTCGACGTCACGCCGAGGTTCCTGACAGTAAAAGTGGACGTTAACACGGAGTCTCAAAGTTAACAGTCAGGTCCTGTGTCGGAGAATCTTTTCCCAGAAAGAGAAGTAGTTCAGTCTTGTCGGGGTTGGTTTTCAGATGGTGGGCGGATCCACTGAGAGATGTCAGTCAGACAGGCAGAGATCCGAGTGAGGGAAGGAGAGGATTAGTTGGGTGTCATCAGCATCGCTGTGGTAGGAGAAGCCATGCGAGCGAATGACAGCGCCGAGAGAGTTGGTGTAGAGCGAGAAGAGGAGGGGACCCAGGACGGAACCCTGAGGAACTCCAGTAGTAAGAGGACATGGTTCCGACACAGATCTTCTCCAGGTTACCCGGTAGGTGCGTCCGTCGAGGTAGGACGAGAGAAGGGAGAGAGCAGAGCCTGAGACACCAAGTTCCTGAAGGGAGGAGATGAGGATCTGCTGGTTGACTGTGTCAAATGCAGCAGAGAGGTCCAGAAGGACAAGGACAGAGGAGAGAGAGGAGCTCTAGCAGTGTGGAGTTGCTCTGAGACAGCAAGGAGAGCAGTCTCTGTGGAATGGCCTGCCTTGAAACCTGACTGGTGGGGGTCAAGGAGGTTGTTATGGTTGAGATAGGAGGAGAGTTGGTTAAAGATCACACGTTCAAGAGTTTGACAGAAAGGGAAGAAGAGGCCGTCTGTAGTTGTGTTCTTCAGAAGGGTTGAGGGTGGGTTTCTTCAGGAGAGGGTTAACTCTTGCCTCCTTCAGAGAAAACAGCCAGATAACAGAACGTTGTTGATGAGACAGGTGAGGAAAGGAAGAAGGTCACGAGTGATAGATTGTAGAAGATGTGATGGAATGGGGTCAAGAGGGCAGGTGGTGGACGGGCAGAGGTTACCAGGGTAAGAACTTGGTTAGGAGACAGGGGGGTGAAAGAGGGACGTGAGGGCAATAGAGGTGAAGTCAGTGGGACACGAATAGTAGGAGGTGGGTTTGAGAAGGAGGAACGTTTGTCAGCTATTTCTTTGGTAAAATAGTTGACAAAGTCTCCCGGATGAGGGAGGAGGGGGGAGGAGGACTAGAGGGTTCAAGGAGGTTGGAGAAGTTAGAAAAGTTAGATTCAATTCTGGATTGGTAGAAAGCACTTTTGGCAGCAGAGATAGAAGCAGAAAAAGAGGAGAGAAGAGATTGAAACAAGCAGGTCATCAGGTCGTTTATATTTACACCGTCTCCTTTCCGATGCTCGCATGGCGGCTCTCATGGCACCGGATCAGACCGACACGGAGCCGGAGGGGATTTACCGACCCGTCGGGTCGTAAGAGGACAGACAGTCTAGAGAGGAGGACAGAGTTGAGAGGAGAGTCTCTGCAGCAGCGTCAGATGAGTGAGAAGGAGTCAGTAGAAGGGAGAGCTGATAGAACAGAGGAGGAGAGAGGAGAGGAGGAGAGAGGGAGCGAACAGGTACAGAGTCAGTTAGTTACAGAGAGTAAGAGATGAAGAAGTGGTCAGAGACCAGATGTAGAGTCACAGTGAGGTTAGAGGTAGTGCAGTTTCTGGTGAAGATATAGTCATTGTGATTGCCAGCTTTGCCGGCTGATGACACCAGCCTTCACATCTTCAGACTAAAGACACACCTCTTCAGGCTTTACCTCCACTAACATACTAACTAACTGCAGCACTTACATTGGACTTATAATGGTTCTTATCTACAGCAAGTTGTAAATCGGCTTATTTGATGAAATTGCACTTTCTTGTTTCTTGTTCTTCTGAGTTTGTGTCCTTATGGTTGTAATGTTCTTATTGTAAGTCTGCTTTGAATAAAAGTAGATAAATGACAGAACCATGTGATGTGATGTGATGTAGGTTAATGTAATGAGTGCTGTATTAAAGATTACTGCCTTAGTAGTAGCTGACTGGCAGAACCAGAGATATACTGGAGTAGTATAATGTAGCAGTGCTGTATTATAGTTACTGAGGTAGTAGTAGTGCTGTAGTATATTTACTGAGGTAGTAGTAGTGCTGTATTATAGTTACTGAGGTAGTAGTAGTGCTGTAGTATATTTACTGAGGTAGTAGTAGTGCTGTAGTATAATTACTGAGGTAGTAGTAGTGCTGTAGTATATTTACTGAGGTAGTATCTGGTAGAGCAGAGCTTCAGCCTTGCGTTTCTCCTCGTGATAGGCTTGAGTTCGTTCCTCCACCAGCTCCTCCAGGTTGTTGGCGTACTGCTCCATACGAGACAGAAGGTTGTCCAGGATGTTTGAGCCGTAACCCCTGAACAGACAGGTAGACATATGGACCGGTAGAGAGGACAGACAGACAGACAGGCTCACCTGTCGCCCTCTCCCATGAAGTCTGTCTCTCATCTGTCTCTCTCACTTTCCCCCCTCGCTCACCTTTCTCCCACTTTTTGGTCTCTCGTTCTCATGTCTCCTCCCTCATCTCACCTGTCTCACTCCCCACACCAGCCTCTCTCTCGCCTGTCTCCCTCTCCCCTGCCTCTCACCTGTCTCACTCCCCACACCAGCCTCTCTCTCGCCTGTCTCCCTCTCCCCTGCCTCTCACCTGTCTCACTCCCCACACCAGCCTCTCTCTCGCCTGTCTCCCTCTCCCCTGCCTCTCACCTGTCTCACTCCCCACACCAGCCTCTCTCTCGCCTGTCTCCCTCCCCTCCCCTGCCTCTCACCTGTCTCACTCCCCACACAGCCTCACCAGCCTCTCTCTCGCCTGTCTCCCTCTCCCCTGCCTCTCACCTGTCTCACTCCCCACACCAGCCTCTCTCTCGCCTGTCTCCCTCTCCCCTGCCTCTCACCTGTGCTGCTTCCTCAGCAGCATCTTGATGCCGTTGAAGTCGGGTCTCTCGTTGGGCTCTTCGCTCCAG
Source organism: Gasterosteus nipponicus (assembly GCA_014132575.2). Classification (NCBI taxonomy): domain Eukaryota; kingdom Metazoa; phylum Chordata; class Actinopteri; order Perciformes; family Gasterosteidae; genus Gasterosteus; species Gasterosteus nipponicus. The sequence continues at coordinate 98,832 of BMAF01000016.1, read as the reverse complement.
CAGCGCTGCATCAGGAGCCCGAGCTCCTCACTGTGACTGTGGAGGCAGATGGAGGGCCTGAGGGCGGGGGCACCACCATGAACCACAGCCTGGACAATGTCTGAAGTGTAGGACAAACATCTATCGTTATGAACTATTAATCTATTTATATAAATCTATTCATCTTTCATTCAAATATATAACGCTATTACTAAAAGCTATTACTATGTACAATACGAATAGAACGTCAAGCATTCTGATTGGTTGAGAGTGAGTCACTTTATTGAGCCATAATGTACCGTATCTGTTTACATTGACCTGAGTGTTCCATTCAAAATAACAGTTGGATTTTGCGCGACCGCTAGCATTTCATTTTTTAGCTTGGTGGTGATTGCTGATAAAAATGACCGGAAACCCCGCAAATGACCGTTTGCGATCTTCCGCAACCAATCCAGTCCACCTTTTAGCCAAAGAGGATAATTGAAGGGGACCTCATGAGCATTGTGAATGGATGAGATTGAGGAGCGAGATCAAGCAAGGAGACCTGGGATGTGTTCAGACGCACAAATTAGTGTCGATCTTGTAGCTAATCATCAATAAACCTCTGTTGCTGTTTGTCTGTTGCATAGCAACATCTGCACTACAGGGACTATTTTCTCTTGGCTACTGAAATGCGATACACAATGTTTGGCAGCTACAGCTATTTTGTGCTGAAAGGCAGCAATTTACTTACTAGTATATGTAATATTGCTTTCAACTTATAAAAGCAATAAGGTACTTGAGGCGGTACTTTATTGTCAATAATGTTATTGTTGGAATGCTGCTTCAGTATTGTTCTTCAAATCATTAATCAACTTCTTCTTTCTTCTTCCATTTCTTCCGAGGCACCTTTCAACCTTTCAACTCCTTCAAACCATTCAAATATTTAAATGTTCAGCTCCTTCAGGACATTTCTGCTTTCAGCGTTCTACCTCTTATGCTTGAATTTATATAAATTAAAATCATAAACTTTTTAAACATGGTTTTCAAATGGAGTTTGTTTTCAAATCCTCTTAAACTTCTCCAACTTTCACATTTTTCTTCTTCGTCAATCTTTCAGCAACAGACACCATTTAAACTTTAAAATGTCTGAACTATTTCATAAACAAAAATGTATTCTACTTTTTTCATAATCACTGATTATGTTTCATTAGTTTTTCGGTCCGCCCGAGAGTGAGACAACGTCTGCCAAAAGCCCCATAGGCTCCAATGCTAATCTGCTGACATATTTCTCCAAAGGTACACGTTTTGTAAACCGCCAGTAGAGCCGTATTTATTACCGGACAGACATATAAAGCACATAGTCATGTTCGGTAGAGTCTTGGGTCTCCCAAAATACGTTATTTTTTAGATATCCATTATAGTTTTGCGCTAAAGGACATTTGTTTGAGGTGTGGATTCTGTGTCAATCGCTGTCTGTGTCTCTGCCCTTTGTGCAGCTCGTTAATCAGGAATCAGGAAACATTTATTTGCCAAAATATGCTAAACATAGAAGGAATTTGTCTTGGCGGTTAGTGCGCGACAGTAGACAGACAAGACAACAGTGCACAAGTCATAAAATTAAGTAGAATGAAATGCTAATGCAATGGGTTAGTAGAATAAGGCTATGGGTTAGTATAAAACAAGGGAATAAAGTTAAAAATGTTAAATATTAAAAAAGTTAAAAAGAAAAATATTAAGCATAAAGTGCACTAACGAACAAGTAACAGACAAGTAACAAAGTGACGAGTGACGACAAAGTGATGAAATGCAGTAATGAACCCAGGTGGGCAGTTACCGTGGATACACACACACACACACACGCGCTGCAGTCTGTGTCGGTTTGTCTCCCACAGCTGAACCATAATAGCTGATTAGTTGGAGTCACATGACGCAGATGTGCTTTCTGTCAACAGACCAACATGATGAAACCCCTCGCTTGCCCCCCCCCCACTCCTTACTCTTAATCACTCACCCTCTCTCCCTTCCTCTCACCTCTCAACCCCCACCACAAAAAGTCCACCCCCTTCCTCAATTCCTTGCCCCCCCCAGCCATCTTATCAACCCCCCCTCACAGAAGTGTCCTCCCTTTCTCCCTCACAGAGCCCCCTCTGCCCCATGTTCACAGATGGGACATCTGAAGCCCCTCACAGAATCCCCCCCCCCCTTCCTGCCTCCTCCCTTTCAACTGTGCCCCCCTCCCATTCCCATAATTAAAATAAAAACCCCATGCCCCATGGAGGGAATTCTTACTGTAATGTTTCTGACGAGGCCTATCAATTAATTGCTGAGGAAAAAAAACAGCCCCCCTGTGCTCATCCAATTCCATCATTTCAAAATAAAAGCCTCAATGATAATCTATATGTTAGTAATCTATACTAATCTATACTAGTACTACAACTAACACTACTTCTGGTTTTTCTACTGCTATTGATTCTAAAACTACTTCTTCTAGTGCTAGTACCACAATTACAAGTATAACTACTACTAACTACTCCTACTAATATTACTACAAAAATACTTTTTTAAATTTTTTTTTCAAATTTTCAAATTTTTTCAAATTCATTTCAGCTTTCAGCATTCCAATGCATTTTCTGCAGGAAGTGCATTTTCTAGTTGTCAATAAAGGGTTTGCCAACACCCCTGAACAGTAACATTGTTGTCAAAAACGTACAGCCTCTCGTACCTAATGGCTTAAATATGTTTTGAAATAAATGAATAAACCGTTATAACGTAACAGTCAGTGAACATCCTTGTGAGTCAACTGATCTTTATTTCCAGAGGGAGAGGACACACACTGAACATTACATTTGTCCCCTGATCTTTGAGGATAAACACACTGAACATTACAGTGAGTCCCATGGTTTTTGTCTCCAGAGGGTAAACGCACACAGACCATGAATGAGACGCGTGGTCTTTGGCCCCCCGAGGATGAACACACTGACCTTTCGGGGTCATAGTGAGCGAGTCCAGGTAGAAGACTCCTCTCAACAGAGCCACCTCATGCAGGATGATACTAAAGCTGTAAACATCTCCTCTCTGAGTCCCACGGGGGGGGGGGGTGTCTGTCCTCATTAGCTCCGGAGCCGTCCACAGTTTACCTGTGGTGTGGGAAGGGGGGGAGGGGCATTTTAAATATGTTATTGAAATGTCTTGATTATATATTTTTGGCAGTAAAATACAACATTAACTTCACAGAGCAGAGCATATAAATCCTTGAGTACCTTGAGTTTGTATCTAACTCAGGTACTTGTACGTCATACACGTGTATTAGTGTGTGTAGTGTCATACGTGCATAGTAGGCGTATGTGTCCTCTGGAAAGCTGGAGGGCCGAAGACTTTCCAGACCATAATCAGTGATCTTCACCACAAAGCGACCGTCCACCACACAGTTAGAGGACTTCAGATTGCCGTGGGACACCATGACGCTGTTGTGGAGGAACAACATGCCCTGACAACAACAACACATTACACTTCTGATGATACTCGTGTTAAGTTTACATATGCTGAGTATGTCCATTATGAGCACCAGCAGTATTGGTTGTAATGGCTTCAATGGCTCTATTGGGTCTAACGGCATGGCATTACTCACCATCACTCGTCACTTTGTCGTCACTTTGTCACTTGTTCGATAGTGCACTTTATTTATTTAATATTTTTTAACTTTTAAATATTTTTAATTTTTAACTTAAACTTTATTCTTATTTTATACTAACCCATTGCATTAGCATTTCATTTTATTTTATTACTTGTGCACTGCTGTCTTGTCTATTGTCATACTGTCTACTGTCATGCAACAACCGCCAAGTCAAATTCCTTCTATGTTTGACATATTTTGGTTTCCTGATTCCTGATGCTTCTAATAACAGTTAATTGCTCTACTGGCTCAGTTGGTTTTAGTGATATTACTGGTTTCAATTCTAATATCTCTGATGGATCTGATGGCTCTAATAGCGCTGATGACTCTCATGGTCAGAACAGGCTCTGCTGCTTTAGATGGCTTTGATGGTGCTAATGGTTCTAGTGGATTGGATGACTCTAATTTTTAATTCATTGGTTTAAATAGTTTGAATGCTTTTTGAAATATCACTGGTTTCAATGTAATGTGTGTGGTGGTTCTAATAGGTCTTATGGTTTTAATGGCTGTAAAGAAGAGGATGAAGAGGATGTAGGGGAGTGATTTTCTCTGTTGCTCCGCCCCCACCCTGCAACCAAAGGCCGTTACCTTGACGATGTCATTGATGAGAGAGTATCTGAACATCCAGTCCAGAGTGATGCTGTCGCTCTCCATCAGGTCCTGGAAGACACATACGCAAACCCAGAGACACACATACACAAACACACGCACATACACAAACACACACGCAACCCAGAGACACACATACACAAACACACGCACATACACAAACACACACGCAACCCAGAGACACACACACACAAACACACGCACGTACAAACATACACAAACACACACGCAACCCAGAGACACAGATACACAAACACACACAGAAATACACACGCAAACACAGAGATGCACACACACATATTGTGTCATTATGATGACTGACTCATTCACTCAATCAAATTACATCTCGCTGTTTGAGTGTCTGTGTGTGTTTGTTTACACTGTGTGCATGTTTCTGTGTGAGTGTGTGTTTGTTTGAGTGTGTAATGTGATAAAAGTGACTCACAGCTGCTTGCTCCTGAACAACAGGACTGATTTCTGAATATACCTATATATATATATATATATCTGTATATACTGTATATAGAAATATCTATTATATATACGTCTAAATAATATAATATAAAAGTCTAAATATATACAGTTATAAACATATCTATCTATTTATAGATAGATATACAGTTGAAACCAGAAGTTTACATACACTGTGGAAAAAGACACAACACTTTTGTTCTCACTGTCTCAAGTTAAATCAGACTAAACCTCTCCTGTTTCTGGTCCGTTAGGATTACCAAAATTATTTAACTTTTGCTAAATGTCACAATAATGAGAAAGAGAATATTTTAGAGAATTTTTCATTACATTATTGTGACATTTAGTAAATGTTAAATCATTTTGGTAATCCTAACGGAACTGAAACAGGAGAGGTTTAGTCTCATTTAAGTTCAGACACTGAGAAAAGAAGTGCTATGCGTCTTTTTGCACAGTGTATGTAAACTTCTGCTTTCAACTGTATATATAAACATAAATATATATATAGGTACTTCTACAATTCAGACATATCATTTAAATCCTTAATACAGATTCAATAGATTGTAGTATCAAAGGGCTTTGCGAGGAAAGTAAATAATGGAAAGAAGAAATTGGAAAAGTGAAAAAATCAAGATGTAACAGCTATGTCCTAGGGTTAATACCATTTCAATTTTATTTATTCATATGTATTACTTTCGGTATTTAGGTCTTCACGACATTGTGTCTCCATCAACAGTGTTCTGACTGATCAGCTCCTGTCTACTAACGGCTATCACTGAATCGATGTGAGGGTGAACTCGCCTGGATGATGTTTTTTTTAAGTGACTCAAACCACACAAGCATCTCTTTGTTTGCCGGATTTTCAAATGCAGCAATCAACTGGCATCGACCTACAGTGCATTGACATGTGTTCTCATGTTGCTAAGTTACAGTGCTGAAGAATAACTACAGCCGAGAGGTGGAGGCAACATCTGATATAAGAAGGAAGGATCCCGGTCTGCTGGGAGGATACATAGAGCTGACAGGTACATAACATGTCATATATAGCCAACAGCAAAGGGATACAAGAAGGTGTAAAGGGATGACAAAAGGATATAAGACGGAATAAAGGGATTAGATATGGGCAGTGGCAGCTGGTGGAATTCTTTTTGGCAGGGCCAGCCAATCCCAGTATGATTCAATACTAAAATAAAGGTATCAAAGACGCATTATTACTTTACAGTTAAATATTGCACATTTATTCCAACAGTTTACCATAATAAGGGCATCTTATTCAAACAGTTCAGTAAATAAATATGTATATAACTATATAAACGTCACATAATTAATTATTTTGGATAAAATGTCCCTGTTTTCATCCACGTCCTGGTTGTGTGTCCTCACCACAGTGAGTGCGTCGCAGCTGGGTAGCGATGTTGACTTTAACACGGCGACGTGACGGAGTTTATCGCTGTGGTCAACCAGCCTCCACTTCCAAACGGTCTGGCTAAGCATCCCAGGTGTAGCATCTCTACAGAAACGCTGTATGTGCGGTATGATCGTGAGTTCAGGCTGATCTGGTCCAGCTGTTTTACCTCTAGTTTCTCCGTGAAAGTTCTTCTCGTACAGAGTTTGGGTCGGATCTTCTTTGGAAGAATACTGCTCATCTCGCTCTTGTTATGTTGTTAAACGACGGGTCGCGAGACTCACCCTAACGCAGCGCAGGGCGGCGAAGGGCCAGAAACTCAATGTATTTTAGGACTCTGAAATGATATGTCACTCATTAACTTTAATCAGTGATTGGCTAACTACTTCTTAGACCCGCCGCATTGGGACACGGCCCGGTGACCAGGTGAGATGAGCGGAGAGGACGTGCAGGAAAAACATATATTTTGCGAAGATATCTTAATCTACAAATAATACTGGGAATAGTCTATGTTTCAAAAAAACTAATAGACACATATTGACTCTTTGTAAAATGTATTTTTCATATATTCATATATATAAATATATATATATTTAAACATTTATATATATAAATGTTTAAATCTTTCTTTTTTTTGTGGCTCAAGGTGGGGCCACGCCACATTGCCCTCTATGGACCAGCCACCACTGCATATGAGTATAAGGAGGTATAAAGGGATGACAAAGGGATATAAGACGGTATACAGGGACAACATATGGGTTTAAGGAGGTATAAAGGGATGATAAAGGGATATAAGTGGGTATAAAGGGATGACAAAGGTATATAAGACGGTATACAGGGATGACAAAGGGATATAAGACGGTATACAGGGACAACATATGGGTTTAAGGAGGTATAAAGGGATGATAAAGGGATATAAGTGGGTATAAAGGGATGACAAAGGTATATAAGACGGTATACAGGGATGACAAAGGGATATAAGACGGTATACAGGGACAACATATGGGTTTAAGGAGGTATAAAGGGATGATAAAGGGATATAAGTGGGTATAAAGGGATGACAAAGGTATATAAGGGTACATGACAAAGGGATATAAGACAGTATACAGGGACAACATGATAAAGATATAAAGGGATGACAAAGGATATAAGAGGGTATAAAGGGATAACAAGAAGATACAATGATAAAGGGATATAAGAAGATACAAAGGGCAAAGTAATGGGGATCTACGTCGCCCCACCCCTCTGTCGGCGGGTCCGTTCGGCTGACTACTATATTATTAAATAATAATAATAATAATGATGAGTAGTAGCAAAAGTTGCTTTTGAATGACATTAAATGTGTCCATTAGTAAGGACCGTTTGCTCCGTTTGCTTTCCGTTTGCTCCCTATCGACCTATTGGGCACCCGTGGTATAAAGGGATGACGTATGGGAATAAGGACGTATAGAGAGATATAAGGATATAAGGAAATATAGAATGATATAAAGGAGGGTATGAGGAGGTGTTGAGGGCAAAGCGTTAGGGGTGGTACCTGCAGGCTGCCTCTGGGGCAATACTCTGTGATGATGCACATGTTTGGTGGATCAATGCAGGCACCAATGAAGCGTGTCAGGTGCTCGTTCTGAACATCTCGCATCTGTTAGAGCACAATGGTCAGTTAGTAGGTAGGAGGGTAGATTGGTCTGTCTGTCGGTAGGTCAGTTGGTAGAGCAGTTGATCGGTCAGTTGATCGGTCTAGAGTTCTTACATGTTTTAGCTCAAAGAGGACCTTCCTGGTCAGTTCAATACGTTTCTTGTTAATATACTTGATGGCTGCCAGGTTTCCCTGCAGGACACAAAACCAGTATTTATTACATCAGTCAGGGTGTCAGATGGTGTCAGAGTGTCAGAGGGTGTTGAATGACGTCAGAGGGTGTCGGATGATATCAAAGGGTGTCGGATGGTGACAGATGGTGTCGGATGGTGACAGAGTGTCAGAAGGTGTTGAATGACGTCAGAGGGTGTCGGATGATGTCAAAGGGTGTCGGATGGTGACAGATGGTGTCGGATGGTGACAGATGGTGTCGGATGATGACAGAGTGTCAGAAGGTGTTGAATGACGTCAGAGGGTGTCGGATGATGTCAAAGGGTGTCGGATGGTGACAGATGGTGTCGGATGATGACAGAGTGTCAGAAGGTGTTGAATGACATCAGAGGGTGTCGGATGATGTCAAAGGGTGTCGGATGGTGACAGAGTGTCAGAAGGTGTTGAATGACGTCAGAGGGTGTCAGATGAGGACAGAGAGTATCAGCGGCTGTCAGATGGTGATGGGGGTGTCGGATACTGTCAGTTGGTGTGAGATGGTCTCTGGTGGTGTAGAATGTAAGATTAAGCAAGATGGGGTATGATTGTATCAGACCTTGTAGTATCCGGTTTTGGTGTATATCTGGAAGTTCCCCTCCATCGTCATCAGTGAGCCACAGTTAGAACCTTTCTGCAGAGAATCAGGATGAATAAGTACGAGAACCCATTTAAATGAGTGTGTGTGTTAGTTAGTTGTTCCAGTGACATGGTGAAGCGGCTGCAGTTTGGTGTGTGTGTGTTACCAGTGACAGGGTGAGGCGGCTGCAGGTTCTCCTCAGGACTAAATCTAGGTTGCTCATCTGGACATCGTCCCATGAAACTCTCCACAGCTGAGCCGCCAGCTCGCTCTCCAGCTTCAACTTCCTGTTCAAAAGACAGGTGCAGGGTGGGGGAGGACATTCTCGTGAAGTGAGGACATTCTAGTAAAGTGACAACATTAAGTTAGAGTGAAGACATTCTAGTGAAGTAAAGATATTCTAGTGAAGTGAGGACATTCTAGAGAAGGGAGGACATTCTGGTGAAGTTGTCCGTGTGTAGAGTTTCTCACCTGTAGATGAAGACTGTCACCGTAACAATGATTACGACGACGAAGCAGATCACTATGGAAACCATCTGATGCATGGTAACTGTACCTGTAGAGGATGGACGGACATCAGGAAGGACAGAAAGACTGTTTATCAGGGTGATTTTGTTACAACCAAACAATGCACATTTATAGTAAAATATACCGTCAAAAGATCTAGAAATAAACAAATCCAAAACACTATTCACACAATGAGGTCCTGGTCTTCTATTCATAAGGCAACGCATGTTTATTTGTATAGCATATTTTTAAGGCGATTCAAAGTGCTCAACATAAAACTATTAATACCATCTAAACATAAAGCAATAGAATATGAATAGTAATTAAACATTCAAGCAGTGAGTGCAAATACCACAATAGCTAAATATACTATATAACAGGGGTACTCAATACGTCGATCTCAAAGGCAGTACCAGTCGATCGCGTGCCATCGATTAAAAAATGACGTCACGCATGTGCACCAAAACTAATGCTAATTAGCGATTCTTGCTTACTAACGGACGCATTTAATTTCATTACAAAGCAACCCAGGCTGACTCCAGTAAGGTAATGACCAAGAATGTGCGGGATGCTTGTTACGGTTTCCTCCTTCTGACAGATGAGAGGCTTTTTGTTTTCTTCATATCGACTCGTTATGCGCTGTTGAAGCGCGTCACCGCTACTAGTTACCGGTCGCGCCCCCCCCCCCGATCGCCATGACCTGGTTAGTTGAAAAGCTCGCAAGCCAGAAAAGTGTTGGCACCCATGCTAAGTACCAAATAAATATGATGGTTACTGCACATATGTATATTTATATACATGTTTACGTGTGTGTTCGTACGTGCGAGGCAGGCTGGTTTGTCATTTTTGAAGCCACACTTGGGGACATCTGGAGGTGGAGAGCCACCTGGCCACTGGAAGCTCCGCCCACCTTGCATGATCAGCTGTTTCACGCTACTGTTGTACACGCACACAACCTGGTAACACACACACAGGTAATAATTAAGTGACGACGCTCGTGGCGACGACATTGTGACTTAGGTGTTTTACCTGGAACTCGCCAGACTCCACGTCGATGGTGTCCCACACAGCAAAGTCCATCTGTCTGTCCCCAAACTCGTCCATCTCCACTGGACCCATCACTCCTAGGACACACAACCCGCAAAATAACACTGCATGTACCAATTACAATTTGTATAATATGTTCTTGGATAAATGTACAGATATTTATTTTCACGTGTCTCTGCTTTTTCTTTCTGTTTGATGGGCATTTGTCTTTTGCTGATTTGTCGCTGCACTCTGACCTTTGACCCTGGTGATGTCAGGATGTTGATATTTATTTCATGCTGCAGGAAACAAAGCTATTTCCTGCACAGTGAATAGTCAAGCTAGACATGCCTGATTTGTGATCTGGGGGGTCGGGAAGATCTGAGGGGGGGGGTCACTGAGACCGATGAAAAAGTCCAGTTCCTGCAAAGAACCTCTGAATCAATAAATCCGGAGGATTCTACCCATGATTTTTAACTGTAGCTGAATACTAGGGCTGTCAACATAAACTAGTTAAGCCTAGTTTATGCTTCTGCGTTTTCAGAGCGACGCAAGGAAACGCAGACACAAGAGTCCCTTGCGTGTCTTTTCACACCTCCTTGCGTGCTTGCATGTGTCGACCCATTTTTCTACGGAGTCTCACGTCTCCGTTTTCACAGCACAATACGGCCGTTATTAAAAGGAAGAACGTTGACGAGAGAACGGATCAGATTGAAGAGCTTTTAAATATGAGCGCTTGTACAAGCCGTCATTGGCGGACTATGAGGACGCCGGATGGCCTCTGATTCATGGAGGGAGATCTCCACCAACGAGGGGACAAAGTCGTGGAGGAAAATACGGGACAAATGTGTCCGTGATGAAAAGCAGCAGTGTGGATGCACGGGGCAATAAAGTCTATGATCAATAAATAAAGCAACCAGCGACTTCCACACACAAAGACGTGACTCTCCAGGTCGTCTTCAACAAAACACGTGACTCCACCTGTTGTTCTGGAGGTGAATCGCTCTGCAACACACGCAGGACTTTACAACCAGGAAGTGAAACCAGTGCGTCGACGCGTGAAGACGCAGAAACACGCGGCGGCCTTTACTCTATGCGATTCATTTGGCTGAGATTAATGCAACAAAATATTTAACGTAACTTTGCGGTTTACTTCTGGTCTTACAGCGGAAACGAAAGGGCCACCAACTGCAGTCCGTTAGACACAATAAAGTAAGACAATAGTTCAAGATGCAGAGAGCTTTTTGCATTTGAAGTAAAACCAACAGCGGCCCAACATGCAGCTGAGAGCTGTGCAGAGGAATTCCTCCACGTGTCAAACAGAAGGGGGGTGAGTGGCAAACGGACCACTAAAAGCACCGCTAGCCTAAGCTAGCCGCTAGGCTAATTCTCAACATCTAACGTTATCCTGTGCGGCCCCCAATCTGTAGAGGACCACCGCTGTGTCCCTAAACGTCCTGCTAAATGTGGGGAGACTTCAAACACAGCCGTTGATGGAGAGTTGAGAGAGTCAGTAGTTCAACACGTTCCACCAGGTGGAATTCTGCCTCCAAGATGATCACATGTGTGTAGTTTTGTGTTTAAAATAACATTAAGAATTAAACAACAGTGTGTAAAAGACACGCTTTCTAAAGTGATTAGTCATTATGTTGAGTATTGATATTAAGTTTGTTCCTACAGGGCGTCCATAACGTAAACGGTTAACCTGCACTGAATGTGGAGTATTCTTTGTCCTATTCAACGTCCATTAAAAGTTGTATTAGTATAAGAGTCTGCTACACAACACATTACTTTTAAGATTCAGTCTTTAGAAAAACAACAACATTAATTACAATTAATGAATTGTGCGATTAATTTGTTTTCTCTATTGACAGCCCTACTGACACATAGAATATAAAATCATGTATGTACATATATATTTCAGGGGTCAATGCACACCGGAAGTAAACTAAGTTGGGTTAACTTTGTTAAAATATTTTCTAATCTTGGCTACAATAAGCTGCCGCTTGATGCTTTTATCCAAGCATCCAAGCAGCGACTTACATTGCATTTTCAACCCGTTTTTCTTTTTTTCACTCTTTGGGGGGTTTAGGTGTCTTGCTCAGGGACACTTCGACATCAGCGCAGCCAGGGTTCAAACCACCAACCAACAGTCTCTACTCCATGCGCCACCATCATGTACCAACTGTTAGTCTCAATATTATTATACATCATTACATTCGTCTTCATGTTTTCATCATCAGAGGACAGGAAGAGACGAGGAGAGGAAGACAGGGGACCGAAATAAATGAGGAACCATGGAGACAAGGACTGGAGGAGACGAGGACCAGAGGAAAGAAGGACATGAGGAGACAAGAACAGGAGATGAGGAGACTGAATTATCTTCAGTATCAGGTTTGGATGTTTACCACTAGGTCTGGGGGTCAGGTTGACCACAGAGCGGCATGTCCCATGTGACTCCGATAGAAATAACAATGTATATCAGGCGTCCTTTCTCACCAGAGAAGGTTCTGTTCCACATCCTCTTGGTCACCACACTTCCTCTGGGCCTCCGGACCGCTCCTGGCTCTGATCCTGTTCTCTGCTCATTTAGGGTCTCATTCAGGGCCTGAGAGTACATCATGACTCCGTCATGGAACCCTGCAGCGATCAGGTTATACTGTCAGAGAGAGAGAGATATCACTATATATATATATATACACATGAGTATACTGTACATATATGAATATGTATGTCCATATATATATATATATGTATATATATATACACATACATATATGAATATGTATGTGTATATACATACATATATACACATATATATGAGTATGTATACATAAATGATTTTTACCAGAGAGTCGTTAATAGTGTAGTTGAATAGTTTCTTTGCATCGTTCTTCAGAGTCTCAACAAACTGAAGATATTCTGGATTCTGAGGCTCCAGGTAGGTTAGCACCTTCACACTCTGTCAGATAAACAGGTAGAGACACAAACAGGTAGAGAGACAGACAGGTAAAGAGACAGAGGGGTAGAGAGACAGAGAGGTAGAGAGACAGACAGGTAAAGAGACAGAGAGACAGACAGGTACAGAGACAGAGGGGTAGAGAGACAGACAGGTAAAGAGACAGAGGGTAGAGAGACAGACAGGTAAAGAGACAGAGAGGTAGAGAGACAGACAGGTAAAGAGACAGAGGGTAGAGAGACAGACAGGTAAAGAGACAGAGAGGTAGAGAGACAGACAGGTACAGAGACAGAGGGGTAGAGAGACAGACAGGTAAAGAGACAGAGAAGAGACAGACAGGTAAAGAGAGACAGACAGGTAAAGAGACAGAGAGGTAGAGAGAGACAGACAGAGAGGTAGACAGAGAGGTAAGAGAGACAGACAGGTAAAGAGACAGAGGTAGAGAGACAGACAGGTACAGAGACAGAGAGGTAGAGAGACAGACAGGTACAGAGACAGAGGGGTAGAGAGACAGACAGGTAAAGAGACAGAGAGGTAGAGAGACAGACGGATAAAGAGATATGCAGGGGGTTGACAGACAGGTAGAGGCAGTAGACAGAAAGATGGACAGACAGGAACAGTTACACAAAATAGTCAATATCAACAGTCCACAATATTTTACAATAAACTAATAATAACAATGAAAATAACAACAGAAATAAAGCGTCACCCGGAAAGCTTGGCGGGCGGCAAAGTCGTACGGGTCTCCTCTGAACCAAGGGCGGACAGGCTCCCGGCCACCCAGACCCTCGGCAAAAAGATCAATGAAGAAGAAGATGTAGTCCTCCAACTCCACCCCGTCCTTCCAGAACTGGACCATGAGATTCCTGAGAATGTCCCAGGAGCAACAGAGGTACACCACTGAAGAAGAAACCAGGACTGTCGGTTAATCCATCCATAGCACATCTTGTAAGAGCCAAATATGGTTGTGACGTTGGAACTGTGTTCCCCTTTCTGTACACTGAAACACTAATGAGCGTGGGTATTTAGGTTGTGAACTCACTGTGTTTGTCAGGCATTACCCCGAAGGGCAAAGGGTTTTTGACCGCTAAACCGGATGTTGATATCTACAAGGAACTGTGGAACTGCAAAGTGGAATAAATTGGTTCTAAACCGTACCGGTGGACTCAATCTAATGTTCTCTAACGATCTCACACAACATAGCAAGCTGTTACTCCATCTATCCATCCGTTTCCTCACGGAATAAGTAGCTTTACACAAGTAGATCTACTGGAGGGAATGAGGGAATGAAGGAGGGAAATATTGTTACTGATTATTTAAACACGCATACACAGACCGTTGTGACGAAAAGAGAGCTGAGCCGGAAGGCAAAGCTCTCGATCTACCGGTCAATCTTCGTTCCTACCCTCACCTATGGTCATGAAGGACAGGTCATGACCGAAAGAACTAGGTCACTGGTACAAGCGGCCGAAATGGGTTTCCTCAGGAGAGTGGCTGGCGTCTCCCTCAGAGATCGGGTGAGAAGCTCAGCCATTCGTGAGGAGCTCGGAGTAGAGCCGCTACTCCTTTGCGTCGAAAGGAGCCAGTTGAGGTGGTTTGGGCATCTGGTGAGGATGCCCCCTGGGCGCCTCCCTAGGGAGGTGTTCCAGGCACGGCCAGCTGGGAAGAGGCCCCGGGGAAGACCCAGGACTAGGTGGAGAGATTATATCTCTGCACTGGCCTGGGAACGCCTTGGGATCCCCCAGTCAGAGCTGGTAGATGTGGCCTGGGAAAGGGAAGTTTGGGGTCCCCTGCTGGAGCTGTTGCCCCCGCGACCCACCCCGGATAAGCGGTTGAAAATGGATGGATGGATGGCATACACAGTCACACACAAACATAGATCAGTCAGAAGCAAAAAAATAAGTCCACAACTTTGGGAATGGCATAGAGAAAAACAGGACCCCAGGACGGACATAAGGAACAAACAAAGAAACTGAGGATGTAGGGAAGCACAGAGGAAACAAAAGAAGGAACCGAGGGCACAAGGAAGGCGACAAGGAACACACCCCGGCCGTTGTCACGGATCTGCTGCACCTCCTCCTTGTAGTCGAGGTTGTCGGCCTGTAGCACACGCTCGCGGATGCTAACGTTGTGTTGGCCCAGCTGTGTGTACAGGCCCTCCACGGCAAAGTAGCACGGCCGGGTCGTCGTTGGCGTCCTTGTTGTCGCTGAAGAGGAGCATGGCGTGCTGCCGCCAGCCCATTGCTTCCTGGATCCGAACGCCGAACTCGCCCAGCTTCCGGTGGGTGGGTCCTGTGTTGGTGACCGCTGCGAAGTGCTCGAAGCCCACGGCGCGGGCGCCAGCAGTCACCATGGGAACCTCCCAGTGCGTAGTGAAGCGGGCGACAGGTGAGGAAGAGTAGTCGCACCCAGGGCCCACGAAGGCCCACGGGTCGTGGGACAGCTTCAGGTCTACTGCCACAAGCGGCGCCATGGAGTCCGAGCAGAATCCGTCCCGGTTCTCCGAGCTGCCATGAACCAGCTGGAGCTTCAGGCCCGGCAGCAGCCAGGGGTCAGAGTTCACCAGCCGTACAGCCTGGAAGAGGGCAGGGGCAACGCGAGGCCACGCCCAAGCGTAATCTGTGTTAGTCAGAGGCAAGATTGCCGCCAGGGGTCACCTCATTAAAGGCCTTGGTTGTGTTGTCAGCTGACCAAGAGCAAGTGGCTATTTGAACGAGGAGGAGGAGGAGTGAGTGGCGGGCTCCAGGGGGGCGACTAGGTAGCATGATGAGCTTGTCAGACGACATCCTGGGAAGCCAAACTAAAAAATAAAGGAACAAGCATTTAGGGTGTAACTTGTCTTTGAATATGCTGAATCAAACTTTTATCACAGCATTTATTAAAACAATTAACTGATCCATTGATTACATTATTAAAAATAGCAGAAGTCGGCGCCGCATTCAGCTGCCCCAAAAGAATCAACAAGGCTTCGCAAACGCTGAAGCTAACGCTTCATTCAACCTCTAGTTAAACACTCCCCGTCGTTTAGGAGACAAAAGATCGATTGGCCTCAGCAGAAACTCTTCAAAATGCAAAACAACAACCGCTTGACACCCTTATCAGTAAACAATCACCATCTACTGTTTTGACACCGTGTAGTGTGTACCAGTATCTCCACGGTGTGCACTAGTAATGTTGCACGGTGTACCGGTACTAACTAATCCTAACCCTACCCCTTACGTTGAAAACAATACGATTTTGAATATTTTTAGTACTGGTACTTCATTAAACATTGATTATAAACATGAACACCCCCAAGCAATGTTTGACTGTGTTTGGAAAATTGTTGACTTGTTTAGTCGCTAGCAAGACATCTCGTTAGCGATGTTAGCAAGCTTGTTATAACACGCTTGGACATTGATGCTAGTATTAAGTGCTCTCGCGTCGACTTATGTTATTGTGAGCTACAGAGCTGCCAACTTTTCACTAAACCTTGCCATGAGATTTTGTCGGGGTGAAGCTCCTGCCGACGGGGGTGTAAGTTACGCTGCATGCAGCAAATCGGGTTACAGATGCGCCATTTATCGTTGGCGAAGTTGGAGTTGAACCAGCGCAATTTTTTTTTTGCGTAAGAAATTGGATGTATGGCGTGAGTGTGAAAACATGTAAACGCGTGCGTCACACGGGGAAACCGTGAGAGTTGTCAGCCTGTAGCTTTGTTGGCTAACTTGACAACAACTTTCCTAACAGTCAAACATCAAGTAAGTGCAACACAAGACAAAGCGAGACCGCAAATAAGTTCCTGAATAGTCCAGCAGAAATATATACATGCAAAATAACCTACAATTTCACTCATGTGGGCCTTTATGATCATGAGGTCAGAATGCACACAAAATTGTACCAAATAATACACACTTGATGCAATAGGCAACATGCTGGTGGAGCCTGGATCTTTACCTAATTCTTTTTATTTTCAGTCAAGGAATTAGGATAAAATATGAATGTGGGAATATCAAACTCTGTATGCAAGTAAATGAAGCATTGTTTATCCCACAGACAGTGAAACAGATGCCAGGTAAAAAAGTGAACTTTACAGAGGTTTTATTTATTATCATTGATAAATATTCCAGTATCGTATTTGTGGTATAGTATTGGGTACCGTAATATTTGGCAGGTATACTATAGATTTTGGTATCGTGACCATAGATATTATATATAAAGGCTAGATGTCTCGTTGCCGGCCAACAGAGTCGAACGTCCGCACATGGCGGCCATCTTGGTACAGCAACAACATTGTGTTGGTGATACATGTACTTTTTAAATAACCATAACCATAACATAATTTTCAACCGATTTTTAAACGGTTTGGTTTGTTATAAACGTCAGAGATTTAGTTATGACACTGCATACATAATATGAATAATTATGTTATGCTCTGCGGTTCCCAAACTCAAGAATGCGGCGGCCCAATTTGAAATCTGAAAATCTTTTGCGGTCCACCCAAACCTTTAATCACAACTCTGATAAAAACATAAACTAGGGATGATTAAATGACCTTAAGAATTTAACCGACTAAAAATGTATTAATCGACAATGTATGTTTTGTATACCATTTCCTCCGGAGCTCATATATCGTATTTTCCGCACAATAAGGCGCACCTTCAATCAATGACCTATTTTAGAACATTTTTCATATATAGCGCGCATCGGATTATAAGGCGCATAAGATCCTGCAGTCAAACGTTTGACGTCGGGCCGGGGGGATGTGGGGAGGTGGAGACGGTGCTTTCAGGGTCCGATCGATGCTGCGAGGTGCGTCCTCTCCCGCCGCCCCCCTCGCCATCCACGCCTTAAATCTTCAGCTGCTCTCCAGCCACAGTTTTAGAATAACTTATTTCCCCGTTAAAATGGTTCAGCTACTGTAGAGAAAAGGGCGCCGTCTCTCGCTCTTTAATCTCATGAAGTGCTCGGCGAGAACGACAGCTTTGTTTCTCCGACGCGCCCTGAAAGCAGCTCCATATCTCACGCGCTTGAGCGCCGCTCAGCATCTCGCCGTCGTAGACGAGCTTTAGCATGTTTGGCAGAGCGCCTTGAGCGCCGTGTACAACCAGTATGGATCAACCGATTAACCAATTGATCCATATATATAAGGCGCTCCGGATTATAAGGCACTGTCGTTTTTTGAGAAAATGAAAGGCTTTTAAGTGCGCCTTGGAGTGCAGAAAATGCGGTATATTTACTTTAATACTACAAGAGGCGCCGCATGTGACATTGTTTTGTTTGGCGGCGCCTTTTGTTGAATAACGACAGGCGGACAAGAGCAGCCGCTTCGAGCGAGAGCCTTATTGTTTTATTATTCTGTTTGTTTAAATTGTTTGTGCTTCATCAATTAATGTTTCACATAACTAATGTGCTGCATCATAATATTTTGATATTAATTTCAAACTTTTCAAAATTGAAAATTAAAAACATTTTATTCATTTATTGTAAATGACCTCTTGGGGCCGCGGGCCCCACTTTGGGAATCGCTGCTCTAAAAAAAAGAATAATGTTCTAAAATAGGTATAGATTTCCCTTTACAAATATACATCAAGAAATGCTGCATGTTGAAATTCACACCCTGTACAGAGATGTATTTATGACACTCCATACTTATAAAATTATAATTATAAACATGGGTTTTCATACGAAAATGATATTAAACAGAACATTATTCATAAGTATGCAGTGTCATAACTACATCTCTGACGTTTATAACAATCCACAATTTTTCCACAATTAAAATCGGTTGAAATTTGAGTTATTATTATCTAAAGTACATGTACCACTACCAACACAATGCCATGGGTGAGCGAGCTCCCCCTCCCAAGATGGCCGCCATGTGTTCTAGTAAGACATCTAGCCTTTATATATAATATCTATGATCGTGACAACCCTGTGTACTAGTACCTCCACAGTAGTAAAGCGTTGTTTACCTGCTGCGATCAGCCTGCGGCTTCACCTCCACACAAACACCAGAAGAAGAAGCGGGAAGACGTTTCCACGGCAACAGAACAGAGAGAAACGAAGTCACATTCCCGGGCTCGAGTCCCGCTGCACGTGAAGCGGAGGTCTGAGCGAGCGACGCGACGGGGCACCAGCGGACACGCGCACACTTGCACGCGCTGAGGGGGGTGCGGAGGACATGACTGTGCATGTGCGCATGCCCGTCTCACGTCCCCCCGGACTCGTCGGAAAGAAAATGTAATTACCGTAGGCGGAGGGGGGGCAACATAATATGTTTATGTTCTGTTTGTGTTGTGTATGTACGTGTGTCTGTGTGTACGTGTTTATACGAGTGTTTGTGTGCGAGTATGTGTTTTAAATGGAAATATAAAGTGTTCCGATTCACATAAACCACTTATTATTTTACAACAAGCAGAGGGTTCATAGGTCCACCGTGTTTGTGGCCCCCTACAGGCACAGGGCCCCTCGGCACAGATTTCTAAAAAGGTGTCAGTACTATAATAACGATACGGCTTTCACACTGTAATGTCAGTACCTTTAATATCACAGGATCAACACGCTGTGATATCCGTACTAAAAGTATTATTACACTCCACTTCACATACATGTTATGATAATGAGGTCGTATGTGATCTTATTTTAATCTGTATCACATAAAACACATTTATTGTGAAGTCAGACGCACTGTGTGTTGTTAATAAAGTTAATGAACACACAACCCACTGAGTGTTTTAACAGGGTGGACCAGGAAGTCACTTTGTTACAGTTTCCCTCTCTGTACCTCTTCCTGGAAATGATCTCTGTCACACACACACACACACACACACACACACACACACACACACACACACACACACACACACACACACACACACACACACACCTCAAAGACGACTGAGAGCCAAAAAGACAAACAACTGAGAGAGAAAGTGGACTCAAAGACAACTTGACAAAGAGAGGAAGAGATGCTGAAAGACAACAGCCAAGAGACAACAACAGAGACAAAAGGGGACAAAAAGACAATGACTGACGGACCCAAAGAGACAAGGACGTCTGAGAGAAAGGCAACAAAAGTGAAGTCTTCACAATAAAAGCACTCTGTTCTTACATCTTAATATTAAGACATTTACAACAGCTTTATAGGAAACATTGTTTAAGAACACCATTTATTCATTCGTCAGCAACAGAAACGGAAATAAAACTCATCATAAACAGACAAATTGCTTGATCTCGTAATTCGTAACACACCTGGCTGTACTCAGATCATCACTCAGAACATCTAAATAGTTAACTTGACATCATCATTACATCATCACCAGCGTAAAAGCAGTTTCAGTCAGTGGAATGGCTTCAACACGTCGGTCTGTCCACGCGCATGTGTCTGTTTGTGCCCTTTGGGGACACCCCGTCATCAGTAGATGATCGTACGCTACAACTCATTTCCCCGTTAATTTACAGGAGACCCAGTGTGGTCTGTCTCCGGTCTGGTTCCTAATGAGTCCCACAAGGTTCTGTACTTGGACCGATTTTATTTACCCTCTATATGCTTCCTTTGGGCGATCTTATCAGGAAACACCACATAAACTTCCATTGTTATGCAGACGATACTCAACTGTATCTGTCGATCAAGCCAGAAGAGACGGACCAGCTAGTTAGACTTCAAGAATGTCTTGGAGACATCAATGGATGACCGGCAACTTCCTGATGCTAAACTCAGAAAAAACGGAAGTTATCCTGATAGGCCCAGAGCGCCTTTGAAGCCAGCTGTCACGTGATACAGTTTTTATGGATGGAGTTGCTCTGGTACCAAGCAGCACCGTCAGGAATCTGGGAGTTCTCTTCGACCAGGATATGACCTTCAACTCGCATATAAAGACTTCAAGGACTGCCTATTTTCATCTACGTAACATATCAAAAATCAGGAACTTCCTGACTCAAAGTGATGCAGAAAAATTAGTTCATGCGTTTGTCACTTCCAGACTGGACTACTGTAATTCTTTGTTATCAGGCTGCTCTTGTAAATCTCTTAAACCTCTCCAGTTGATTCAGAATGCTGCAGCACGTGTATTAACAAGAACTAAGAAAAGGGATCATATCACTGGCTCCTGTAAATCAACATTACACTGGCTCCCTGTTAAATCAGAATAAAGCGACGTTTTTCAACCAAAGGGTACAAACTCAGGAGAACAAGAAAGAGTAGATTTTAAGGTACTTCTCCTCACCTACAAGGCACTTGCTGGTGAGGCACCGTTGTATCTTCAAGAGCTTGTAACACCTTATTGCCCTACAAGGCAGCTGCGCTACGAAGGCCAGAGCGTTCAGTTATCAAGCTCCTCTTTTGTGGAACCAGGTTCCACTTTCAGTCCGAGGGTTCTTTCCGGGAGTTTTTTTGTGCTTTCTCCCCTATCAGGTCTCCGTAGATCGTAGTTCCTTCTGGACCCTGGTCCTGACACCTACCGTGGCCATGCTGACGCCTGCTGCTGCCATCATCATCATTATTATTTTAGATATTAATCATATTACTGTACTCGTAAACCAACATTACCCTCTCCTAAAGTCTCTGTGCTCTCCCTCCCCACAGGCTTCTGTGGATGGTGGTTCTATGTGATGGTGGTTCTATCTGATGGTGTCAGGGGTGGGGGTGGAAGGCAGGACTCAAATGCAGACTTGCAGGAAACAAAAGGACTTTAATAGTCAAAGATCCAAAATCCAAAAGGCCAAGGGGCAAAAACACACAGGCATGAAACTACAGATATCCACAACAAGAGACAAGAACATGCGTGACGAAAGACAATGACGCGACAAGTGACACAAGAGACACACGGCTTAAATACACAAGGGAGGTGCAGGTGATTGGACACAGGTGGAAACTATTAGACGATCACAGGGGATGACGGGACAAGGCAGGAAGTGAAGTTACCCGGGGACACGAGTGGCAGAAAACTACAAAATACAACAGGAAGTCAACCACACCGTGACAGATGGTGGTTCTACGTGATGGTGGTTCTACCTGATGGTGGTTGCCTCTGCAGTGGTCCTGCTGTGCGCCTGGCTTACTACTCAGTTACTTGAATCATTTCTGTCATAGGAATTGCATGTATTATACATTGTTCATTCTGTACACATGGCATCCATTGTAGTCTGTCCATCCCGGGAGTGGGATCCTCCTCTGACGTTCTCCCTGAGGTTTCTTCCCTTTTTCCCCTCTTGGAAGGGTTTTTCCTGTGCCGGTGATGGGTTTCGGGACAGAGGATGTTGTATGTGTACAGACTGTAAAGCCCTCTGAGGCAAATTTGCAATTTGCGATTTTGGGCTATACAAGATAAAATTAATTGAATTGAATTAATGTGAGTCTTCAGGGCGCCGCTGTGGATCCTTTTAAGGAGTCGAAGGGCACCCGGCCGCAGAAGGATTTACCTCAGGAGATGCAGAAGTGTGGTTTGATGCATGTTCGCCTCGATGTTCTGGTAGGCTTTACCACAGATGTGACAGATTTGACCGGCGTCTCTAGGTCTTCAGGTGGTACGTTGGGGTCTCAAACGGATGTGAACTCTCACCGCAGACGCTGCACACAGACTCTGCTGAGTGACTCTCAAACTACCTTTGCTCTGAAAGGACGGTTAAGTGTGAGTGTTTAGGAGAGGACCCTATCTCCAACTAAAGCCTAGTTTATGCTTCTGCGTTTTCAGAGCGACGCAGACGCAAGCCCCCCTTGCGTCTCCCTTGCGTCGCTTTTCACACCTCCTTGCGTCCTTGCGTGTGTCGAGACATTTTTCTAGGCTTTCGACGCAAGCCTCCCGCAGCGCACCAGGCTGTGATTGGTCCGCTAACTACGTCCTTTACGGAGTCTCACATTTCCGCTTTCATAGCCAGATACCGCCAGTCGACGAAAACTAGACTAAAACTAAGAAGGATTAAAATGACTAAATGTGACTAAAACTAATATGCATTTTACGTCTAAAGACTAAGACTAAATAGAAAAATAGCTGCCAAAATGAACACTGTGTGGGACAGCAGGTGAGTTCTGCTTCCGTCCACAGATGCCACAGGCGCTCTGAGTGTCTCTGCAGTGCGTCTCAGCGTGTTTCCTCAAAAAGCCTTGGTTTTTCCCTCCTATGGATCTTCTTGAGTCTCCTCCGGGCATGATGTTGTCTTGCTGCAGAAATCACAGCAGAAGGGTTTGACTCCAGTGGGACTCATATGGTGCATCTCCATGTTCTAAAATATAACAGATGCTGCTGCGGTCGGACTCTCTACGAGACCTGAGATGATCCAACAAACCATCTGAGGACTCAATGTGTTCTCCACATACTCCACATTCTGGACTGTCCGAGTGTGGTCCTGCATGTCTCAGCAAATTCCCTTTTTGATGGAAAGCTTTTCCACAGATGACACAGTGGTGTGGTGCCAGCTGGTCCAAAGAAGCCGCTGGTTGCCCCCACCGTGGGGGGGGGGCATAATGTTTAGCACTGTCGCTTTACAGCATTGAGGTCCTGGGGTCAACCCCATCCAGCAGCCTTTCTGTGTGGAGTTTGCATGTTCTTGCTGTGTCTGTGTGGGTTCTCTCGGGGTATTCCAGCTTCCTCCTACCGTCCAAATGCATTCTTTACATCACATCACATCACATGTCATTTATCTGACACTTTTATCCAAAGCGACTTACAATAAGAACATTTCAACCATAAGGACACAAACTCAGAAGAACAAGAAACAAGAAAGTGCAATTTCATCAAATAAGCCGATGTACAACTTGCTGTAGATAAGAACCATTATAAGTCCAATGTAAGTGCTACAGTTAGTTAGTGTGTTAGTGGAGTCTGAAGAGGTGTGTCTTTAGTCTGAAGATGTGAAGGCTCTCTGTGGTCCTGATGTCTTCAGAGACCTCCTTCCACCATTTAGGAGCAGGACAGCAAAGAGTGGAGATCTAGTCGAGTGTTTTGCTCTCAGTGAGGAGGAACAAGCAGTTTATCACATGCAGAGCGGAGAGGTCAGAGGTCGGGATGTCGGGTTGGACCAGGTCCTGGATGTAAGCTGGACCCCATCCATTCACAGCATGGTACGTGAGCACCATGTTTAGAACTGGATGAGCCACCGGTACCAGTGAAGAGAGCGGAGGAGTGGAGGAGTGAGGGAGAACGTAGGAAGGTTAAAGACCAGTGGAGCTGCTGCATTCTGGATGAGCTGCAGAGGTGGAATGGTGGTAGCAGGAGACCTGCAGGAGAGAGTTACAGTAGTCCAGGAGGGAGACAACAAGAGCCTGAATCAGTACCTGCGCTGCCTTCTGAGTGAGAAGAGGACGTGTTCTCCTCATGTTGTAGACCTGATGCGCTGGGGCCGGTACTTCAAAACTTCTCTGTAATCCAGATCAGAATGATCCGGATAACCAAATCCCCCTGTCCTCAGCCACGGATCAACTTGATCTATCCCGGTATTTCAAAACTTTGCCGGATTGGATCAGAGTGATCCTGATACCGGCAGATTGGGATGTCCAAATCCGTCCCACCCCCTGGATCACTGGCAGGAAACAGGAAAAAGGAGCGAATATGTTACAGAAAAAAGGAGAAGCTGGCACAACTATTGTCTCTAAATGTAAGTATAGTCTTGGTCAGTGTTGATGCGTCCTGAGACTAGATGAAAGGTAATCATTATATTGAGTTAACCAGCTACGCAAATCAGCTCAAAGTTGAAAGAAGAGCTCGGCGATCTCAAATAAAGCCGAGTTCGCGCTAATGCGAGCTAACGCTGCTCCATTGACTTCTGTGTTAAGGAGCTAACAGGTTGGTAAATAGGCTAGCGTCTGTATGTCGCGGTCCACAGTCCACATTTGAATGCATTTACTCGCAAGGCATTGTGTGTAATTTTAAAATTTGTTGTACATATCTTTTTAGGAAACAGATGTCAACTAAAGGGACAGCCCTAAAACCTTAATATTTGTTTTTTCTTTACAGATGTCTGTGGAAAGAGAAGACAGCCAGTTAACACAGACCTGCTCCAAATGGCTTGGCTATGAAAATTAAGTGTGTGTGCTGCATGCATGTTAATAAATACATTTGACTGGTTTGAGTGGAGGCCTTTATCAGTGGGTATAACTGAACAAAAAACTGTTACTTAAATAAGGCATTCATATTCATTCATATTTTATGAAAAAGAAAGGAACGGGCAAAGAAAATGAACAGTGATCAAACAGCAGTGAAGCGTAGCTACTATATCAAACAAAGAACTTTGGGAGCAGTTACACTTAAACTGTTCAAACCATAACATGTAATCTCCCTCAAAGCCACCTCCGAGGTGGGATCAGGGTAATCCTGATTTTTAGGATCAAATGGATCCAGATTTCCCACTAAAGTTTTAGAATACTCAACAGCAGTGTTTTATCCGGATCAAAGGCAGGATTACCAAATCCAAATCTGAATCTTCAGGATCAGATTTGCTTTGAAATGCACATTTTTAGGATCTGATCAGGATTTAATCCAATCCAGGAGGATTAATCCTGAGGGATCATTTTGAAATACCGGCCCCTGGGGATTAGGTTGATTGGTGACTCTAAATTGCCCGTAGGTGAGTGGATGGAAGTGTGAATGTTTGTATGACCAAACCAGGGTGTACCTGATGGTCTGACTCCAGTCCCCCGCATGAAGGATAAGCAGCTTTGAAGATGGATGGACGTACATTAGTAAATTTATATGTACTTAACATTAGGATATTTAGAAGTACTGAAGATTGAATATTACTAATGTTCAGAACCTTTAAAGTTACCAAAGCATTGATGATTAGAAGCATTAGACAGTAGAAATATTAATTAGTATTGGACAAAAATTCAAACCTTTGTGTACTATTGATATATTGTTTAACAGTAACATGTAAACTGATTGTCACACATTTTAGCACTCACTTGGGTTCCCCTACATCCCCACAAAAAGAAATTGTACAAATAGACAAAGTATTTAGAGTTATTACACTTTTTATCATGGGTGTGCCATTTTCATTTCGATTCTTCCAATTTGTTGGAACACGGTATCCATTAGAGCTTCTGCAGTTTGCTTTAAGTTGCTGGTTTGAGGGTTCTACCAAGGAACAAACTTAATCCTAGTTACCATTCTCCTCTCTAGAGCAGCAATAGAGTCCAGCGTCACTCTCACAGAAACGACAGCAACCAAATCGTCCACAGTTAAGGCTCCACATTAAAAGGCATCATAAACACGTCAACAACGTTTGTGTATAAAAGTGTTTTAATTACACTGCCAGCGTTGGGCAGACAACAGTTCTGAACTCTGATGCCAGACATCAAGATCCTGAGATTTAACGTTACTTTCAGGCAGGTTTCAATCCTATGCTAGTACATACTCAGTTCTATGGACACATTACAGTAAGAGCATTAAAAGAGGAAAATATCGAGTACCAAACAGTACTGCACTAAGTTCAATCGAAGAGCTGAAGCTGGTTGATCCCAGTTTCAGTCGTTAACGCGTAGAGAGGTTGTCCTCTGGAGCTCTACAGCTGGATGAAGCCAGAGTAGAGTCCGTCTGTCCTCTGCTGATCCAAGGTGCGGTCCAGCTCCGGGCCTGACTCCCTACTCTCAGCTGCGTGGACTTTTAGGTGTCCGTTGAGCGATCGTTTGGCCTGGAAGCTTTTGCTGCAGATCCTGCAGCTGTAGGGTTTCTCCCCCGGTGTGGATCAGCATGTGTCTCTTCAGGTCCACTTCCTGCATGAAGCCCTTTCCGCACACCTGGCACAGAAAGCGTCTCTCTTTGTTGTGGAAGCGGACATGAGTGTCCAGAGTCTGCTTCTGGGTGAACCCCTTCCCGCAGAGGCTGCAAGAGAATGCCTTCTCTCCAGTGTGGGTCTTCAAGTGAGTCTTCAGGTTGCCGCTCTGGTTGAAGGTCTTTCCGCAGGAGCTGCAGGAGTATGGTTTCTCTCCGGTGTGGATCCTCATGTGCATCAGGAGTGCCGCCTGAGCGCCGAAAGACTTCCCGCAGACGTGGCAGGTGTTGCCAATCTCGCGGTGGGCGTGCAGGTGAGCGGCAAGGCTGGCGGCGGACTCGTATTGGTGTCCACAGAGTCCGCATGAGCAGTCCGGGTCCTGCAGGTGAGTCTCCACGTGTTTCAGCAATAAGGTCCTCTTGTCGAAGGCATCCCGCACGCTTTGCACTGGTACGACCGCACCAATGTGCGGCGCCTCTTTGTTTTGTCGACGGCATCCTTCTGATGAGTTGCCATGTGTCGTCGCAGGTTTTGCCGCCTTGGGAACTCCTGGCAGCAGACGCTGCAGGTGTGCACCTCCTCTCCATTGTGATCCTGCATGTGACGTTCTAAAGACGTCATGTGGTAGAAGGCCCGGCTGCACTCTTTACACTTAAAGGGTTTCTCTGTGGCGTGGATGCGCATGTGTGACGACAGGTTACCCTTTTGGCTGAACTTCTTGCCACAGATCTCGCAGCTGTACGGTTTTTCTCCGGTGTGCAGTCGCATGTGGAGCTCCCGCGCCAGAATGGATTGAAAGGTTTTCCCGCAGAAGGAACAGGTTTTACTCTTCAGCTGGTGTGTTTGCAGGTGAGCAATCAGGTTGGCAGCGGAGTCCAACCGCACGCCGCAGAAACCGCAGCAGCAGTCGGAGTCCTCAGCGCAGACCTGCAGGACGTGTTTGAGCAGGAACCCTTTCCCTTGCAGAGAGCGGCCGCACACGTGACAGCTAAAACTCTGAGCTGGGGTTGACCTCTTCCGTTTGTTCCTGGTGGCAAGCGGCGCCCGTCCGCGCTTCTTTTTCCACAAAGGTCTCGGACTCTGACGTTGTTCGGCTTGATTCTGGTCCAGAACACAGTCGCTGTAGACGGCGGCAGAGCTGCAAGCTGAGGGATGGCTGGGAGGACAAGGAGAGCCCGGCTCCGACAGGCAGGAACCATCACTGCTGACCGGTTCGCCTTCTGGCCAGGTTGGGTCTGTGTGGTCTGGTGAAGGCCGGGGGTCTGCGTGGTTCTGCGGGAGCTCTAAGGAGACACAGGAGATGTGCCCTATATTTACACTGATGAGCCGTGTGATATTTTCTTTTTTTTCTTTTTAACTTTTTAATATTTAAAATTTGTTTAACTTTATTCCCTTGTTTTTTTACTAACCCATAGCCTTAGCCTTATTCTTACTAACCCATTGCATTAGCATTTCATTCCACTTTATTTATTACCTGTGCACTGTTGTCTTGTCTGTCTACTGTCGCGCACTAACCGCCAAGACAAATTCCTTGTATGTTTGACATATTTTGGCCAATAAATGTTTCCTGATTCCTGATTCCTGATTAAGTTAACTGAAACGAAGAACTGCTCTCTTTCAGCATCAATTCAACACTTCAACTATTAGCCAACATAAGTCGCTCACAGCTTTTAAAATGTTAGACCGGAGGACCAATCACACTGCTGCTAATATTGATGTTATTGTCATCTATTAATTATCAGGTGTATAAAAAGGGCTTTACAGTGTACACATGCGCCATCCTCTGTGCTGAAACGCTCACATTGGCACAGAAAAATCCCCCCAAAATGAAACCCTTCGGTGGGGAGGTTACCAGGAGAAGCTGCGATCGAGTGGCGAGTTTCTCGTTCAGGCGAAGACGCGTCAAAGGGCCAAACACAAGGTTGAAATATTTTAACTTCAATAAAATGACGTGATGCTGCAACCAGCTTAGATGCTCTAGGTCGTCACTGACTACACTCCGAGCTGTACGATACATCCTCGTACCTCTATCGTGACCTCGTACCTCTATCGTGACCTCGTACCTCTATCGTGACCTCGTACTTTTTACAAACAGCATACGACCCGATGATGCAGGGGAAAAACAATGGCGGAAAGTTGAACCGTTTCAGGGTGATAAGCGACGCCGCCTCTACGTTCAGTCTAGCGTAAATGACGCGTCGCGTTTTTGTGCTACGTTCAGATCAAGCGAACCAAACTATCCACGAGGGTGGATTCCATGCAAGGTCAGACACTGTCTCCAGGCACCAGCGGGAGTCCACGTCCCACAGCCAAATACTTAATAAACCAAAGAAACCTCTTCCCTGAAAATTGGGCCGCAAAAAAGCGTTAAAATATTTCAACTTTTGACATTTTTTCGAGACACGGAGGCGCCACGCAGACTGAACGCCTGGAAGGCAGTTGGTAATTTCCACAACAAGTACAGAGCAGAAATAGTAGAGTCCATGGTGGACGGTGGAAATGATGACCGTCTTTACGGAGACAAGCTACTTTCTGGCACGTATGAAGCGAATGAAGACGAACTAATAACTACAACTAGTTCGCTTTGCTTTTGGTGTGAACGCAGCATTAGTGAGAGACAAAGGAGGATGGACAGACTACAATGGATGTCATGTGTACAGAATAAACTACGTAAATATGTATAATACATTAAATTCCTACGACAGAAATGTCAAATAACTGTTGGTAATTATTTCATACCAAAGAAATACCAGATGTTATTTAAACATCTCAGCAGCCCTCAACTAACGGTATATATATATATATATATATATATATATATACCGTATTAATTCAGCAGCAAGCGGATGCAGCGTGTTTGTCCATTCAGAGTAATAGATCTGAAAGTGTAACGACAATGATTTAATACGATTAGAACCGTGTTGCATTTACACGAAGCGGAGGTGACTGACCTGCCCGGTGCAGCTTGACTTGGGGCTTCAGCACGGCGTCGAGCAGCCTCCTCTGGCGACAGATCTCCCGCTCTGAGCGCTCAGCTCGCTCTTCGTATCCCGCCACGGTTTCCTCGAACAGACCGACAATCTCCTCCGCAGCTGCCGCTAGCCGCTCGGTGAGCAGCGCTCTCAGTGCCGCGACTTCAGCCGCTTCTTCTCCCTTTTCCACCCCGCAGCAGAACGTCTTCGGCGGCGGCGCCGAGCCGCTCGCGTACCGATACGCGCAGCAGCCGCAGGCGCACATTTTGCTCCTTTCTGCGGACAAAGAGAGCCAGCGGGACCGCGAACACACGCACGGAGCTCTGCGTCGACGACAGTTCGCTGAGAGGAAAGCGAAGCGAACAGCGAACTCTGGCGGACCGGAGGGCGAACAACAGTCCATTTGTTCCTCGGTGTCTCCAAGTCGCTTGGCTGCATCCTTAAGGGCGCGTTCGTCGACCGCATACGTCACTTCCGCTGAGACTCGCTTGTCTCAATCCGTCGGCTCCTCCGAACGCGGTCGAGGGACGCAGTCCTCCAGGAGCCGGTTTGGAGGACGCATCTGATCTCTCCTCCGCGGCCCAGAATATCCCAGCATGCAGTGCGGGCCGACGAGGATTTAATGTAGTCAGGACGGAGGCGTTCACTAAATGTAACGTTAAGTCATATAAAATGTAATCACTCGAAAATCTACCGATAGAAATGTTATAATATAATATATAACATCACATTTTAATTCATGAAATTGCTGAAAAATACGTGACAACCGATGACAACCGTGTTTCTAAATGCACTTTAAATGTTTCTAAAAGACGCTAGATTTAACTGCTCTTAGTGATAACTTTAACTCCGTTATCCCCCCCTCATACAGCCCCGGAGCCGGACCCTCACCTGAACCCCTCCGGGTCCATGTTACTGTTCCTCTGAACATCAGTGTGCTGCGTTTATAACTAACACACGTTTATAACTACACGTTTATAACAAACACACGTTTATAACTAACACACGTTTATAACAAACGCACGTTTAAAACTACACGTTTATAACAAAAACACGTTTATAACTAACACACGTTTATAACTAACGCACGTTTAAAACTACACGTTTATAACAAACACACGTTTATAACTAACACACGTTTATAACAAACTAAAACTACGTTTATAACAAAAACACGTTTAAAACTACACGCTTTTATAACAAACACATGCGTTTATAACTAACACGTTTATAACTAAACGCGTTTATAACTAACGCACGTTTAAACTACACGTTTATAACAAACACACGTTTAAAACAAACACGTTTATAACTACTGCGTTTATAACAAACACACGTTTATAACAAACACACGTTTATAACTACACACGCGTTTATAACAAACGACGTTTATAACTAACACACGTTTATAACAAACACGCGTTTATAACTAACACCGTTTATAACACCGTTTTAAACAAACACGTTTATAACAAACACACGTTTATAACAAACGCACGTTTATAACTAACACGTTTATAACAAACGCACGTTTATAACTAACACATGTTTATAACACACGTTTATAACAAGCGACGTAAACTAACACGCAAACACGTTTATAACAAACACGTTTATAACACACGTTTATAACAAACACACGTTTATAACTAACACACGTTTAAAACTAACACGTTTATAACAAACACACGTTTATAACAAACACACGATTATAACAAACACACGTTTATAACTAACACACGTTTATAACACACGTTTAAACAAACGCACGTTTATAACTAACACGTTTATAACTGCGTTTATAACAAACACCGTTTATAACAAACGCGTTATAACAAACACACGTTTATAACTAACACACGTTTATAACAAACACACGTTTATAACAAACACACGTTTATAACAAACACACGTTTATAACAAACACACGTTTATAACAAACACACGTTTATAACAAACACACGTTTATAACTAACACACGTTTATAACTAACACGTTTATAACAAACACACGTTTATAACAAACACACGTTTATAACTAACACACGTTTATAACACGTTTATAACAAACACACGTTTATAACTAACACACGTTTATAAACACGTTTATAACAACACACGTTTATAACAAACGTTTATAACAAACACGTTTATAACAAACACACGTTTATAACAAACACACGTTTATAACAAAACACACGTTTATAACACACGTTTATAACAAACACACGTTTATAACAAACACACGTTTATAACAAACACACGTTTATAACAAACACACGTTTATAACAAACACACGTTTATAACAAACACGTTTATAACAAACACGTTTATAACAAACGTTTATAACAAACACACGTTTATAACTAACACACGCGTATAACAAACGCGCGCTTATAACAAACGTTTATAACAAAACACACGTTTATAAATAACTAACACACGTTTACTAACACGTTTATAACAAACACACGTTTATAACAAACACACGATTATAACAAACACGAGTTTACAAACAAGCGAGGCGTTTATAACAAACACGTTTATAACAAACACACGTTTATAACAAACACACGTTTATAACAAACACACGTTTATAACAAACACGTTTATAACTAACACGTTTATAACAAACACACGTTTATCTAACACGCTTATAACTGCATTTAAACAAACGCATAACAAACACGTTTATAACAAACACCGCACGTTTATAAACTTATAACACGTTTATAACAAACACACGTTTATAACAAACGCACGTTTATAACAAACACACGTTTATAACAAACACGTTTATAACAACGTTTATAACAAACACACGTTTATAACAAACACGTTTATAACTAACACGTTTATAACAAACACACGTTTATAAATACATACATTTATAACAAACACGCGTTTATAACGTTTATAACAAACGCACGTTTATAACTAACACGTTTATAACTAACACGTTTATAACCACCATATAACACACGTTTATAACAAACACACGTTTATAACAAACACACGTTTATAACTAACACACGTTTATAACAAACACGTTTATAACTAACACACGTTTATAACAAACACACGTTTATAACTAACACGTTTATAACACGTTTATAACAAACGCACGTTTATAACTAACACACGTTTAAAACTAACACGTTTATAACAAACACGTTTATAACAAACACACGTTTATAACTAACACACGTTTATAACACACGTTTATAACAAACGCACGTTTATAACTAACACACGTTTATAATAACACGTTTATAACAAACACACGTTTATAACAAACACACCATTATAACAAACACCCGTTTATAACTAACACCGTTTACGTTTATAACTAACATACGTTTATAACAAACACACGTTTATAACACACGTTTATAACAAACACACGTTTATAACAAACACACGTTTATAACACACGTTTATAACAAACACACGTTTATAACCACGTTTATAACAAAATAACAAACGTTGCCGTTACCTACGTTTATAACAAACACACGTTTATAACTAAACTAACTAACACGTTTATATTTTATAACAAGCACATGTTTATAACTAACACGTTTATAACGCGTTTATAACAAACACACGTTTATAACAAACACACGTTTATAACAAAACAAACACCGCGTTTATAACGTTTATAACAAACACACGTTTATAACAAACACGTTTATAACAAACAGCACGTTTATAACAAACACACGTTTATAACTGGCACGTTTATAAAGCACGTTTAACATAACAAACATGCGTTTATAACTAACACATAACAAACCGCGTTTATAACAAACATGTTTATAACAAACACGTTTATAACAAACACACGTTTATAAAAACACACGTTTATAACTAACACACGTTTATAACAACACACGTTTATAACTAACACACGTTTATAACAAACACACGTTTATAACTAACACGTTTATAACAAACACGTTTATAACACACGTTTATAACAAACGCACGTTTATAACAAACACGTTTATAACACGTTTATAACAAACACACGTTTATAACAACACGTTTATAACAAACACACGTTTATAACAAACGTTTATAACAAACACACGTTTATAACTAACACGTTTATAACACGTTTATAACAAACACACGTTTATAACAAACACACGTTTATAACAAACACACGTTTATAACAAACACGTTTATAACAAACACACGTTTATAACTAACACACGTTTATAACAAACACGTTTATAACAAACGCACGTTTATAACAAACACACGTTTATAACAAACACGTTTATAACAAACGCCGCGTTTATAACAAACACCGCGTTTATAACTAACACACAAGCGCGTTTATAACAAACACGCGTTTATAACACACGTTTATAACTAACACCGTTTAACAAACACGTTTATAACAAACACACGTTTATAACTAACACACGTTTATAACAAACGTTTGGCAACGTTTATAACAAACGCACGTTTATATCAACACACGTTTATAACCCGTTTAAACACCGCGTTTATATCAAACGCACGATTATAACAAACAAACACGTTTATAACAAACACACGTTTATAACAAAACACGTTTATAACAAACACACGTTTATAACTAACACACGTTTATAACAAACACGTTTATAACGTTTATAACAAACACACGTTTATAACTAACACACGTTTATAACAAACACGTTTATAACAAACGTTTATAACACGTTTATAACAAACACACGTTTATAACAAACACACGTTTATAACAACACGTTTATAACACACGTTTATAACAAACACACGCCTTTTAAAACTAACACACGTTTATAACTAACACACGTTTATAACGCGCATCGTCTTTACGCACTCGTTTCATATGGTTCCAGAAACTGAACTCGCTTTGCTCCTTTTGTGTGTTGCAGATGGAGGAAGCAATCAGCTGAAGGAGAACAGCGATTCTATCCTATGCAATAGAAACATAAGAAGTCCTTGTTAATACATGTGTTTGCTGTTGGGTTTTTTATTGACAGTATACTGGAGATTGAATCATTGCTTTTAGCTGAAGGTATATGGCCTTAAGGCGCGCGCATGCGTCTTTACGCACTCGTTTCACTTCATGGTTCTAAAGTCTTGCGTGTGTTGCAGAGCAATTCACCCTCCAGAACAACAGGTGGAGTAAACTCTTAGGAAAATATTATCAACTATTTATTGAACTTATGACAGAAAATGAACGTAAAGGAAGTAAATATTCAACAGAAGAAAAAATGAATGAATTTGAGTTTGTAATGTTGAAACATTCAAAAGAAAAAACCTTTACAGAACCTTTAATCCTTCATTTTGTTTAAGACATACTGACGTCACCTTGTAGATGGTTGATATAGAGTCTGTGAGGTCTTCAAAAGGTATAAATACAAATAAACACTTTGCTGCAGCATATCACGTCACCATGACAACCTAGAAATGTATCTATTATTCATTATTGTATTTATTTCATACTTTCTACTCTCTGATTTAAACGTCTTTCGGCTTTTTCGTCATAAGATGAAGTCATTTATAATAATCTTGATCCTTTTGGTCAAAACAGCTTTAATAACAAAATTAAACATTTGATGTACGGCCCCCCATACGCACATCAGGGTCAAAAGTCTGAATGTGAAAAAAAAATCAGAATGTAAAAACCAGATCTGAAACTTGAAAATATAGGATTTGAATCTGAAAACATAAAATCTGCAACCGAAAAATATAATGCAGCAAATATCCAAAAATATATGTAAGTGAAGGAAAACAAATCTTTTTCAAAACTACATTCAACCGTAAAATACTTTTCGTCCAACTGCTTTTATTTTGAGTTCATTGTTGTATTTTTAAATGTTCGACAACAAAACTTAAACTTTCAGGTTAACATTTGTTTTTCAAATGATCAAAACGTTTGACCTGGATTTGTCTCCATAGTTTGGGCCCCTGTATCCTCTGCTGTGTGGCCCCTCCGTCCCTCACATCTGTGTGACACTTTAAATCCATCGCTGTGATGCCAACATGCAGCAGCAGAGAATCCTTGGGACCAAAGTGTTGCTCCTTCTCCTCCTGATTCTACGATTTTGTGCCCTCCACCTCCTTATTGGTCAAGGGGGCCAGGGCGGCGTCCACCAATGAGATGGCAGGAAACAGTTTAAACCAGCCAATCGCCATTACTGACAAATCCAGATCGTCCAATAAAATCTGAGCAGCTCCCATGAAAGATTTATGATCCATCCGGCCGTAGTCACCCCAAACAATAATCTGCAGGCAGACAGCGAGAGACGGACAGAGACAGGGACAGACGGACAGAGCAACACAGACAGACAGAGCGAGAGTGAGACAGACGGACGGACAGACAGACAGACAGACACCTATGTCACAAGGTACTCATGCGTCCCTTCTTCACGTCTTACGGATGTGTATAATGATTTTTTTTGCTGTGTATTGGTTTTGTCTATTCGTTAATGACTGTTTGGCTATGAACTTTAATAACATTTCATTTGGAGATTTTTTTTATTTCAGGCTGCCTTAAAAACATCTGGCCGGAGACAGCGGATGGAAATCAGCCTCACTTACAGTACAACTGTTAATTGGTGTGCATTGTCCCTGCAAAATAAATGAATACACATAAAATAAATAAATGAGTATGATTGATGTTAGAATGTCTTCATGAAGTACCTGTAGTACTTTTCCCTCAGGACTTTCTTCGAACTGCAGCTGTTGTTGGTAAAGGGGGTCGGGGGATTTTCTGGCCAGCCGAGTTCTTCTCTTTAACACGCACTTCCCATTATCCATCAGATACACCTTCACATATGGAGCTACACACACACACACACACATACAGGATCAACAGTTATAAATATCTTTGTCAATATTGCAATATCAATATTACAGTTTTACAAATTAGACAAGAATACAACAATATGATAGCATGCTGTACATTATGATAGTATGTAGTACAGTATGATGGCACGTAGTATATTATGGGAGTACAGTATGATAACATAAAGTACAGAATGATAGTGTGTAGTACATTATGGTAGTATAGTGTGTGTCATTATTATTATTACCTGGAGTGTTCTTGTTGCCTTGTTTACCCACAAGCCCTCTGGCTCGGATCACTTCCACATCTAGACGCTCCTTCCTATACACCATCCCGATTTGGATGTCACCTGACCACCAATCAGCCAATCAGGGAGGCTCATGTTATATAACGTCAGCGATAATAGTCTTATTTCCAGTGCACACAAGGTTTCATAGGTAATTTACCCATGGAGGGGGTGGCCAGAGTCTGGCGTCCAGCCAGCTGGGCGGGACCTAATCCGTCCAGGAAGCCGGTGAACTGTTTATCTGATGCCAACTTCACTCCTGGAAATATCAGACTGCAGCGACAGAAGGAGGAGTGAGGAATTTACAAAGAGGAGACACACCTCAGAAACCAGAGAGAATAGAGCGAGTTTGTAGAAAGAGGATCTCACGCTCCAGGTTTGGGGTCCTCGGCGTCCGGGTCGCGGCTCGGCTGTCGAGTAAAACGAGATTTAAACTCGACGGCTAGACCTGTTTCTACACTCCTTTGGACAGGGAGTCTCACGACCTTCTTCTTCTTCTCTTCCTCTAGATAAATAAGGGGGGAGGTGACATGGAGAAGAATATGTGAATATGAGCTGGCATCTTCATGTGAGAAGGTTGTTTGCTGTGTAAACCTGTGGGCTTGTTCTCTAAGCTTACAACTAGGTCTGTTTTCTCCAATATGAAACTTAGTCTTGCCATCCATCCATCCATTGTCAAACCGCTTATCCTGCACAGAGGGTCGCGGGGGGGCTGGAGTCCATCCCAGCCAACTTCGGGCGATAGACAGGGTACATCCTGGATTGGTCGCCAGCCAATCGCAGGGCTACACAGAGACACACAACCATTCACACTCACATCCACACATCTACGGGCAATTTAAAGTCCCCAATTAACCTGATCCCCAGAGCATGTCTTTGGACTGTGGGAGGAAGCCGGAGAACCCGGAGAGAACCCACGCAGACACGGGGAGAACATGCAGACTCCACACAGAAAGGCCACTGGGCGGAATTGAACCCAGGACCTTCTTGCTGTGAGGCGACCGAGGTGCTAACCACCACGCCACCGTGCCGCCCTGAAACTTAGTCTTGGTGTTTTAAAATTACACCAAATTTATTTTGGATTGTTCCAACAGCAGAATACAAGATTTGGAGGTCGGTAAATGCTATTTCCAAATCGTTGTTTACGTGGGTTTACCCTCCACTAGAGCCCTGTATAGGTATTTGCTCTAAACTAAAACAAGTAGGTATTTTCTCTAAAGTGAAGCAAATAGGTTTGTTTTTTGAAGTTAAACAACAAGGTAACATGTGATGAAGAAGGTGCTGGATGAAGAGGGACTCACCCTCAGGGTTGAGCTGGGAGGCGCTCTGACTCTTCTTTCCCAGTCCCACCATTCCCATCATTTTCGCTCCGAAGCTTGAACGCCGCTTCTTGTCGTCGTCGTCGTCGTCGTTGTTTCTCCCCAACGAACAAATCTCTCCTCCGACGCTGGAGGACTTTGTGAGAGGAGCTGCTGGTGCTGCCCTGCAGGAGAGGGAAACAGGTGAGGTGGAGATGTGGAGAACTATTGTTGCTTTACAGCAGCGTCTTACTTTGTTGGCGCAGGAACCACCTCCTCTGCGTCCCCCAGTGATTCGCTCTTCTGCAGCACGGCTCCGTCCTCTTCTACCCCGGCTACTTTATGTGTTACCTCTAAACCCGTCCCCAGCTCCACTGACTCCAGAACCTCTGCCCGATTGCTGTAGCAAATGAGAAGAGAGGACCGACAGTCCAACATGCTAGCAGAACGATATTCTGCTAAAATCAACATGTTAAAAACAGTATTCAATAATAATATGCTAACAAGCATCATGGGATGGGAAGATTAACGGGTTTCTGGAGGGAAGTTAACACATTTAAACGCCTTTAAGCTTAAAGGCCGGCGCATGCTTCTGCGTTTGCGTCTGCGTCTTTACGCGTCGACGCACTGGTTTCACTTCCTGGTTGTAAAGTCTCGCGTGTGTTGCAGAGCGATTCACCTCCAGAACAACAGGTGGAGTCACGTGTTTTGTTGAAGACGACCTAGAGAGTCACGTATATTTATTTATTTGTTTGTTTATTTATTTATCATAGACTTTATTGCCCCGTGCGTCCACACTGCTGCTTTTCATCAAGGACACATTTGTCCCGTATTTTCCTCCACGACTTTGTTCCTCTCGACCGGCAAACCGGCGTTTGCGGCGATCTCCCTCCGTGAATCCAACCCGCTTCTAAACCCGCCAATGGCGGCTTGTATAAGCGCTCATATTTACTCATTCCTTCCGACAGAAGTTCTTCAATCTGATCCGTTCTCTCGTAAACAGTCTTCGTTTTAATAATGGCGGTATCGGGCTGTGAAAGCGGAAACGTGAGACTCCGTAAAGGACGTAGTTAGCGGACCAATCGCTAGAAAAATGTCTCGACACACGCAAGGACAAAAGGAGGTGTGAAAAGCGACGCAGATGCAAGGGGGGCTTGCGTCTGAAAACGCAGAAGCATAAACTAGGCGTTAGTCTGTTCTAACCTGGCCGACACGTCGCTGATGTCGCTGTCTGGTGATGTGAAGGACAGACTGTCCCTCGCCTGGAGACAGAAGTAGAGGAAAACAGGTGAGCAGCTGTATGACATCATCAGTGGTTTGTGTGACACTTATCTCACTTTTGATGGATCCTTCATCAGAGCTGCTGTGAGAGGAGAGGAGAGTTTGGTCAAAACTTCATTATTTGTAAATGTTTAATTTTGCTGACGCTTTTATCCAATGCAACTTACAATAAGTGCATTCAACCAAGAGGGGAACAGAACCAGAACAACGAGAATCAAGAAAGTACAATTTCTTCAAGAAAGCCAAACTACGAAACGCTGCTGTCCTGATGTCACTGTGCAGCTCGTTCCACCATTTAGGAGCCAGAGCATCAAACAGTGGGGATGTTGTTGGGTGTTCATCTTTCTGTGAGAAAGCAACAAGCAGATTGATGCAGGGCGGAGTGTAAGGTTAGACCAGGTCTAACCGCTGGACTCGATCTGCATAATGTACAGCATGCTATCAAAACAGTCAGCTCTTTAAGGACTTCACAGAGATAATATCTAAATCCTTTGGAACGCAAAACAAGATGCCACCTGTTTAACTTTAGCTTCCAGGCTTTCACACAATAGACTGAACATTGATCTGAATCGATACAATGAAACGTCACGAGAACGTCGTAATAGTGTAAACAAACACTGCATAGGAATGTCATCAAGTGTAAAGATATTTCATTACTTTAATTTGAAGAAACTGACTCTTCTTCTATTCTAAAATGGCTTCTTTTGGCTTCTAGCCTGTCTGGAAACGTTCTCAGTTCTCTAAACAATTCCACCCGTGAAGTTCGAACTTTAGGATTTCTTTATTTTCAGTGATGGCTTTGGTATATTTGTTCATCAACACGGTCACAACTCATTGTTTTTACCGGTGTGTGGGTGTCAGCCCTGTGAGGCAGGGGCTTAAAAACTAGTAATTAAAATTGAATACAGATTTATATAAAATAGGAATTAAAAGTAACCAGCAACGCCACCTAGTTGAGAAATCTCCAAAAAAACAGGTTCTTTTATACGGGGGAAAAACAGCGTGGATCACAAGACATAAAAGCAAGGTGAAAAGATGCTTTTATTATTAACTAAAAAAACATAAAATACTATAAAATAACTGCAATTGTAGTAAAAGTCCAGCTCGAAAAAAGTACTAAAACAAATCAAAAAGAGTTCAACTCCAGGTAAAAAGCCAGCCACCACTGCTTGTCCTGCTCCGTTCCGTTCTCTGCCTGTGTGTGTGGTGTCCCTTTGCCCCGCTCGTTCCCTGCTCGTCCCCTGCTTGTCCCCTGCTTGTCCCCTGCTCGTCCCCTGCTCGTCTCCTGCTCGTCCCCTGCTCGTCCCCTGCTCGTCTCCTGCTCGTCCCCTGCTTTTTCCTTCCTCTCGTTTTTCCCTCCTCGTGCTGTGCTTCATGTTCTTTAATAGTGGCTGTGTTGATTGGGAGGGGAGGTGCTGTCATTCTGCAACGCTGTTGGCCAGTTGCTTCAGTGCCAACGTTCTCTGTCATCAATTGAGTCCCTCCAGGTGCATGTGATTATTGACTAATAAAACAAAGCATGCTAAAATCAATAAAAATAGTTTGCAGCCACGACCCAATGTCCTCCAGGGGTCCGTTTCAAGAAGCGGGTTTAGTGTAAACTCAGAGTTAGTTAAGCCTGAGATGAGGGAAACTTTCAGGGGAGGTAACTAAAGCTCAGGCTCAGTCACCATGGTAACTAAAGCTCAGGCTCAGTCTCCATGGTAACTAAAGCTCAGGCTCAGTCACCATGGTAACTAAAGCTCAGGATCAGTCACCATGGTAACTAAAGCTCAGAATCAGTCACCATGGTAACTAAAGCTCAGGCTCAGTCACCATGGTAACTAAAGCTCAGGCTCAGTCACCATGGTAACTAAAGCTCAGGATCAGTCACCATGGTAACTAAAGCTCAGAATCAGTCACCATGGTAACTAAAGCTCAGGCTCAGTCACCATGGTAACTAAAGCTCAGGATCAGTCACCATGGTAACTAAAGCTCAGAATCAGTCACCATGTTAACTAAAGCTCAGGCTCAGTCACCATGGTAACTAAAGCTCAGGATCAGTCACCATGGTAACTAAAGCTCAGAATCAGTCACCATGTTAACTAAAGCTCAGGCTCAGTCACCATGTTAACTAAAGCTCAGGATCAGTCACCATGTTAACTAAAGCTCAGGCTCAGTCACCATGGTAACTAAAGCTCAGGCCCAGTCACCATGGTAATTCATTCATTCATTCACTCTGTATCAGTTTACACATATGAACAAAATAAGATTACGTTAAAGACTAAAGTGTTTTCTGGACGATCCTGTTGGTGAAGAAGCGCTTTTACTTCTCAGGCTGTTAAACACCATAAGAGAGAATATTGAGGCCCGATTAGATATATTCTCATTTCCAGATGACTACTTGTTTGAATGGTATCGTTTTTCTTCACAGTCTATCAAATATGTCCATGACCTCATCCGTCCTCATAGAAGTAACGTCCCCCATCGTGGACGTGCTCTCACATACGAGACCATTCTTTGTGTACTACGTGTTTTCCTTTACAACATTAGAATATTAGTAAAGCTGCTGTATGCAGAGCCGTGAGAAACGTGTGCGTCGCTCTGAAACGTCTTTCAAACCATTTTTGTTCCCTGGACACAAACCAGCGAAGCCATTAAAGAGGAGTTCCACAGGTCGCACCTGAATAAAATACATTGTAGGTCCAATACCATTGTACCAGTTTTTACTAGCGATATTGTTGTTGTGATTAAATATGAGCATGTGTGTGTATTTCAATCCTGTGTGTAGTGCATTCTAGCAAGTGTAAAAGTGTAAGAAATGTCATTTTCCCACTGGGAATAAGTAAAACGTATCGTATGTGAACTTACGCCGTTTCTCTGTCTTTTGCTGCGGTAGCGGTGTTTTTTTCTAATTACAGGTTCATACTCGCTGTTCGCTTGCATTAATATTTGTGGTGGTTGTCATGGTAACTCATAGTATAATGGCTCCATTCATCCTGCCTTCATACTGTGGTGGTGCACGCGCTCAACTCTGAGTCAACCTACTTTTGGAATCACTATTCTAAGGTTCTATCATTTTGGGAAAAGTTGCAGTTGCAGTCTTGGGTTGTTAAGTTGTAGAATGAAAAATCGCCTCATTTGCTGTCCTGCTCCTAAATGGTGGAAGGAGGTCTCTGAAGACATCAGGACCACAGAGAGCCTTCACATCTTCAGACTAAAGACACACCTCCTCAGACTCTACCTCCACTAACACACTAACTAACTGCAGCACTGACATTGGACTTATAATGGTTCTTATCTACAGCAAGTTGTAAATTGGCGTATTTGATGAAATCACACTTTCTTGTTTCTTGTTCTTCTGAGTTTGTGTCCTTATGGTTGAAATGTACTTATTGTAAGTCGCTTTGGATAAAAGCGTCAGATAAATGACATTTAATGTAAAATCACTCAGCAGTGATCTTCCGAGCTGCCTGCACAAGAAGTTGGTTTTGTGACCTGCATTTAATTTGACAGTCCGTCAAGTTGGAAATACAATTGCGTATTCACACACACACAAACACCGGGGTGTACAGTAATAAGCACCGTTGAGGTGCGCGAAGGCCCGATTCATACTGATGGTTGTTGGGGGAGAATTTATCGATCTGCACACCGTGAGTCTCTCAAGAACTCGGCGTGTGACCTTTCTCTGGAATTCTGTGACCTAAACTAGTCCATGGTGGCATTGTGTTGTTACAGCTGGAACCCACCTCTTCTTTTGTTCATCCATTTGTTGTCTTTCCTTCTGTGTTTCAACAGGGTTGCCTTTGTCACATTACGGGTGTTTTCCTATAACATCTGTTTTCCTACTCAAGTTCCTTTGTGCATGGGTGTCTTCTGATTACACATTGGTTTTAAAGCTTCTATTCACACCAAGAAGCTGTGTCAGATCTTCCTGCTCCTGTAAGGGAGAAGGAACACTCTGTCCCTTTCCAGCTAAATTGAGTCACTGAACTTCTGTCTGCACTTATGACTTGTGTCGATGGCTTCTGTATTCTTTATCATTTTTCTATATTCTAGTTAGTAATAACTACTTAATCACAAACGAGTTTAAGATACTTTTGTTTTTGCACATGCACATTATCCACAAATTCTCCATCTAATCACCATCTCATCACATATTTAGGGGACTAATTTGACACATGGCTACAGGGGAAGGAGCTACCTGGCAACAGCTATTGCCATACCATCGGCTGAGTTGTTCTGCCGATCCTGCCATGTGACCTCTGCATCATGTAAAGAGAGAGATGATTAGTCAGACTAAATGTTAACCCTAATCAGGTTAATCAGTCTAACCAGTTAAATCTGTCAAACTAGTTAAACCAGATAAACAAGTCAACCAGTTAAACCAATCAAACTAGTTAAAAGAGCAAAACCAAACAGGTTTTTATGCAGTTAAACCAGTCTAACCAGTTAAATTGGCTCAACCAGCAGACACATAGAGCTTCTTTTAACACACTGGGACAACAACACCTGATCGTATACACTTGCCTTTTCTGGTCCCTCCAGGTGTCGTTGGGCATCGTTCTGGCTCTGACAGGTGGGAAGTGATGACATCATCATAATGAAGCAAAGAGGAACCAATGAATGAACCAATGAATTTACAAATGAGAGACTGGCTCTACAGGTCTACTGCTAGTGGCTCCTTATATGGGGTCAGATCAGTCTCAATAATCGCAAATGCGCACAGAGGGACTCACAAATGCGCACGGAACAATTCACAAATGTATTCGATTTACAAATGCACACAGAAGGATTTACAAATACATGTCAATGCACACATCAATAAATTACTTATATTTGCGGATTGCACTGAATTTATTTGGGGGTTACGAATCATATTTCCCCACGAGCCTTCCAGCGTTACAGCAACGCAACTTGCGAAGGCGATGCAACGGGTCCGAAGTCAGCGAGCAACGGCGTCTGGTAGTGACGATGCTCTGCTTCTAGTGTAAGTGAAACAAGTTTAAAGTTTCATGGCGTGCATGATTAATGTTAACTACGTTCGAGATGTAAATTATTGCTATGTCAAATATGTTGCATCCTGCATGTATTTTGCGGCATTTTAATACAAGGGTTAGCTAATGTAACTGCTTTGCAAGGTAACATTAATGCAGACAGACAACCTAGCATCATAAGCTAGGGTTAACTTAGTCACTATACAATCATTTTTACTAACTTCACACTACATAGCCTCGCCGCTAATTTTCTTGGAAAAAGCTTGCTTGTTAGAACATAATTGAAACATGATGTTTAATATTAAACCATAATAAGTCAAAAAAGACTACTAGATTTTGTTACTGTGTTCAAAGATTGAATCAGACGTTAGCTGATTTTTGCCAGTAAAGATGTTGAAGATCAAGTTATCATTAACGTTGGACTGAATAAATTAGCTTTTAAAAG
The DNA here is from genome assembly GCA_014132575.2 of Gasterosteus nipponicus. Classification (NCBI taxonomy): domain Eukaryota; kingdom Metazoa; phylum Chordata; class Actinopteri; order Perciformes; family Gasterosteidae; genus Gasterosteus; species Gasterosteus nipponicus. The sequence continues at coordinate 54,023 of BMAF01000016.1, read as the reverse complement.
ATTTTTAAGTTGTCGTTTTGGGAGCAGTTAACACACATTTTTGTCATGCTTATATATTTATGCGTCTATCCTCTAGGAATCACTGAGGCTGACATCCTTCAGATTGCATGATTGACTGGAACACATCTTGGAGGAAACCTCATTTACAGTTAGTTTGCATGCTGTCAAATGTAGTTTTATTATGTGCTCATGACATAGTGAATGTAGGAATGTAGGAATGTGTGAATGTATTGTCGGTATTCGTTTACTTAACGCTTACTATGTTCAATATTTTATTTCCTTTAAAAAAATTACTGTAAATTACTGTATTGTAATTGTAATGACCAAGAGCATTTAATTAGAAGTTTACATTGTTTTTACTCATGTCGTTCTTGCATACAATTTGTACATAAAAACAATTAAAAAACAAAACAATGCACTGCTTTACTGTGGATCAAGGTGGTCATTTGTATGGGTTAACTGTATTGAGCACTTGAATTAAATAATCATATAAGACCGTCAGAAACTATTCTAGGGCGTATGTCAATAGGAAGTGCAACACCTGATATTTTCATCTACACAAGTCCAAAACAAGAACTGATGGCCTTCCTTCATGATGTCCTGGTGGAACATCTTCTGGCAGTTGAATCGGGTAAATCGAGGTTACAATTTCAACCATGAGGTTTCTCTCCAGCAGCTCCCGCCAAACCCAGAACTTCATGAGGTCATGGAGCACCTCTGCTGATGGAAGAGAAAATGTTATGCATGCAACACGTCAAATGCATTTAATTGAAATGTCAGCCACTAAAACTAGCAAATATATCATACACACCATGCAGATTTAGCATCAGAACTCTCATCTTTCTGTTTCCGTCATCATTCTTAGCAATTGCAGCACCAAAACAAGTAAGTGCAAATAGCGGTGCAATAATAAGTATGTAACTTAGAGAGGATCAGACAAGTGCTGCAGTTATTTTCAATAATTGTAACTTAGTTTCAAGATGTTACTTCGCAGAATAAACAAATTAGCATGCAGAAACTGTAGACAATACTAGCTAGCTAACTTAGCTTATAGAGCTATAAGATTAAACTGAATAAGAAGTTGCAAATAATTCACAGAATTTACTCTGCTAACATAACGTTAACGTATCATGGTTGAAGAACATGTCGTGTCTTACAACACGGGGGGTACATTAAACTTATTTCACCTACACAAGAAGCGGAGCGTCGTCACTACCAGACGTCATTGCTTGCTGACTTCGGACCCGTTGCATCGCCTTCGTAAGTTGCATTGCTGTAACGCTGGAAGGCTCGTGGGGAGTTAGTGAGGTAGGGAGGGGGAAGCTGTGATTGGTTGAAATGAGGGCGACATCTGATTGGCTACAGACAGCTCCATGTTGAAGAGAACGCATTTGTGGATCTGCGACGTCAGAAGAGTCTCAAAAAACCCACACACAAATGTGAAGTGATCCGCAAGTAAAGGCAGTGTAATCCCCAAATATGATTCGTAATCCGCAAATATATTCAGTGCAATCCGCAAATATAAATTAGTAATTTATTCATTTGTGCATTGAATAGTATTTGTAAATCCTTCCGTGCGCATTTGTGAATCGTATACACTTGTGAATTGTTCAGTGCACACTTGTGAATCTTCCGGTTTGCATTTGTGATTCGCTCTGTACGCATTTGCGATTATTGAGACTGATCTGACGCCATACCTTAGGTCTACCCAGATCAAACCTGTGATGTACCAACCTGGAGTCGTTGGGGGAGGTGCATGTGACAGGGAAGCATTAGATTGTGTCAGTGATTGGACTACAGGAGGGGCAGCGGGCAGGAGTGGGGCTTGGGCCGGTGTTGATCTTGCAAAAGGTGTAGGTAAAGGTACAGGAGCTGGAGGTGGGGCTTGGACAGGTGTTGGAGTAGAAGCAGATACAGGTAAAGGTACAGGAGCTGGAGGTGGGGCTTGGACAGGTGTTGGAGTAGAAGCAGATACAGGTAAAGGTACAGGAGCTGGAGGTGGGGCTTGGACAGGTGTTGGAGTAGAAGCAGATACAGGTAAAGGTACAGGAGCTGGAGGTGGGGGTTGGACAGGTGTTGGAGCAGAAGCAAACACAGTTAAAGGTACAGGAGCTGGGGGCGGGGCTTGGACAGGTGCAGGAGTAGAAGCAGGTACAGGTAAGGGTACAGGAGCTGGGGGCGGGAGCGGGGCCTGGACTTGTACCGCCGCTGATACAGGTGTGTTAAGGTGGGTGGTTCCTGTAGGGGCTTGTATTCGTATCAGAGGAGGCGGCGGATGATTGGCAGGGGTCGGGGCTTGATTATGCAAAGGATGGGAGGCAACAGTTGGATGAGCAATTGGTGATCCTGAGGTGGGCGTGGTCAAAACTGAAAAATGAAAACAAACAAATGAAAACAGACAAACTGAATTGTGTTAGGTTCACATTATGATTACCTAGAAACAATTGGAAATAAAAGGCATGACAAACTTTAATAAACTGTGTTTTGTCTCATGGAGAAATGGAAGCGTGGTGTGCCGATTAGTCTGTCGGAGGGGTCACCATACAAACAGAAGAGTAGGAAACCACTGACCAATTGTCTGATTGATGTCTACAAACTACAGTCTCACAGGACTGTGAAAAACGAGGAAGAACCCAGATATCTGAGGGTACCGGAAAGCTATCAAACAAACATACCCCTGTCTGAAGCTCCTTTGGGTGGGACGACGGGTAGCTGGCGTCCTCGGCAGCTGAAGACTGGCGTTCCTGTGGGACTTGTCTGGGTTGAGCCGCCTTGCAGATTCGCCCTGTTGATAGAATAAAAAAACAGGACTCAAACTAACAACCTCACAGAGGGAAAAGCGCCATTAATGTGAGATGGAGGTCTCCTTACTAAAGAGATGCTAACATTTAGTTCTACACTCTTCTCCTGACTAGCAACATGCTGATGTCCCAGTGTTTACCCTACAGTTATATGTAAAAAGAGCACAAAAAAACACATGGGCGATGCTTTGGAAATGTCTCAAGAAGAAGAATCTGGCATTTTTCAAAATAAAATATTTTCAAAATTCTTTTTTTTTTTTAAATTTCTCTACGGCCTGGTACCGTAGGAAGGACCTGCTGACGCCTCTACATCTACTACCGTCTCTGTACCTGATAGGTTCCACGGCATAGGTCTCAGGTTCGTAGAGGAAGTCAGGAATGAAGCCCTGACTGAAGAACAGAAATACGTCAGAATTCCAAACCCACCTGCAACACGTGGGTCCCGGTGGTCTATACAGGTGTGTCCTGCAGAGGGTAACGCCTGTATAGACCACACCACTTTAAACTTTGACTCATGTCTTTCAAAATGATGGTTCTCACCTGTAGTCCTCACTGCTCCCTGTCATCATGTGTTTTGTCCGGAGGGTTTGGTTTGGTCCGTTTAAATATCTTACACACAGAAAAATACACATATACATGAAAATGTGATCACTTTTATCCCTCATCTACTGCAACTACTATAAGTACTACTACTGGTAAAACTACAAGTATTACTACTACTACAAGTGCAACAAATACTGGGAGTATTTCCCCAACAGTACCTGTCATCAAAATCGAGAGAGGTGGCAACGGACGTTCTCCTCAGAGATCTCCTGATTATACAGAGAAACAATCAGACCACTACTACGACCAGTATTCAAACCAGTATTAAAAACAGTACTACCACCAGAACTGCTATGAGTATTCAAACCAGTAATACTACCAGTATTCAAACCAGTACTGCAATATAATACATTTTATTTACAACGCACTCTTCATCAAGAGATCTTAGAGTGCGACAGAGATGGCAAAACATATATAAAGTAAACAGTAAAAGCTAAAAAAACTTAAGAGGAAAAAAAAGACCACGTAGAAAACGCCTTCCTGAATAAGAAGGTTTTCAGGCCAGTTTTAAAAGAGTCCAGCGACCGTACTGCCCTCATGTGGTCGATGATGGGGCAGAAGGCCGACCCCTGTGGAACACCACAGGAGACGGGGAGCAGTCTAGACGTATCTTCTCAGTGAGACGTATTCAGTTCTGCCAGAAAGGTAGGACTGATAGTCCAATGGTAGTGTGGAGGCACCCTAGCGGGATAGTGTGATCCACTGTGTCAAATGCAGAAGTCAGGTCCAGGAGGAGACGTGAGGGTGGCCCAGCATCAGCTGTCATCAGGTCAGCGGGTTTTTGTTGATTAAGCTGCAATAGCTGTAAGTGAGTATCTTTAAGAGAGTTGGAGTAGGCTCTCTGCCAGTTTATGGACAGTGAGCCCTGAGTGTCTGCAGTGTCGCTCCAGGACATGCCCAGCTGTTTTTATTTTCCACAGCTCATGTGTGAACCAGGGAGGGGAGTTGTCCCCTGTCTTATGCCATGTGTCTGTTAGGCACATGAAGTCAAGCCCTTTGTCCAGAATATAGACGTATATGAGGAGGGCTTTAATAGTGAGGGACTGTCTGTTTATCAGTTCCACGGTGGTGGGAGACAGAGCTGGGGGTGAGTCTCTGCAAGCTCCGTAATACACTTTCCGAAGATGACTCCTAGGTTTGTTTTGCTTCCTGATTCCACGTTGGAACAGCGCAAACCTCTATGGATGTAGTGTGGTCCGTTTTTATAAATCCCGCACTCCTGACAGCGGGCTACAAACCCCTCGCCGGATAGAACCATGAAGCTGCGCAGACGCCTCAGCTGTGGGCCGGTGTATGAAATCATTTCCAGCATCGATGTCAACAACAGAAGCACAAAACAAGCCGTGCCATCTGTCAACGAGCACAGGGCCAAGCGCAGCTCCAGTCGGGGCAGCAATTCTGCTGTGTTCCTGTTGTATACCAACACAGGAGGCAGGCTAGGCTCCCAAGTGAATCCGACCGTATTCCAACAGAGGGAGATAGGAAAAAGTGTGTCGTAATCCAACTCAGGGAGCAATGGCAATACGTAAAAATAGCTATAAAAGCCATGAAAATCACACAAGCAATGTCAAGAAGAGCGGCAGCCAACGTGTGCCAGCGTACCCTGCAATCACACTACAGGTGTGAGATCACGTGGCTTCCCCGGCTGTCCCGCATCTACAGCAACCACTACTCAAACCAGTATTATAACCAGTATTCAAAACAGTACTAGAAACAGTATTCAATATACTACCAGTATTTAAACCAGAACTGCTACTAGTATCCAAACCAGTGATACTAACAGTATTCAAATGACTAGTACTGCCAGTATTCAAACCAGAACTACTACCTGTATTCTCACCTTAATTAATGGGTTACCCGTGAACACAAATTTAGCTAACACACTTGGTGTGTGTTTTGCCTGGAATCTTCATTTTTAATTGGGATGAATACCATTTAAGTGATTTTTTTCCAGGCAATTTTGGAAATTTAAATTTCTTTCTATGTGCCATGTTCATTTATTTCTTAACTAATAACATTATTTAATGATAATTACACATCAGAACACACCCACAAATCTTCCCCTTTATCCTGAGAGCAAAACCTTTCATAGATAGACAAAGTCGTTCCAGAGGCTGAAATGCACTTGTGATGAGCATGTGACTTAGCACAGTGAATACAGTTAGTTGTAACCCGAGTGTTTGTCTGTCTCGGTGACCAGGTGACAGATCAGGTGTTTGCCATAGTTACCTTTCCAGGCTTCTATACTGGCCGGCATCAGAGTACGCTCGGTTCAGTTTGGAGCCTTGCAGCAACCGCACAGCGTCCTCACGGTACAACGGGTACAGAGGGTTACCGCTGGCAACCATAGTTCAGGGTATCAGAATTCAGGAAGTAGGAGGTCAGAGGTCAGAGGTAGGAGGGTGGTGAAGGTGAGAGCGGCAGAGATCAGGAGGTCGGAAAGCGAAGGCGGTGGAGGTCCGGGGTCAGAGAGTGAAGGTGAAGATGGTGGAGGGTAGGAGGTCAGAGGGTAAGGGGGGGAGAACATGACAGTGAATGAGTGACATGGCTCAGTCTCTGGTTGGTTGATACACACTGACACACACAGCTGCTCACCTCAAAGGAAGCGTTTGGTTTGGCGAACGTGACCTCATCTTGACCACATCGGATCGAGAGATGTGATTGGACGACATCTCCTGCTCTGACACTGAGAGGGCAGAGTCCCGTCCATTCAGTCTGTAGTCTAGACACACAAAGAGAGAGTGAGTTGAACCATCGACCCTACCAGCCCAGGATTCTCCAAGGATGTACTCTTTCACAAAGATAATTGAATGAACATTTGACATCTTCTGCAGACATTGCAGTGCATGATGGGACATGAAGTTCACCTGATATCACACCGATGCCGTTCTCACAGTCGTAATCCGAGAACTCACCGTCACTAATCTTCTGAGGCCCTAAAGAGAGAGAGGATGTTAAAACTCTTCATAATCCTCCACAGGAGATTCACAGACTTGATCCACTCCAGACTCCCTGAAACTTCTCTTCTTGTTTTCCCTTACATTACTTTTACTTTTATACTTTAAGTAGTTTTGAACCAGTACTTTTATACTTGTACTTAAGTAAAAAGCTTAAGTTGATACTTCAACTTGTACAGGAGTCTTTTTAAACCCTAGTACCAATACTACTTTAGTGATGGATGTGAATTCTTTTGACACCTCTGGTGGTTGGGCACAGGGCTTGCCTTGGTTCTCATTGGCTCATATAATGCAGCTCTCCTTGTAACCCTCATTGATGCGCTGGATCAGGTCTGTAGAACTGCTGGTGTGACCACTGTTAGGTTCCACCATGCTCAAATGGTGCAAGCATGGTTTCAGCCCCCATATTCTCCTTTCCTTATCCCGATTGAGGAATTCTTCTCCTCATAGAGGTGGAAGGTGTAGGATAGGTGCCCTCACAAACAAGTAACCCTTCTTCAGGCCATGGATGAAGCATGCGCCTTTTCATGTTTTGCAGCTAATTACTCTATTTTTGCTTTGATTCAAATAAACCTATGTTGCGATTTTATTGTATTTCGTAACAGTCAGATTTTGTTCAATGATTCCACTGCCTGTACTCTTTGTTTCTACTACAGTAGTACTTTTACAGGGATGTATTTACATTTAGTACAATAATGAAACTTGTATCATCTATTTTGTACAGCAATATTGAATGATTGTACAAACAACCAAAAGGTGAAACTATCGTATGTTGTGTGTGGCTGATCTAAATGAATGTTCCATTGGTATTTTACATTACATTACATTTAGCTGACGCTTTTATCCAAAGCGACTTACATTACATTTTTAACCCATGGCGCTTACATTTTGTCCGGGGAGCAATTAGGGGTTAGGTGTCTTGCTCAGGGACACTTCGACATGGGACATGGGGCAGCCGGGATTCGAACCACCAACTTTGTGGTTCTCAGCGTACCCTCTCTACCCCCTGCACCACGACAACCCCATTTCATGATAAATCCATTGTTTGAACCAATGAACCCGCGAGGGAAAGGTTTCTTTAAAAATATGATTGCACAATGCAATGTTTTGAACATTGGAGAGTTATTGTAAAAAAATGTAATCTTAAATCTCCAACAAACCAGCGTGTGCGTGTCTGTCTGTGTGTGTGTGTGTGTGTGTGTGTGTGTCGGACTATGTGTATGTCTCACTGTGCAGCCTTGTGCTGGCTGCAGGCTCTTCAGGCTGCAGTCCCCCTCCTCTGCAGGTATGGGGAGCTGCTGAGCTCAGAGGAAACTTCATGAAGCTGCAACTTGTACCAATGAGGCTGATCGTCTAACAGAGCAGAGTCCAGCTGTATCAGGACCTGGACTCAGAGAGACAGACAGGGACACGGACAGAGAGACAGACACAAGGACCATTTAAGTTCCGACTCAGCTGTAGCTGTTAGTAGATCTGTGACCTAATGAAGAAGAAGAAGACCTCCATAATCACAACACGGTATTTAGGATGAGACAGGTGGAACATTGGGTTTCATGTTGGCTGCGTGTCTTCTGACCTCCCCCAGGAACTGGCTCTCCTCCTCCCGGACCCGGGACTGGTCCCAGACCCTCAGCTGCAGCATCCGGTCCCTGAACTCCCGCCAGTCCACCGGAGAGTAAATGAAAGTCTGGTTCCACCGGGGGCTCCGCCGACTTCCTCACCGTCTTGGTTCTGCGCTTACTGCGGTCGCTGTGGAGAGAGGAGACGACTGGTTACCACCAGGGCATTAACATTTGATCTAGCTTGTTATAGAAAAACAAGTTACCCTCAGTCCAGAGCTACAATCATTTATACGTGTGAACCGGTACCAGCAGAAACACCTTTATTTTATCAGAAAGCAGCATAAACAGTCTCTGTTCTGCAGTTGTGGAATTTGTTCTAAATGTATGTTGGTACATTGATGTTCATAATCCAGGGAAGGGAAGCAATCTGGGGGAGGACAGCATGACTGGGTTACACTTGTTCAGTAGTAGTTATCAATAACTTTGGTTCTATGAACTCCGTCTGGAAGAAAGAAATGTTTCTGTCCCGACTGCAGAATGCTCTCATTGGTTGAGATGCAAATACCAATCATCCCCCCATTTCACACGTTAATATGCGATAAAGTAATTGTCTCAGTTTAACGCGATAATAACACGTTAATGTGCCTAAAAATAATATATATGATTAAAATAAGATCTTATTACACACCTGTGGACCTATGTATCCCTATGGTTGGCACTCATTGTAAGTCGCTTTGGATAAAAGCGTCAGCTAAATGATATGTGTCGTAATGTAAGGAGCACCTAGCCCACACACGGATTCTGGTTCTACCTTTGGTCCGGAAGGAAGTAAATCTTAACGTAGGGGTTCCTGGGTCGCCCGTCGTCTCGGAAAGGAAGTGCTTTGGCTCCAAGGACTGTGACGATCAGCTGATGACCCACTTTCTCGTACCATAGCTTCACCTAGAACACAGAGGTTTTCCATTAACCACAGAACCCTGGAGAACAACAGAATCTATGAAACCCAAATAAAATGTAACATTTCTCTGGCTCCGACAGCTACTACTTTTGGATTGCTTGTTACTGGCTATTGGTTAGTGGCTACTGGTCATTGATTCGTGGTTACTGGTCACTGATTAACAGCTACTGATCAATGATTAGTGTTTTCTGGTTACTGGGTAATGGCTATTGGTAGCTGATTAGTGGCTATGGGTTGGTGATTGTTGAATAGTCATCATTGATTACTGGCCGGTACTGGTTACTACAGTAATTAGCACTATTTTGACCCCGGAAATAAAACTGCCGCTAGCTGCAGTCAGTTAGATCAGAGAGACTGAGACGGTAGCAACAAACAGAGCAGAGAACTGTGCAGAGGAATTCCTCCATGTCTTTATGCACAGACAGGCTACTTCTATTTAAACATCTAACCTGCACACAGTCTGAAGAGGACCACCACTGTGACCCTAAACGACAGTGGTTCTGAAAAGGTCCTGGCTGGCTGAGAGCTACCAAATTTCAAAATGTGCGATTATCTTATTATTTTTTTAATATATTGACAGCCCTGCTAACAATACAACTTTTAGTGACATACTTATTTTTACATCTAAAGTTACCTGAATTCTGGGAACCAGAGCATGCCTAACACCACCCTGAAACACACACGTCAAAACGAAACATCTGTCAACTGAGAGCTCATTGGCTGTGGACTGTGCCGTGTATGATGGGTAAACTTACAGAAAGCTGCCCAGAGACAACGTTGGGGCTCATGGGAGACGTGACGGAGATGGACCGACCAATTTTTTGAGAGTCGAAGGAACTGGAACCTGAACAGAGAACATATAATATAACATAACATAATCAAATATAACAACAATATGCAATATGGTTGCATTCTGGTTTGTCTTTCTGTCTGTTTTTGATGGTTCTGTGTCGCTTTGTGGTTACTTTGTGTCTCATTGTGGTGGTTCTGTGTATCTTTGCTGTGGCTTTGTGTCTCTTTGAGGTGGTTCTGTATCTCTTTGTGGTGGTTATGTTAAGTAATAAACTCACTTGAGTCGAGCTGGGTTTCTACCCCTCTAAAAAAGAAAAAGAAAATCACAACCAACAATCTGTTAAAAACAAGTTTAAATGCCATCTGAAAGATAATCATATATATGTAGTTATTGGTGTGCATTGCCACATATTTATATTTAAATATTATTCATTAAATTAAATTAATTATTTTAAGTATTTCAGAAACTTAAACCACATACATTTACATAATGCAAAATGTACAATTATCATTGTAAAGTAAATCACTATAATAATGCTGTCATTCTGTCCATTTACAACTTAAATAGTCTCAATAGCCCCAGGACAAGCCCAGCTCCTAAAATCTACATGAAGCTTACTGAGCATGTTTTAGAGACTCCTCCAATTACCTCACTATGGAGCTGGTTTACTGAGTCACAGGTTCAAGGAGGAGTCATGATAAAGTCTTGGATTAACGAGTTGGTTATTTCATGTATATGAAATTGCTTGAACAGTAATTTGACGTCTGGATTGATCATCTTTTCAACAAATTGTATCGATGGGGAATAAAAAAAAAACATTGACTGCTGACCTCCTGTGACCTCTGACTTACCTGATTGGTCGGGACACCACCAGCTCCACCAGTGGTTCTAGTTTGGAGTCCAGGATAATGTTGTAAACCTCATTAAATGTGGCTCCCTGGAGCAACCGACCGTTCCATTGCAGAACCTGATCACCTGAGAGAAAACATCTGTGAGAACATTTATGTCCTTATGGTGACACAAACTACCAGAACCTTACAGTACCTATATATATAAATACCCATATACTTGTTTTCCCTACCATCACATCAGGGGCGCAACTCCAATACGTCGCAGCATGACACTTGACTCTCACTCTCGACTCTCACACCTCACACGCAACTAGGGATGGGTATCGTTTGGGTTTTTTCCGATACCGGTGCTAAATTGATACTTTTAAAACGATACCGGTGCCTGAGCCGATACTTTTTTTTTAAAAAGAAGCACAAAACAAAAGTATTTTTTTTCTCATAATTTCGACTTTCTATCCCTTTTCTTTAGTGTGGAAATGAGCTTCTATAGTTCTGTGAATGCATCACTCCAGCCAATCCAAAAACGGGATTTGTAATCAATTAGATGTAGGTATACCACGGTGAATATATAGCTAATCATCTATGTTCTATGTTCATCTAAGAGCTTAATTGTTCTATAAAACTCTGTTTGTTTACCTGGCCTCAGGTGTCCGACAGTGTCAGCCAAACTTCCTCTCTTCACCTTTGTGATGAACGCACAGAGACGACCAGACTCCATCATCCTTCCTCCAACCACCTGGAAACACCAGGGACCATGAGTAAGGCTCCACTCTGAGGAACAAGAAGGAGGCAGTCCCTTCAACAACGGGCTCCGCACTGCCGGCATTCAGAGCCTGGTTCCTGCTTGTTAGGCAAATGGACAACGTTGCAGTACGGACAGAAAGTTCACCAACGTGTTAATGGTTTTCCAAAAGAATACCCATAAAAACCTCTCAGACCGGGGACCGGGGCCACCTTCTTGGATTAGAAGGAGAACAAGTAGCAGAAGAAGAAGCAGGTGGAGGGAGAAAATAAGTTGTTATAGAAGGAGAAGAAGGAGAGGAAGCTGAAGTAGAAGGAGTAGTAAAAGGAGAAGAAGAAGGAGAAAGAAGAGGATTTGAAGGAGGAGAAAACTACCTTGAGGCCCAGCAGGGATCCTGCATCTACAGGAACTGTCCCGTCCTTCATCCTCTTATTCAGCAGAATTCGACCAATAAGATGTTCTCCATCTTTGGATGGTAGCCATGTGACCGGTTGCTGATGAACAATAACCAAATTAAATAAGTGCTTGTTTAACAACAACACAGTAACAGTTCAGTCCCAATCACAACAGCACACAGCTGGATACCAGGAGGATTTATCATTAAAAAACAAATGTTAAGTATTAAACAGACCGGAAGGGGACAGACATGAGGAGAGGAGGGGTAAGCACAGGTGGGGGACAGAAGAGTGAGTGATAGACATTATGGGATCAATAGAGGTGGGGCTTAGTCCTACCATGGACAAAGGCTGAGGAACACCCTGCCAGGAACTGTGGTCCCACCATTGTTCGTCCATATCTCCTAGACAGACGTCCAGGAGCAACAAGACGAGTTTTGCAGTCAGACAGATACCAGAGGCCGAGCGAGCTTGGGGGGTTGATTCCTGATTCTTGTGGATTAATGTGAATCATAAATAAAAACACAATGTTACCAACACAATTTGAAGCACCCACAATGCCAACGATCACCCAATCGATCAATCTTTATACGTTGGTTGACAGTGGTTTTGGTACAGCACGGTGGGTAAGTCCACTATGGCGATACCAAAACTCCAAACATAAAGGTCAACATCACACAAACACAATGTTCAGAGTTCTGAACTATGAGAAGTTGGCCCACTATAACTATTGCTATGGCAACGATGCACATCAAATGGTGCCCGTCTCATGTCCCGTCAATTCTTCTTCTGTTTCTATGAGCTCAACATGTTGTCTGTAATCCTTCCAAACAAATTGAGTGTGTGAAAGCAGCTTTAACCACACACACATGCACACACACTGCTGTGACCTACTTACAGGTCTGTCCGATTGAGGAGGAGGATAAAGGGGAGGAACTGTGGGGGTTGTTTGTCCTGAGCTCTGGCTGAAGGCAGTAAAGCAGTTGATCCTGTTGTCAGTCCTCTGTCGATATGATTGTGCTCGTCTAGCTTCACACTCACTGCAAACTGATCAACCTGCTGTTAGCATGTGATTTGTTTATTAGTAGCATATTATTTGCCCGATATTTACATGTTGTTAGCCGCCGTGAACCTGTAATAACCTGTTCATATCCTTTTTTAGCCCGTCATTAGCCAGATTTTAGCCTTATTATACTAGATTTACATGTATCATTTAGCTGACACCATTATCCAAAGTGACTTACTATAAGATCATTCAATCAATAGAAAGGGAACAGAACAACAAGAATCAAGAAAGTATAATTTCTTCAAGAAAGCCAAACTATGAAGTGCTATAAGTTAGTGCCATTGTAAGTGCAAATAAATGGCTAACTAGTCCAGGTTTAGTCGGAAAAACTGAATTCAGTTTGATTTCCAAAGTGTTTAGTTTGCATCCGAAGCTGTCTATGCCTTCTGCTGTCCTGATGTCATTGTGGAGCTCATTCCACCATTTAGAATCCAGGACATCAAACAGTTGTTGCTTAGCTTTGCTTAGCTTTCTGTGAGGGAGCAACTAGCTGTTTGATGCAAAGCAGAGTGTGCGGGCAGAGACCAGGTCCAAGATTTAGACTGGACCTGAACAATCCAGGTAAGGTTAGGCCAGGTCCTGAATGTACACCGGACGCGATCTGTTGGCCGCACGGTATTAGCCCCATGTTAGCCGGTTACTATCATATCATTGACCTGTTATTGGCATGTTATTAACCTGCTATTTACCGGTTGCTAGCCTGTTATTAGCCTGTTAGCTCAACTGTGACATAGTTATTTTGGAACTCTAAAAGGAATGTGCTTGGTCAAACAGTAAACTAGATGCTGGTGGATGTTGACTAGTCGTTGGCAGCTAGTTGTCTAGATTTCTCATCCTTTCCCTCTCTTTCTGCATAAATACCAGATCGGAGGCACACTGACATCCAGCAGATCAGCATAAAATCACCAAACCACCTGATCTATGGAGGATCATGCGGTTGCTGAGGCGTTGTCCTTTAGGTGGCCAGACGCGTTGATGTCGTGTTGAACAACGGGTGTGTGTCTCCAGCAGGAGGAGGAAAGCTTGGTAATCCACACTCTCTTCGTTTAATCCAATTGAACAGCCCTAGATACATAGATCTATTTTCAGTTCTAGTCTGGATCACATTATAAGACAAGATCTCCAGAGTCCTCCATGGTTGTTTGGGCCCGGGGCCCAATCAGGGTTGATGGAGAGATGAATATTCTTCCTGGTTCTTTTTACTGTCTTGAGAGCAGCAGTGGCGGAGACTCTGAGTGGCTCCCTCACCTCCCAACCTGAGAGGAGGTGCAAACAACTCTGAGCCAATCACAGAAAGTATCTCTGACCAGGTGACTTCTGGAAAAATGACACAAAGGAAGCAGATTAACTCGCCTAATGTCCTAATAGATGACCTGTAGCAAGAGGTTTAGCGACAGTAAATGTTCAAGAGCTGTAACTGTATCAGGTAAAACAAGGAACAAAGTAAATTGTAAAGTAAATGGGCAAAAAAACATCAAAAAGTACTTTGATACAATATATCCCTCAAAAACATTTAACGAAATATAAAATACTGGTGCCAGAAAATATATTAAAATACTCGTCTCAAAATTTGGGAAAGCAGAGCATTCAGGTTAGGGTTATATAATGTGCACAAAGCTCTGGTGAACCCCACAAAAGTACAAACAGTCACAGAATGTCGGTGTAAATGAGCAAAGCTATTAAAAGACAACCACTTGATTATGTATACTGTATGTATATTTGTATTAATGGGACTTAAAAGCCTATAAACTTTGGCTCTGTATCTGTAGAAAATATTCATCAGATATGAATAGAATCACAATTAGGCCTATGTATACTATAAAAGCACAATGTTGAAGCCATTCCACTGATTTGTATTTTAGCTACATCATATCCTATTCATGTGACTAAATTATATTCACACCACCACCTCTATATCAAATTATGCTAGTCATAATGAAATACTGTTTTCATGTTGATATATTGCTGAAGTGATTGTGATGACGATGATGCAATGGTGATGTCAGCGGAGCAGTGAATATATTTAGACGTCACAGCCAGGTGTGTGTTTCGGCTAGAGAGCGGAAGGGGAACCGCATTACGAGACAAAGTTTTCTTTTTATGATGAGTCTGCTTTACGTTTCTGCTCATTTAGGGAGTCACTGTCGTGAGGAGTGCAAGGTCAGCAGGAGAAGCAGAAAGTGCCAAGCAGGCAGACACAAGTCTGATAAGGATGAGAGTTAGAGACACACCAGGCACCATACAACACTCACGCTTTGTTCCTTGTGTTTACACTCATGTTAGGAGACCAAGATCCAATCACATACAATGTATGTGATTGGATCTTGTGTTGTGGCTGTTATGGGTCAGCTGCCGTTTCTCCCCTTCCTGTGTGTTTGTATCTTCCTTTTCCCCGGTGTGTCTGTCTGTGCTGTTTGTCCCCACCGACAAGATGTGTGGCCATTCATCCTAATCCGTCCCCACACAGCTGATCCACATTCCACAATTCACCCCTCCAGTATTTAGACCCGGGCAGGTCGCTTCTCCAGCGCCAGACCGTTACACACCCCTACGTGATCTCGCTGTCCCCGTTCTGACCGGCCGTGCCGCCTTAACAGAAGGATCTGGCCATGGACCCTACGGAGATTCCCCAGGCTGTTCAGGCGGATGGCGCCCAACGGGCTATCAATTCTCAGGGAATTTGACTTGGCCAACACGACCAGTTTATTCGCACCCTTCTGGAGAACAATCAGCAGCTAATCAACCAGGTCACCAAATGAACTACACAAGTGGCTAACATCTCTGCTTATACTGCATTTTCAACCCATGGCTTTTGTACATTTTTCCCGGGGAGCAATTAGGGGTTATGTGTCTTGCTCTGACACTTCGACATGAAACAGCTGGGATTCCCCTGTGGAGCTCGGGCCCCCTTCCCCGAAACCCCGGGCTCAGCCTTGGCTATCCCCTTCCCTTGGAGCCCTTCACTCATTAAAATTACTTCTACTGATTGTCAATGTCCTGTGTGAATCTCTGTGTGCCGGGTCGAATACCCAGCCTTAACACACACCTTTCAGGAGTAAACAATAACCTCCCTCCAGCGCAGTCGAGGCAGCGCCATCTGCCCTTCAACAGGCCGATGGTGCGCTGCACTACAGCGCCAATCCTTCCATGTGCCACGTCTTCTAAGAGCGCGAGATCAGCCATCAGCGTCTTTTTGAAAATGTGTTAATTTGTATTTCTGTTTGTTTTACGCTTCAGATCGATCAAACGGGTGTTTGTGTTATTTATGAGAGGCAGTATTGGCATTTCTTTTACAACTGTCTAGTTTTACACACTTCCACACACGTTTGCGTATTTCTTGCATTTGCCGACGGTTCTTGTTTCACCCGTTTTTGTGCGTACGCATGGGTCTGAGCTTGCGTGAAGGACCGCAAATTTTTTCGTCAACTTTGCTTTTTATAAATACCAATTATTGCGTAGAGAGCGGCGTACGCCTTCTTTTGTGCGTACGCAATGTTTATAAATGAGGCCCCTGACGACTGAAATGTTTTTTGATCCAAAGGGAAAGTATTCCAAGAAAGTGGAGTATTTTGTATTCAAAGTATTCCACTTTCTTGGAATACTCTAAAGTACTTTTTTTTTTTACCAATTACATTGATTTTATCAAATACAAATGACAAAATACTCAAAAGTAATTTAAATGCGTATTTCAAATACAAATAGTAAAAAATACTGTATCTCTACATGTACTATAATTGACATTGTTAAATGCAAAACAACTGTTAGTGTAACATGTTCAACACTGTAACATGCACAACAAATGTTACTGTAACAATGTCATAAAACTAGCATGTAACAATTGTAACTATGTTGTTGGGCAGGTACAGCAGACATCCCAGTGCTCCGCTGTAAAAGGATTATCATGCTGAGCTAATTATGGTGAGCGAGAAAACCTAGTCACTGAGGAATGTTTGTGCCATTTGTGTCACGTAATATATTATATCTATACCAACAAAACAGGAGGATGAGGGATTAGATCTGTGGCTTTGCTTTCTACTCTGAGGGGTTTGTTTTATTACGTAAACAGTTAGTATTTAGACATAAAGCCTGTTTGGTACAACTTAGCATGTAGCCTCATAGCCTCTGCTAGGTACCACTTAGCATGTTGCCCCCTGACCACTGTTTAGTACCACTTAGTATGTTACTAACTAGCCTCTTTTAGCTACCAATTAGCAAGTAGCCTTTCGGCTAACATTTACCCACTCACGGTCAGGCTCTTCCCAGCTGGCGTAGTCTGTGTGAGCAGCAGGTTCTCCTCTAAGCTGCTAAAGCTACCAATGGGTGCATCTTCCCCATTCTCTGCACAGTCTGTGCTGCACCCTTATTGGTTTTCCTCCTCTCAAAGGCGGCATTTGGGTCCAGGTGTTGCCGAGGTAACGAGCTGCGGCAGGGAGATGTAGGCCTGACGTCATTTGCAGCCTAGTCCACGGAAAACCTCCTCTGGCTTCCAAATCTGAACCGGCCCAGGAGCCGATTCTATTGGGAGAGCTTAAGGGAAATGTACAAGTTGGACTGAGGGGGCGGGCGGATCAGGTCTTTCCAAGGAGACATGATTGTGGTTCTGTTGGAGAGCCTTCATTTTTCTTCTGATTATCAGTCGGTAAATTGGTAAATACTGAAAAACATTGTGCTTTGAGGAAAATGCCACCTGATGTGTAACTGACAGAGACCAGAGTGTGGAGGAGTTAATAATGGGATTTATTATACCTCTGAAGTCATGCAATGTAGACAAGGTCACTCTGAGGTCATGTTGTTAAAGACAGGGTTACTCTACGGTCCGGCTCTACATCCAGTCTATTTCTGTTTATCTTCACCAGACGCACAGATGAGGAAAAACAGGGTTTCCCTGATTGATAACTGTAGGAGCCATATTGAGCTATATTTCATGTTTCTTTCTTGTGAATAGTAGTGAGTGTGTGTGTGTGTGTGTGAGACGAGTGAGTAATATGGCCACAGGTCTGTATACGCCACCTAGAGGACAGTTGGGAGGCTGAAGTTGGAGCCCAAGCTTTAAAGGCTTTAAAGACAGGAAGACACAGCAGTCTTGGTGGAGTGACATGAGGGGCATGACGTGACAGGCCGTCTCCCACCATATAAGAAACTGCTTTAGTTTAATTGTTTTTTATTTTCACCTCATGTTTTTGTTGCCAACTGCTAGGCTGCTTCCATCTCAACATCTACCCTGCAGAGGACCAACACGCTGTCCCTAGAAGACAGTGGTTTAGCAAACGTCCTGGTTAAATGTCTGGACATTGTTGGCACTTCAAACATGTCATATCGAGAGCTGAGGGGACAGCAGGAAGAGTCGCTAGTTCAACCCGGTGGAATTCTGCCTCCAGGTTGATCAAATGTAGTTTGTCTTTACAAAAAATAAATTAAACAACGTCTAAAATACACGCTGTCTGGAGTGATTACTTGTTAATTTATAAGATTCAGTCTTTAGAAAAAAATGTTTAAAAATGTGAGATTAATTAGTTACATTGTTTTAATCTAACCCTAATAATATTAATAATGATCATCCCAATATTTGTATACCTATTAATTACCATGATGATGATCGCTGGACTTGACTGAACTCAACCAGTTGACACATTAAACTGAAACAAGACTGAATTCTGTTTGATTTCCAGGATCCAGAATAATTTCAATGACAACAAATGATGTGTCCAATCTGAAAGAGTAGAACTAGAAGAAATGATTTAACAGGCATGCTATCATTCAGCCGGATATTGAGAGACATGAACACCCCCCGAGTATCACAGATCAATAAGTCATTCAATAGCAAGCTAACATTAGCTACTTACGGTCAGCTAGTAACCCGTAAATTAAACGTAAATTCTCGATCACACGTTCATATTATAATTTATTCCCATCATGTTATGCAGACAGAAGTTCACTCAGTAAAATCCCATTGGCTGCAGTGAATTATCACAATGTTTTACAAAATATGATTTAATATAAAATATATATTCAAGATAAATAAGAACCCTTCTGACACTAGACAGATTCATATACGGAAATAAAAGTAATTAATTTATTTCTGTATCCTTTGAATTGTTTTGTGACAAATCACCACTAAAGATGAAAGTATGTTGACACGGTGCCAACAAGCTTTATCGAAGTGTCAATGTCCTTCCATATCCCACAATGCAAAGCTCTGTAGCCTGGAGAAGCTGGTTCAGCACAAACCTTAAGGTCCGAAGGCGGTTGGATCCACATTGGTTCTCAGAACATCCGCAACACCAACAGCTTCTTCCCGTCGGCAGTCGGGCTCATGAACAGAGCCGGTCCCCCACTGACTGACTGACATCCCACTCCCCTTCACACTGCACACGTCACTTTACTGTCATTTTTCACTCGTTACTTTGTTGTCACTCGTCACTTTGTCACTTGTTCGATAGTGCACTTTATTTTTTAATATTTTGTAACTTTTTAAATATTTTTAATTTTAAACTTTAACTTTATTCTCTTATTTTATACTAACCCATAGCATTAGCATTTCATTGTATTTTATTGTATTACTGCTGTCCTGCCGACTTGTCTATTGTTACACTGTCTACTGTCACGCACCAACCGCCAAGACAAATTCCTTGTATGTTTGACATATTTTGGCAATAAATGTTTCCTGATTCCTGATCAACATTCAGCATGTCTTTAAGGTGCTCAGGGTTCTGCTGTCTAACAGGACGTCTGGACCCTGACCTGGTCCTGGCTCGGGGGCAGGTCTAGAAAGTTAAATGACCTTCGCCAGCTGCCATCAAGCAACACTTTTACTGGATTGACTGGACTAAGGTGTCTGAATGCCACGCCGCATGTGTTCTCCGTCATTGATGATGGCATGGCTTATCCTTATCTCACATCGTTTAGAAGCACAAAAGCTTTGAGCCCGCGAAACGAAAGGCTTAATGACCTTTCTTCTTAACAGAAGAGAAACATCATGTGTTCAAAGGCTTCACTTCCTGGTCTACTTTTGAACGGACATCGGCTTCATCCCCCCCGGCAGCAACCTCCCTGCCACTGCCATCGCAACCAACGTCTGCCTCGCCACCATCATCGCCACAGTCTGCCTCAATGCCAGCATCCCGTCCGTCGGCTCCGCCGTCCAAATGCTGCTTCATGTGTCGCTTTAAATGTCCAGTGACAGTGAAACATTTTCCACAGACCGAGCAGCTGAACGGTTTCTCTCCTGTGTGGACCCTCATGTGAATCTTCAGGCTTCCCTTTTGGGCGCAACTTTTCCCACACACATTGCAGCTGAAGGGTTTTTCTCCAGTGTGGACTCTCATGTGTTTGGTCAAGTCTCCTTTTTCAGCACAGCACTTCCCACAAAACGGACAGCTGAAGGGTTTCTCTCCGGTGTGGACCCTCATGTGTTTCTTTAGGTCGGTCTTCTGAGCACACCCTTTGCCGCAGATGGAGCAGCTGAATGGTTTCTCCCCCGTGTGGTACTTCATATGTCTATTGAGGTGTTCTTTTACATGGAAGCTTTTGCTGCACACCGGACAGGTGAACGGCTTCTCCCCGGTGTGTATCCTCATGTGTCGGGTCATGTTTCCTCGCCCGCTGAAGTTCTTCCCACAGAAAAGGCAGCTGTAGGGTTGTTCCCCAGTGTGGCATCTCATGTGAGCCGCCAAGGATCCGCTGTCTTTGAATGTCTTATCACAGCCTGTACACGGGAACGGCCTCTCGCCGGTGTGGTCTCTGACGTGTCTGTTCAAATTTCCCTTCAGGCTAAAACTTTTCCCACAATAGGAGCATGGAAATGGGCTCTCCTTTGTAGAGGAGCCAATATCACTATCAGAGACTTTGCTGAGTTTCTGAGAATCAACATGCAAACAGGCTTTGTTGGTGTGTGACCAATCAGAGTCATCAGTCTGAGAAGAGCCAGGAGAAGTGTCTTCATTAACGGGTTGTAAATGTGGAGCTAATTTTTTGTCTGGTTCTGGTCCTCCACAGTCCTCTCCCTCACCATCCGTTTGTCTCTGATGAAGCTGTAAGGACTGAGCTTCCTCTTCATCATCTTCACTCTTAACAGGAGTGAATAAGACCTTCATGTCTCGCTCCTCCAGTCCTTTTAGCTGCTCACTCTCCTGACTGGTCCAAAGTTCCACCTGTTCCTCTTTAATGTATGGGAGTTCTGGGTCCTCCTGGTCCAGACTGGAGCTCCACTCCTGCTGCTCTTCGGTCTCCAACAGCTGCTGCACATCTGCAGGAAACAGGACACACACACACACACACACACACACACGTTAGCGTGCCAAAGCTGCAGGATGAAAACCAGGTCGACTTCACTTCACCTCTTACCACCATCGCCCCTTTACAGCTCTAAACTACCAGATCATAGCACAATATGTTCACATTTTCTCTGCAAAAGGTTTATCTTAATTAAGCGAAGGACAAGATTTTTTCTGTACAGTCTAGTCGAGACCAGAATTTCGTTTTTTGGATAGTTTTGTGCCAAACTGCCACATGCAGTTTGTCATGTACCAAACTATTTATTTCGTTTTCGTTTTTTGGGGACAGAGGATGTGTACAGATTATAAAGCCTTCCGATAGGTGAACCGTTATCGTTTCATCCCACTACACTACGTTTCATCTGGCATCTACACAATCTTTAGCTCATAAAAAAAGAACGAGTTGTGCTAAGCTACCCAAAAAGAGTTTGTCGCTGAAATTCCAGTCGATTGTCGATTGTCTATGTTTTATGCAGAACTAGTTTTTTCAGAGCGTAGTAGTATTTTGGTCGCGAGCGCTTCGACACGTGATCGTTCTACACCAATGAGGTAACGGTTTGTTGTCAACAGAAGGGCAATATGGCGACTCCCGTGGTTTGATTCAACGTCACCGATAAAGAGGAAAACAGCCGAGCATCTTGAAAAGTGGGCCGCGTACGGTGGCCGAGACGGTTTAACACCGTCTTCTCACGATGTGGCGCGTGAACTATGGTCGAAATGCGTGAGGCGTCAGAACCTGCTACGAGTTTATTATGTTAGACGCGTTTGGAGAAGCCTGTAACGGAGCGTCTCATCCACCGAGGAAACGCTGCCTGCCCAAGTGGCTCGTGAGAGAGTGACTGCATTACTCGCCACAACCGAATTTCACCCAGATTTGGTGATAAGTAAGTTTCCACCAAGTTTCTACTAAAATTGAAATTTAAGTATTGTGACTTCGTCAACCACCGACATTTTCGTCTTATCAACGAAAGTTAGAATAGATTTAGTCATAGTTTTTATTTTCAAAGATCCGTTTTCGTCATGTCTTAGTCATGGGAATAGTTTTTGTCGCCGAAATTAACACTGCGAGCTACCAGAAGTGCTGCGGGCGCTATCGCTTCCATTGTCTACATGCACCAAGGAAAAGAAGAAGTTTATCAAGTAGAACGTGGGAGGGCTGAAAGGTCTGGGAGTATTTCATCAGCGAACCAAAGCCAACAGGACAACAGCAGAACAGCGCAGCATCACCACGGCAACGCAGGGACATGTAGAACTCAAGCACGTCTTCCCCTCATGGGTCAGTCTAGCTAACTGAAGTAACGCTAGTTAGTCAACTTATCGTAAGGAGAACAGAGCGTCTCGTGTAGGATGCTTGTAGTAAATCGGTGAATTATCACAGTTGTCTTTGTGTTTGTTCTGAAAAGTTAACCTCCTCCACTTGGCACTTTTCAAGCAGACGATGTGGAAAAAAATAATTTCATATCAACACAATTACGAGAGATCTACTGTAGCAGAATACAAACTATGATACTACAACGTGATAATTAAAGCTTTGTTTTTTTCTCATTTAGTACTAAGGCGTGTGCCTCAAAGACTCGTGCACCCTCAGATGAAGCAGTCTGGACAGAGAACATCCTCATTGAAAATCATCGCCATTTTGAGTTACTTTTAAAACTGTATTTGCACTTTCGCTTTACTTTTAAACGTTTTCTATTACTATTTAATTTATTATGATTACATTTTTATTAACTTGATACTCAAATACATTTGAAGTTCAAATTCCAACATTGAGCAATCATTTTAATTTGCTATTGTAGGGGACTAAAAGGACGCGAAAGGGGCGTAACCATGGTGACACGGGGGTTAAAAGGGGAGCGGGGGCGGATTTGACCCGCGGGCCGGAGTTTGAGACCCCTGCACTACATGGTCTGTAACTTTAAAGACATCCCTAAGGTCATTAGGGCAGTCATCTCATTACACCGTGTCTATATTGTATAGTACATAGGACGTAGACGTCTCTATACAGATAACAACTCCATCTTTTCCATCGGTCTTTGGTCCTGTGTATTAAACGGAATCAGTCAACAGAAGCTAAAAGGAGAGAACGTTAGCTAGCATCGCTCCGGGACGTTCCGCGGAACTGACCTGCTCTGTGCAGCTTGACGTCAGGCTAACAGGAGCTAACAGGAGCTACCTCTAGATAGGGGACGCTAGCATCTCTCCATGTCTGATGTGTACTGCAGCCTGAGATTAGCTAACAGTAGCTAACGCGGGGATGTCCTCCTCGGACTGACCTGCCCGGTGCAGCTTGACTTGGGGCTTCAGCACGGCGTCGAGCAGCCTCCTCTGGCGACAGATCTCCCGCTCTGAGCGCTCAGCTCGCTCTTCGTATCCCGCCACGGTTTCCTCGAACAGACCGACAATCTCCTCCGCAGCTGCCGCTAGCCGCTCGGTGAGCAGCGCTCTCAGTGCCGCGACTTCAGCCGCTTCTTCTCCCTTTTCCACCCGCAGCAGAACGTCTTCGGCGGCGGCGCCGAGCCGCTCGCGTACCGATACGCGCAGCAGCCGCACGGCGCACATTTTGCTCCTTTTCTGCGGACAAAGAGAGCCAGCGGGACCGCGAACACACGCACGGAGCTCTGCGTCGACGACAGTTCGCTGAGAGGAAAGCGAAGCGAACAGCGAACTCTGGCGGACCGGAGGGCGAACAACGAAGAGCACCGCGGTACTGAACTGTAAGCAGCGCCGTGGGCTGACGAGTTATGACGTGACATGGGTCGTCGTGGTTGGTGGTTTGAGCCCCGGCTGTCCCATGTCGAAGTGTCCCTGAGCAAGACACCTAACCCGTAATTTCTCCCCGGGCAAAATGTAAAAGCCATGGGTTAAAAATGTAATGCATTACATTGTATGCTTACTTTTGTCCGGGGAGCAATTACGGGTTAGGTGTCTTGCTCAGGGACAGTTGAGCACGACATGGGACAGCTGGGGCTCAAACCACCAACCTTGTGGCTCCCAGCGCACCCCCCCCCTAACCCTGCGCCACGACTACCAAAAGACGGATTAGCGCATGTTGTTTAGGCTAACATCAGTAGGACACATGTCACATGTCACATGTGTCACGTGTCACATGTGACAGACAGTGATATGCCGTTATTGTAACTTTGAATTTCGCGGGGATTCCGCTTACAAGTATCTGGCGTAGTGACGTCAGCATCAGAAATGTCCTGTGATATCTCGATTTTAATTGGTCCATGTTTGATACGTAACGTGGATGATTAGTGACACAACATATTTTCGGGCAAAGGCTGAGCAGAGTTGTGCTTTTTGCTGTTGGAGTACAAGATGGAGATGTGAAATATGGTTTGTTTTGTTTGTTCGCAATGAATGGACGGTAAAAGCACTGCTTGTTCTACCATTTTTGTATTTGATTATGCCTAACTGCGATTTTGTCATCGAAACGTATAAGCAATTGGATTAACACACATATTGCATGTATACATCTCAAGAATAGATTGTAAAAATACAAATACAAGTTTATAAAATAACGTCACTGACCACAAGTGTAATAATACACTTTATTAGGTACTTTAATACATGCCTGTCACATGATAATGAATACAAACGCAACTTTAAATGTTTGCCAGATGGTCAAGAAATTATGTGAAAAAACAATATGTCATAGTTACCTTGAACCGAACAAAACTGAAAACGTGTTTTGGAATTCTGTTATGCCATTAAAAGTGAACTGGTCCAACTGGTTATCGGCTTTAACTAACCCTAACAACCAGACCCTCTGATCGGTACTACTGGTTATTGTTGGGGGAGAATTTGTTGATCCGCAGACTGTGAAGTCTCAGGAACTTTGTGCCCTTTCTTGACCTTTCTTGGGAACCTGTGACCTAAAATAGTCTGCAGTGGCATCTGGTGTTTACAGCCTGTGTGTTGTTTTTTTATCGCTCCAATTATTGTCTTTCCTCCTGTCTATCGACGACAGGAGTTCTTGCAGTCAAATTGGATGGGGGAGGTTAAGAGTGTATTCCTCCAACATCTGTTTAAGTTCCTTTGTGCAGGCGCGTCTTCTGATTGGACAACACAAACCTCTCTGCTGTGTATTAAAAGGTACATTTGCACCAAGAAGCTTTGTCAGGTCGTCCTGCTCCTCTAAGGCAGATGGAACAATCTGTCCCTTTTCAGCTTTTGAGTCATTGGACTTCTGTCTATACTTTCGACTTGTGTTGATGATGTCTGTATGCTTTCAGATTTTTCTAGTTGGTAATAAATACACAAACCAGTTTAAGATACTTTTGATTTCTTACAAGGACATTATATACACACACACACACTCACACACACTCACACTAGGTAAGAAAACCTTGTGCACCTTTGTATACTCATAAGTCTCCAATTTATTTATCAACTATCAAAGACAACTACCTGTTATATATATTGTAATAATGTGTTATCTTCAATAAAACCTTTTTAACAGATGAAAACAGACTACAGATGTTTTATTGTTATATTAAACAATTTAAACTCTGTAAACTGTGATGTTAAATACTTTAATTGCTCAGAGGATCTTTCCTCCTGAACCATTGAGGAGTTAGAACATCTAATTAACTAACATCTGTGTAAAGAGACTATTTACCAGAGAAAAGCATCCAAGACCTTTCAGCGTAGTCCTATCACCCAACCACTACATATGTATAATTATGTATTCATGTATGTGTGTGTGTGTACATACAGCTGGCCAGAGGTCACAGCTGGAGGAAGTTGGTGTGACCTCCGTCCGGGTGGCTCTGGTTTGGTGTCCTCTCAGAGTCTCTCGCAGCTTCTTCTCCGCTGTGGACCTTCATGTGAGCGTCCACCGAGCGTTTCTCTTGGTAGCTTTTTCCACAGACGTTGCAGCTGTAGGGTTTCTCCCCAGTGTGCGTCAGCATGTGTCTCTTCAGATCGATCTTCTGGACGAAGCCTTTGCTGCAGAGCTGGCAGCTGAAAGGTTTCTCTTTCTTGTGGAACCTCTCATGTGTCTCCAGCGAAATCTTTTGGCGAAACCTCTTCCCGCAGAGACTGCAGATGAAGGGCTTTTCGCCGGTGTGGATCCTCATGTGGGAATCCAGGTTGCCGATCTGACGGAAATTCTTCCCACAGACCCTGCAGGTGTAAGGTTTCTCCCCAGTGTGGATCCTTTTATGCACATCCAGGTGCTGGCTCATGGTGAATGTTTTGCTGCAGATGTCACAGTTATAGATTCTGGGCTTCCCTCCGGTGTGGCTCTTGATGTGTCTCTTCAGGACAGTGCTTTCAATGAAAGTCTTTCCGCAGAATTCACAAATATACGGCCTTTCGCCGGCGTGCAGCTTCATGTGTCTCTCCAGAGAGCCCTTCCTGGGGAAGTCTTTGCCGCAGTCTTTGCAATGAAAAGGTTTCTGACCGGTGTGCGTCCTCATGTGGATCTCCATGTCCCTGAAGCTGATACCACAGATGTCACACATCCTGTTGGCTTCTCTGTGGCTCTGGATGTGAAGCTGCAGACTTTCCGAGG
This sequence comes from Gasterosteus nipponicus, assembly GCA_014132575.2. Classification (NCBI taxonomy): domain Eukaryota; kingdom Metazoa; phylum Chordata; class Actinopteri; order Perciformes; family Gasterosteidae; genus Gasterosteus; species Gasterosteus nipponicus. The sequence goes on along the minus strand of BMAF01000016.1, from coordinate 27,501 downwards.
ACTCTGACTGTTCTCCGCATACGCCGCAGCGGCATTCGGCAGCATTCACGTGAGTATCTGCGTGCCGCACAAAGTTTCCTTTGTTGTGGAACGCTTTCCCGCAGACCTTGCAGCAGTGAGAAGGAGTCAGACTCGGTTTTCTGCGTCTGCTTCTGGCAGCGCACACGTCGGCAGGCTCATGGATCCGGACGTGTCGCCTCAGTTCGGCGCTCTTGCTGAAGCTTTTCCCGCACCCCTTGCAGCTAAAAGGTGCCTGTCCGTTGTGGATTTTGATGTGCCGCTCCAGAGAGCCGGCATGGCTGAAATCTTTGTGACAAACGATGCACCTGAACGGCTTCTCTGCTGTGTGGATCCTCATGTGAGTCAACATGTTTCCCTTCTGATTGAAGCCTTTTCCGCAGATGTGGCAGCCAAATGGTTTCTCTCCGGTGTGCAGCCTCAGGTGGGTCTCCTGAGCGCGGATCGAGGGGAACTTCTTGCTGCATATGTGGCAGGTCCTGCTGCTGTCACGATGCGTTTGAAGGTGCAGCCTCAGACCATCACTGGACTCCAAGCGTTCGCCACACAGACCACAAACACACTCCGCTTCTTTTAGGTGTTTCTCCACGTGTTTCATCAAAAAGCCTTTCCTGTTGAAAGACTTCCTGCACACTCTGCAGCAGTGGGGGGGGGCTTCTACGTCACTCTGGTCCTCTTCGGGGTCACCGGCCGGATCAGAAACACAATGTAGTCTGGAGGAAGTGTTGGGCAGAAGGTCCCTCAGATGGTCCTGATCGTCCTGCTTCTGATGTCCGTCAGAGGGACAATACTCTGAACGGAAGAAACAACAGTTTACATTCACTCACTTTGATGTTTCATAAAAACCTTTAACCAGAAGGAACCAACAGCACACTAAAGAACCCTGCCTGCTCCATGTCCCATGTCCATGACCTCGGCGTCACACTCGACAGCCAACTCTCCCTGACTCCCAACATCGCCGCGACAACGCGATCCTGTAGATACACGCTCTACAACATCAGGAGAATACGTCCCCTTCTCACTCAGAAGGCAGCGCAGGTACTGATTCAGGCTCTTGACATCTCCCGCCTGGACTACTGCAACTCCCTCCTGGCTGGTCTCCCTGCCACCGCCATTCGACCTCTGCAGCTCATTCAGAATGCAGCAGCTCGACTGGTCTTCAACCTTCCGAAATTCTCCCACACTACTCCACTCCTCCGCTCTCTTCACTGGTACCGGTGGCCGCCCGCATCCAGTTCAAAACATTGGTGCTCACGTACCATGGTGTGAATGGATCGGGTCCAGCTTACATCCAGGACATGGTCAAACCCTACATCCCAACCCGCACTCTCCGCTCTGCATCTGCAAAACTACTCGTCCCTCCCTCACTGAGAGCAAAACACTCGACTAGGTCTCGACTCTTCGCTGTCCTTGCGCCAAAATGGTGGAACGAGCTCTCTGAAGACATCAGGACTGCAGAGAGCCTTCACATCTTCTGCCGCAAACTAAAGACACACCTCTTCAGACTCTACCTCGACTAAAGACTAACAAACTGTAGCACTTAAATTGTACTTGTAACGTCACTCATCTATAGCAAATTGTAAATTGGCTTATTTGAGGAAATTGCACTTTCTTGTTTCTTGTTCTCCTGAGTTTGTACCCTATGGTTGAATGCACTTATTGTACGTCGCTTTGGATAAAAGCGTCAGCTAAATGACATGTAATGTAATGTAATGTAATGTCCAAGTGTCCCTGGGTAAGACACCTAACCCCTAATTGCTCCCCGGGCAAAAGTAAGCATGCAATGTAAGTCGCTTTGGATAAAAGCGTCAGCTAAATTACCTGTAATGTGATGTAAAGACAAGATATATAACTGTTCTTATTGAAATATCAACTCTACAAGGTTCAGTTTTTACATTTGAAACTGCTTCTGTCTCTAGTCAGCAGCACAAAAGGAGATAAAACGGTTCCTGCGGTGCTCTGGTTGTTAGCCCCAGACACAAACAGGATCAAGATAAAATATGTCAGAGTGAAGTGATAGTCGTACTGCACAGTTTAAAAGTTGAGGATAGATTGTATATACAACACAATACGTTTGTTACAAGACACCAGGTCGCCAGAGTGAATACACAACCTTATTATGACAATCAGTCCTCTCTCTCAAGGAGCAAAACTAACTGTATCTACACATTTTAAAATGCAACACAATTGTAATGTGTTTAATAGAGGTATGACATCATGGTTAAAATAGAAGCAACATTCCGCTCACACCCAACATTCCTGGAAATACACTGTGTGCATGTATCAATAGATGTATATGTGGATGTATGTTGTTCTGGTTTTTTGTCCTTGCCTCTCGTGGACAGGTGTTAGCAGATCGTTGTTTTAATGGTTGTTTAAATAAAAAATGTATGTATAGATATTAATGTAAAGTTGTGGTCAAAAGTTTACATACACTTGTAAAGAACATAATGGCTCATAGTTTCCAGTTATTTCTACAACTCAGATTTTTCTCTGAGAGTGATTGGAACAGATACTTCTTTGTCACAAAAAACATTCATGAAGTTTAATTATTTCCTCCTCCTCTGACGTTCTCCCTGAGGTTTCTTCCCTTTTTTCCTCTTGGAAGGGTTTTTTTCATTTTTGGTTTTTTTTTCCTGTGCCGATGTGAGGGTTTATATGTTGTTAAATAGGTTTAAACTTAAATAAATTACTTATACAAGTAGTTATGTCTCGTTGTATTAATTTGTCCTGTTATTGACGTGCCTAATGCGCAACCAAATATATTCGAATATGTCTTTTTTTAAAGCGAATATTCGAACGTCCTTTTCGAGCAGTGTTGACGTCCTAACGTGGTGACGTCGCATCGAGCCAGCGGCGTCTTGTTCTGGCTCGCGCTACTCGCATCTCTTCGTTTGGTCCACGGCGGCACGCGTGCGCCATCTACTGACGTGGTGGAGTAAGTCCACGCGTTTGAGTACTCGAAAAATAAAACATATACACATTACTTATGCATTCTACATATTATACTCATATTAGCAGTGGCAGCGCTGCACTGACATCATTACTTATATTATTTAGTATATATGCATGTTCTGTAAGTGAGGTTTCACATTTACAGAGGTTAGAAAGTCTGTGATGTCAATCAGTGGCAACTATGGGAATGTGTCGTGGTGATGTTGGGGGACGGGAGGCGGGTTCATGTTCATGTGATCCGGGTTGTTTTTCAGTGTAGGCTATAAAAAAAATCAACAACAACGAGTTGTCCAGAGCTTGATTAGTGAGAGTCGCTAAATTATTATTATTCGTCATAATGTTTATCATATTAGAAGCACGTAATATATCACGAGGGTTCCGTCCATCCAGACAGTAGGATCCTCGGCTGGATTCGAATTGTGAAATGGTTTTAGGAAGGTTCCTCACGGAGTGAAGTAGTGGAAGTGGCCGCCACGATAAGAGCTTGACCGGGTTAGAATCCGGGTTAGAAGAAAATATATTTATTCAATTTCTTCACACGTGGCAGTGATGCAGTGCTCACTTATACAATCGTCATTGCTGCACTGTATATTTTGAAGATTATCAGAAATGTTTTTTTGAATGTGTGACGAATCAGGCGACCGATCAGAAAACAGCTGCTGATGTTAAGTAAACCACGACGGCGAGGTGAACCAGTAGGTTCAAAAACCAGTAAGGACGTGACACCGGTTCCTCCGGACACAGACCTCTCTCGTGGGGCTCCTCCGGTACCGTCGCCTCCGCTCTGGAGACACCAAAGGCGGTGAAGATGATCTCCACGGCGGCGTTGATCCGCTCCGTCACCTGCTCCTTCAGCTGCTCCATCTTCACCTGTCCGCGCTCCTTCAGCAGCCAGAAGATCTCCTCGGCAGCCGCAGTTAGCTGCTCGTCGATGGCCGCCAGCAGGCTCCGGTCGCCCCGCAGGCTGCGGTCCTCGGTGCTCTTAGAGCGTTTTTTGGACATTTTGGCGGAACATCCACCAAACAAAGGGGAGCATGTAAACAATGTGTCCACTTCCGGGATCTCTGAGCGAGCGTCTTTGCGTAACGTCGACGTTCCTTACGTTAAGGTGTGACGTGTCTTTCACGTCAGTGCGGCCGTAGCTCCAGAATGTTCAGCGTGGAAACAAACTCCATCTAAACATTTCCTTATTAAACGTTCACTTCATCTCGGTGGTTCAGTTTCTATAGGTGGTAAAAACATAGAAATTGAACCCAAACCATTTAAAAAATAATTTGAGTTTATGTCCCCAGTCCTTCTTGCCATCTGTGAAAGATGATATACATACAGCCTTTCAGGGGGGTGACAGATATGTATATAACTAATTTACTCAGAAATGATTTGACTTATAAGTCATTTACTTCGAGTACTGATTATTGATTTGATTATTCATATGTACTCTCAAGGCCGTAGGTTTGGTCTCAGCATTTGTACACAAGCTCTCTGGTGTGGAATTTGAACAGGGTTTAACCCAAGTTTTTCTACCATTGCCTCTGCTGTCTCAAAAAACTCTTCACTTACTCATCACTTATTTTTTGCTTTTGAATCAGCATCCTGCATACCCCCAACCATTTCTGATTGCTTTGCTTTTGCAGTATCTTGCAGGCCATTTTATTTGTATAGCACATTTCAACAGCAAAGCAATTCAAAATGCTCCGATAACCTCAGAGGCCACCATCAGTCCAAGAACGTTCTGCCCCTCAGGATGCATTCAGGAGACCATTGGTTCTGGGACCAGAGTCTGAAACTGTCAAAGCCATTTTGTCGAATCTAGTCAATATAGCCTCATACTGACTAAAAACTGGGTCAACTGTTTGGCCACACACTGTCCACCTAGTTGGACAAAGAGGTTTCACACTTTTAGGATGTCCCTCACCTATTGCATGTCCACTCAGTACCCCTTTAAATTTGCCTGATCAGTTACTGAGAGTTCCAAGATCATGTACCCACTGCAATGCGTTGCATACTAAGGGAGAGGCGCTGCATGCACACTGTGTTATGAGATTCACACAATGTGCACCACAGTGCACTTACAAGGTTAGCGGTTGTTCTTTTTTCAAAACTGCTTGTGCCCGTTGAGCTTTCTTGCCATATTACCTGCTCCATCATAAGTTTGACCACACAACCTTGATATTGGTAAATTTAATCTCATCGCACATGAACTACCTTGCCATCTGTTCCCCGGTTGTCGCTATTGTAGAGTCCCACAAATACCTCATGTGGGACAAGGTCTTTATCCAAATACCATAGGCATATGGAGACTTGATCTTTACCCTGCAACATCTTGAGTGCCATCCATCATGGCGGAAAATTTCCCTCACAGCTGTGTTGCCAAACATGGTAAGATACTCATTTTGGCATTGCAGGGGCTTCTTTAAATATTCATTTAAGTACTTTATATGAATGATTAAAGGCTTCACATTGTTTGTCTATTATATAAAACAATAAGAAGATTTTCAATGAATTTATTAAAACCTTAAATAAGAGTTAAACATAATGAACGTGTGTTTTACTCATTGCTTTGTTCCCGTATTTGAACTTCCTTTCTCTTCACATCTCCTAAAACATAAACTGGGAAATTCTTTCTAATTTGTTATGAAAAAACAACCCGAACCAGATTGGATCTGCTGAGTTAATTCACCAAAGAATTTTACAGCGGTCCTCAGAGCTCTGAAGAGAGGTCCTGGTCCTCCCTCTCCTTCCCCTTCTTTTCTGTCTCTGTGAGGACGTAGAAGTCTTCCTCGGCTCTGGCTATCAGCTGAAGTGGACTCTGGTCTATGTCCTCTCGTCCCCCGTCCTCGGACCGGCTCTGCTCTGAACGACTCCTCTCCTTCAGACGGATCTCTCTCTGCCGGGCCTCCAGGATCTTCTCTCGCTTGGTCTCGCGCTCAAACATCTGTTTCCATGGAAACAGGGTTATAACGTTGAGTTACTGATGATTGAGCTAACGCTGATGTTCAAAGTTTCCTCACAGCAGCCAACAGACTCTTCTCGTTCTTCTGGAGGGTTGACAGTCCAGAGGAGATCTCCAGTAGTGTGGCTTCGCCCTGCTGAGAACCACACGCCACCAACCGGCCGTTGTCCTGGAGACGGAGGCTGTACAGAGCCTCGTCACACACCTGAGGATCATCAGGGAAACAGCAGGGACATTATATCACAACTGTGAGCTGAGGTACAGAGTTAACTAATGAGAGGACTGACAGTCGAACAATGAATACTTAGGCAGCATGTAAATCAGAGACCTCTTGATGCTCTGCAAATGGTAAATGGACAGTACCTGCATCGAGAGGTTAATTAGACCCCACAAAGCTCTTTCACACCACATGTCATCAGTAACTATTCACACATTAAAGTCGTGGCTATGACAGCAAAAGTAAACGGGGATCAACCCACATATGATTGAAGAATGAACCCTTTGTGAGAGTCTGTTAACTTACTTTTTTACCCCTCTGAAGGTGTGTTTGTGTGTTTTCCCTGTACTGAGGTGTCAAAGGACAGAGGATGTGGTATGTGTCCAGACTAGGTGGTACGTTGGCTTAAAGGTAGATTATGGACAGGTGAGCTGCATGCACCTTCAGACTCAGCGTGGGGTCATTCTGTTTGAACAAAATGTCCCACATGTCCAACACGCCGTCCATCTTTACGGTGAAGAAGACCGAGGGCCGGACAGGACTCCAGCAGGCATCCATCAGATAGGACATCTGATACCTAGAGGGGTTAAAGTCTAGCTTGAGTTAGTGAGCAGAATGTCCACCTGGAGTCTAAAGGGTCAAGAAGAAGACGGCCGGATGAGACAAGGACAAAATGTCAGTAAGATAATAGGTAATAAAAATAAATAATAGAAGACAGAGACAACAGATGGGAAAGATCACAGGGAAATGTGCTGTCCTACTTTGTCCACATGATGGATGACTCCTTGATGTCCTCGGACCAGATGCGGGCAGTCCAGTCCCCCACAGTGAGGAAGTTTTTGGGGAAGAAAGGGTTCCTTTGCAGAGCATAGACGGGTCCCTGGTGTCCATCATAGGTACAAACCACCTTCTCTGTGGGAGTCTTTGCCTTCCGGTTACAGGACACAACCAGGCCCTGTTCTGTCCCCACCATGAATTTAGTAGGCTGCCGAGACATGGAGGACAGAGACACACTTTGAGGCACACTCAGAGACATGGAGGACAGGGTGATGGAAGATTTTGCACAGACAATCTGGAAATAAGAGTAAAGTCTCTGAATCAAATATGTCTTTCTCCGTTTATGTCCTTGCAAAGTGCTCAGTGGACTGCCAAGAACATTTTTTTTTTATACATCTGATCAGTGCGAGACCCTTCAGCTCAATTCTTTCCCATGGCCACACCATCCCAGCACTTGCAATTTCCAAACTGTTCGTAGAATGAAACATTTGAAGGGTTACACACATTTTTGCCATTACAACAGACACACACTGAGATATGGGGGAAAGAGACATACTCTGAGACATGGAGGAGAGAAATACAAGAAAGACAGGATAGACATCAACATATAAAGAGGGTTGCAAAACACAGTGGATAAAATCACTTTGGATAAAAGCAGCAGCTAAAATGACATGTAATGTAACATACATCTGTGAACAGACGTTCTCTCTGTTAACGCTGAACAAAAGCAGACTGAAAACCCAAATGACCGACAGCATCTCTGTGATGTCCTTCGCAACCACCAAACTTACTCCTGACTTGCCAGCTTTCCTTCGGACGGCATCACTGCTCCCACTGAGCGCAACATTCTTCCTATTACAGGTGAGTTATAATATACACAGAGTTTTCATTTGTCAATAACCCCCAAAACTAATACATTCAGTCAATTAAAGTTATTTGATGTGTTAACAATCCCAATCATGTATTTGTGTAATAAACTGGAAACATCCACTATTTCTCTTCTTGTCTCTCCCTTCATAGAGGACAATGAACAATGAGGACAATGGACAAAGGACAATGAGTTATGTTTTCTGATTCCTGATGAAGGGGATCAGCACCCTAAGAACCAATTTGAGGCTCGCTGAGAGAATGACCTGCCAACCTTTTTATCCATCCATCCATCTTCAAACCGCTTATTCTGCACACAGGGGGAGTCTATGCCAGCCGGGGTACACCCTGCAGGGCCGGCCCTTCCTATAGGCGACCAAGGCGACTGCTTAGGGCGCCACGTTTGTGGGGGGGCGCCCTCCAGTGGTGCCCCTGAGCATACATCTTTCTAGTTCAAGTTCAAGTTCAATTTTATTTATATAGCACATTTAAAAACAACCTCGGTTTCTCAACATCGATTAACGAAATAAAATGAAATAAAACCACAGGGCCGAATGTATGAACAAGGGACATATAAAGCCACATAGCTAATTCATTTTTTGTTGGAGTTTGTGAAGTTCCAAAGTTACTAAAAACGAAAATGTTCTGAGACCATTATATTGCCTGTAGTACATGTATCAAATATGTACTGTAAATGTACAGTATAATACAATTGGCTAGAGCCGGCCCGTACACCCTGGATTGGTCGCCAGCTAACCGCAGGGCTAACACAGAGACAAACAACCATTCACACTCACAACCACACACCTACGGGCAATTTAGCATGTCTTTGGACTGTGGGAGAAAGCCGAGGTACCCGGAGAGAACCCAGGACCGTCTTGCTATGAGGCGACAGTGCTAACCACCACACCACCGTGCCGCCCTGCCAACCTTTCTATAAAAAATAAAATGAAAATCTACTAATGGAGGCTTTTTTACTTCAAACATGTTCAATTGTAAAACGTAATTGTAATTTAGCTATAATTTACCTGTATATTTTTCTGTATGTGAAAAAAAAGTGTGGACACCCTGGTCTAAAGGGACTACTCTGCAGTGTTTTTGAATAGACCTGGGATGTTTGCTGAAATTGATTCGATTGTCCTTCCACCAGCCACCACGGGGGGGTGTCCATCACCAAGTCTCACCATAGTAGACTCAAAATCCAGAGAAATGGCTCCTAAAGCTCGCTCAGGGTTGCCCTCCCTGCTCGGGTCCAGAACCAGACGCTCTGTCGGCTCACTTAATTTACGGACGTCCCACCAAAGAACCTGAAGGACAGAGGAGGGAATTTTAGCTGTGGGTCATTATAACTGTCCTTTTTCAGTCTACGGGTCTTTCATCAGTCTACCTGTCTTTCATCAATCCACCCGTCTTTCATCAGTCTACCTGTCTTTCATAACTCCAACTTTCCTTTGTTAGTCTACCTGTCTTTCATTAGTCTACTTGTCCTTCATCACTCCACCTGTCCATCAGTAGATGCAGAGAAAGTGTCTGTCCCCGTCTTGGACTGGAGCCAGATGATCTTGTAGACCGGGTCTCTGTGACTATGCTCCACAGAGGATGTCTCCACTGGCTGGCTGCCTCTCCGAGTGTCCCAGTACGCTAAAACAAGCACACCAAGAGATGATTGAACTCCTGAGTGACCAATTAATGTCCGTATTCACCTAGACTCACCGATCTGTCCGTTGTAGCTGCCTCCCACTAGAGAGTGGCAGTCTTTGGGGTTGTACTCCAGACACACCAGTGGAGATGCCGGCTTCAGACTCAACTCTGGTCTGTTTGGATTTTCTGAAATAAACCATGAGTCCATCTGTGAACTCTGGACTCTGTGAATTCAGCTGCTGTCTGTGCTGTGTCACCAACCGATGTCCCAGATGTAGGAGTCCAGGCTCATGTCTCTAGAGGCTTTCTGGAACTCAAGACAGGAATAGGCGGCCGCCAGCTTCTCCCCACCATCCGGATGCCACGACAGGCCAGTGACTGTACGCTTTAGCTCGTTAGGATCTCTGCAGAAAAACAATGATGATGAGGAGTCATTTTGAAACTTCTAGAAACAAATAGACCTGCCTCTAGCAACTTTGCCGGAAAATGTGTTTGCAACACTAGTACCATCATTCTGCTCAGAGTAACAGGGATGTGAGGAGGGAATATTAACATGTGTCTGCATCTTTTTTTGTTTTGTTTTTAAATGTTTTCTTTAGAATCTAGCAGAAAAGTCGGGCAACTTTATTGAGAATCTAGCAGATCACAGCGACTTGCAAGTAGCGCAGCGTCTTAAATAAAGTGATGTGTGTCTTAATGCGAGGCTTTAGAAATGAACACCAAGGGATTCTGTATTTGCTCATGAAGTCTGAAACGGATCATTTGGACAATGTTTTGATAAGCGACGGAAGCCAGCGGGCAGAGAGCACCAGAGGACTGACTATTACCCCCCCTCCTCCTTGTCCGGCCAAACTGTTCGCCCGACCATTAGCCGTCACTGGAAAATGGGTTCTCGTTTTATTTAGCATGGGTGGTACATACATATGTCCCACTATTGCTTTAGCATTGCCATGCCTCCCATCATCCTGTGACCCAAGATATGTCGCCACCATCCTAAGATATGAACGGCAGGTAACATGATCTGTCGCCACCTTCCTATGATATGAGCGACAGGTCGCTAAATCTGAAGGCACCTTCCTATGATATGATTGGAGTCATTAAAAAAAAGACACACGTTCAGTGATGCAGGTTATCAATAACTTTGGTTATCAATAAACGTTTAGCCCGGCCCCAAATGTATATAGCATGCAATGTACTGCCTACTGTGGCAACCCATGGGCGCAGCACTCTGGACAGCGCATCAAGAGAGCAGCACCAGGGGCAGGGGCACCCACGAACAAGAGGTCAGGTGACCAAAAGGGGAAACACCCCGCCCCTGATAATGAAAAGTTCTTTTCATGGGCTTAGTTGGGGGTTCGCTGTCTTGTCTTGATTTAAGAGTTAGGTAAGGGGGGAAGCAGGATGTGCCTAGCAGGCAGACACGAGTCTGACAGGATGGGGAGTCAGTTTCTGTCCTGGCTGAGGAATGCAAGATCTGCAGGTCAACTAGCAGATTTACCAGCCTAAGGGGGGTTTAGAGACACACCAACACTATTCAACATACACACTCTGTTCGTTGATGTTTACGTTAAGTCAGGAGTCCGGACATTGGATGTGACCGGATCTTTAGATGGGGGAGGTGGAAGGTCCTCCTCCACGCCAGTTTAGGGCCAATAGAAATCTTTCCTTCTCTGTCTTTCAAGGGTTATAAAACATGATGTTCTTGCTGATGTTAGTTGTTCTTCCGGCCTGTGTGCTGCCTGAACTGCTCCTGCCTTTGCAAACGCAGCGCTGATACTTGACCTGTGATCTGACAAATAAATCTCCCAGAACGAGAGAAGTTGTTCGGCTGAATTTTTGATAACCCCGACCAGGCTCCAATTCTTGAACACGTATTCTTACATCCCCTCAGGAGACAACGAGGTTGGCCACACTATAAAAGACCAACCAGTCCAACAGCCCAAGAGACAAGACGTGAGTAAAAGCTGGCTTCACGACGAGGTTTGTTTGCATGAGTGTTAAAGCCCGTTTTTTGTGCTTCCTGCAGGAAGGAGACTGAAGGCCGAACGAACCCACTGAACCGCACCCTCAAAAGAGGAAGAACCTAATTTTCCCTTTTTTCGTTACTTTGTACAATGCAATAAATCTTACCCTTTTCGTGTGCAACTAGACGTGTATCTGAGTCCGGTGATTCCACCCACACCCGTTGGTTGCCACAGTACGTTCACCCATAGTTACACACACACACACACACACATTGTCGGAAGTCTTGAGCTCTACCTGAAGACGTTGATGGTCTTGGCAGATGGCGGCTCCTGATGTTCCTCCGGCATCTCCCCGTCCTCAAAGCAGTCCTGGTAGATGTCCACAGCATTGTTCTGTCTGATGCAGTGCTCCATGACCTGGAGCACATAAGACTAGTGATCACCCCACTGGACCCAGGTCCATGTGGACTGAGGAAAAATAAAGTGAGTCCATGTGGACTGACAGAAGGTGAAGTGGGTCCATAGGAAATGTGAAGTAGATCAATGCTGTAGCGGCCGTCTGCCACTTCCTGTGTGTGAGTGTTGGTACTTTTATTTTGAAATGTAATTAGCATCAGAGTCACGTGGGCAGGGGTGCAGTGGTTTATGAATGAGTGTAGGCATCTAGGCGGAGTGATGGTTGTATGGACATGGGGGTGAGTCGGGAGACGATACTTTTTGTTGACCGTATCCTACAGCGCACTTTATTGCATCGTCGCACAGCATGTATCGCTTCGCCTGCTTGGATGTTTTTTAACTTGACTTTCGGACAATAAAATCAATCAACTTCACAGGAGGAATCTGCGTCTGTTTGGAACGAGTCCACACACCAATCTCCCGTACTTAGCCTCACGTGACTCTACCGGATTGTAGTCACCACAAATGCAGACTGAGAAAAAGTGAAGTGGGTTGATGTGGACTGAGGAAAGGGAAAGTGGGTCCATGTGGATTGAGAGACGGTAACAAAGGTCAATGTGGATTAAGAGAAGTGGGTTAAAGAAGGGGAAATGGTTCCATAAGAACTGAGAGATGGTGAAGTGGGTCAATTTGAACTGAGGAAACATGAATTTAGACTGACAAGTGAAAGTAGGTTGATGTGGTTTGGGGAACTTACGCTGCCCAGCTGCAGGATGCTGTTGATGTAGCTCTCATCTTTCTCCACCTTCTTCCTGAAGCGGATGGTTTGTTCCATCACCTGATGGTTCACGTCTTTGGGCCACCCCCCTTCCTCGTGGTTTAGACCACAGCTCTCAGACTCAAAGCGCTTGGTGTTCACCTGCAGAAAAAATGGTCAATTTTAGAAGGGTTCATCTCCATATTCATGACACAAGGGAAACACAAGGAGCAACAACAAAAGAAAGACAAGGGGAAGACAACTGAAAGATAATGGAAAGATAAGGAAAAGACAAGGGGACAAGGGAGAGACAAGAGAAAGACCAGGGAGACATGGTAAGCCTAAGAGAAAGATAAGGAAAGAAAGGAAGGGAAAAAAATGTAGGACATACCATCAACCGTTACAATTACTATAACAAGCAATGGAGCTCACAGTCTTGCCTTTAGAAAACCATGGAGCATCTGAAGTATTAATCATCAATAAGATGATGAATGGGATATCTCTCATGTAATAGGGAGGCCTTAATCAGAACACGGTCAAAACCCTGGACTAGGTGTGGGGAAGCTCACCCGGTGCTCCGACATGTCCCGGGAGGCCTGCAGGCTCTGGTCTCGGCGGGTTTTCTGTGTAAACTGTGAAGCCAAACTCTGGTCTGCGGGAACATCGACCAACAGCTCTGCAGGGCGGTCAGAGAAGAGACACTGCCGTCCAAACTCACTGTGGAGCTTCGTGTACACATGGACAATCTCCATCCCACTGCTCAGCGTTGATGCAATGGAGAGCACTGACTCAACAGTCAAAACCAGTGCTGTAAGTGGGAAAAAAAGGTGCCGGTACTCTCTTGCATTGGCAAATCATTATGACATTTGAGATTTCTACAGTGAAAAACAAAGCTTGGGGAGGGTTCTGCGTTTTCACACCTCCTCGCCTCCTCGCGTGTGTCGAGACATTTTTCTAAGCGACGCAAGCAACGCAGCCTCCCGCAGCGCACACGGCTGTGATTGGTCCGCTAACTACGTCCTTTACGGAGTCTCACATCTCCGCTTATAGCCCGACACCGCCATTATTAACACGAAGAATGTTTACGAGAGAACGGAGCAGATTGAAGAGCTTTTGTCAGAGGAAATGCGTAAATATGAGCGCTTATACAAGCCGTCATTGGCGGGTTTAGAAGCGGGTTGGATTCACGGAGGGAGATCGCCGCAAACGCCGGTTTGCCGGTCGAGAGGAACAAAGTTGTGGAGGAAAATACGAGACAAATGTGTCCGCGATGAAAAGCAGCAGTGTGGACGCACGGGGCAATAAAGTCTATGATCAATAAACAAACAAACAAATAAATAGACGTGACTCTCTAGGTCGTCTTCAACAAAACTCCGCCTGTTGTTCTGGAGGTGAATCGCTCTGCGACACACGCAAGACTTTTAGAAGCATGAATTGAAACGAGTGCGTCGACGCAACGACGCAAACGCAGAAGCGCCGCCGAAGAAGGTTTGAAAACAGAAGCGAGACATCAGTTTTACAGGCATCAGCTGATGTTGTCTAGACAACGTTTTCGAATGAGTAAGTACCGGCGGCCCACTTCGAGCACTGGTCAGAACACAGAATAGTCAAAACAACATACGTCCAAGATGATAACAGAAGATGATAACGACCTAATAACATGAAAATATACCGACTGTCTGTCGCAACATCGACTGACAAAACATGGACTAAACGACGGTGAAAACATGGACTAAACGACGGTGAAAACATGGACTAAACGACGGTGAAAACATGGATTAAACGACGGTCGGACAGAATACTTACTTGATAACGGAATCAAACTCACGGATCCCCGGTGGAAGATTAGCCGTATTCTAGCAACAGACAGTTAGCCGTATCCTAGCAACACAAACTATCTTTATTGACAACAAACCAGTCAACTCAAGCTAATAACGAAAAAGTGCATCATACTAAATTTTACTTTATACTTAAATTAAAAGTAAAAGTACTAACTATGCAGAACAATATCAGGAATCAGGAATGAGGAAACATTTATTGCCAACAAGAAGTAATAACATAAAGTAAAATGAAATGCTAATGCAATGGGTTGGTAGAATAAGGCTATGGGTTAGTATAAAACAAGAGAATAAAGTTAATTAAAAATTTAAAATATTAAAAAAGTTTAAGAAGTTAAAAAATATTAAACATAAAGTGCACTAGCGAACAAGTGACAAAGTGACGAGTGACGACAAAGTGAAAAATTACAGTTAAAGTGACATGTGCAGTATGAAGGAGTATATAGCATTTGTTATAATTATTGATGCACCCATCACGTGACTGTATATACTGCTGGTAGTTTACTGATAGTATCACATCTTCATGAATAGTTTACTCTGACTGTAGAGTAGTATCAGAGAATGTAAGTAGCATTGAGGTACCTTGTTACATTCCACCACTGGTTTGCTCAGATTGAGGTAGTTGGTCAAAGTGTTTTATCACTATGCGTATAGGTATTAATTTGCATCGACCGAGTAAAGGTGTCAAAGGAGTGTTTTGCCTGCACTGCCGATGTATCTCATCAAATAAACCGACAGAACTTTACGAAGAGCACGACATGCAGCGGCTTTCCAGATGTTCTCTGCATCGCAACACTGTACAGACGTGGACAGTATGAGACAGTGTGTGAGACAGTCCGTGGGACAGTCTGCGGGACAGTATGTGAGACAGTCTGCGGGACAGTCCGTGGGACAGTGTGTGAGACAGTCCGTGGGACAGTGTGTGAGACAGTCTGCGGGACAGTATGTGAGACAGTCTGCGGGACAGTCCATGGGACAGTGTGTGAGACAGTCCGTGGGACAGTGTGTGAGACAGTCTGCGGGACAGTATGTGAGACAGTCTGCGGGACAGTCCATGGGACAGTGTGTGAGACAGTCTGCGGGACAGTATGTGAGACAGTCTGCGGGACAGTCCGTGGGACAGTGTGTGAGACAGTCTGCGGGACAGTCCGTGGGACAGTGTGTGAGACAGTCTGCGGGACAGTATGTGAGACAGTCTGCGGGACAGTCCATGGGACAGTGTGCGAGACAGTCCGTGGGACAGTGTGTGAGACAGTCCGTGGGACAGTGTGTGAGACAGTCCAGTCCGGGGACAGTGTGTGAGACAGTCTGCGGGACAGTGGACGCTCGGCTGCAGCGTGTGGTGTTCATCACGTGACGTTTCGGCTCGGGAACATCTTGTAAATAAATGATTTCCGTCTTCAGCGCTCGTACAGGACGTCATCGTGACGTCATAATGGGTCTTTGTGATCTCGGAGAAGTCTCTCCTTATAAAACGTTGATCTAACTGATATCGATCCTTCATCAATAAGAAAGTGAGCTGCCCTTTTATTCCGGGGGAGTGATGAACTAATCCAGGAGCTCGAACCTGCTCCTGCGCCGTAGCAGGTTCAAACCGAAAAGCCTGAACTACGTCATCTCATCCTGAAAGTTATCCAGCTAACTTAGTTAGCCACGTGCGCGGAACGGCCCCAGTCTCCGTGTTTCTGAGGTTATTGAAAATAGACAGATGCATTTTTAACCTTTAATCTTGTGCAGTTAAACAGTTTCCAGCTTCACAGACACAAAGAAACACACGACAACTTGAATCATGCAGGTCAGAAAATCAGCTCAACAAAAAGGAAAGGTAAAACTTCACACCTACAATGACCATGATATGTATAAATATACACAGTCATATATATATATATATAATTGCCTGCGTTACCTTCAGTGGCTCATTGTTCTCTCAGTCAAACAGCTGACGGAGGGTAACAAGTATGAATTACCTGTTAAATATATTCCAATATGAAAGTGATATTACCTTCCTTTTGTATTCGTTGCAATTTTGTGAGAAGAGAAAATAACTATTTGGTGTTTGTTAATGGTGTACAGTAGCATCTTCATAATACAGCACCACTTGTTTCATTGTCAATTTGAAATATCCGATCTCGTCTTGCTTTGCTCTGACGGAACACAGTTCATTAATGAGTTTTTGTGACAGTCAGTGCATCACTAGAACCCGACCAACACAGGTGGAGGAAGGGAATTCATAGTGATGATGCTCATTGAGGAGTGAAGTTCTCCTTTAACACAATAACCATCATATCACTAATAATAAATATACACACTCACACAAGGTCAGCTGATCCGAGTACCAAAAACTGTAACAGAGATCATAAATACAGACAGGTCAGTTTGAAGGGCTGGAGTCCCAGCGTTAGGGGAAGTGCAACATGGGGAGGGGCAATAGGACAAAGGGACAATCATAAAATCTGACTTAAATATTCAGGACTTTGATGACACTTCATACATCTGGTTGTGCTGATCTGGTCTTGATCACTCAGCAGTGGTTCTGAAGGACTGGTCCGGTTTGTTCTCAACAGTTCTCAAACTCAAACAATGTCAGATCAACTCTTGAACCAGAACAGTGCCTTTCCAGAACGATCCAGGACGTCGCCTTTAGAGAACTGTACATGCTACTGTACCCTGGTGAAACCCTAACCCTCCCCCTCACCATAACCATCTAAACTATTGCAGCGGTTTCAGTCCCAACAGGTCAACTTAATCTGTCAATTATCAACCCTATCAATTTACAGCCGTACCAATGAGCAGGAAGTGCGCCTGCAGCGACAAGGAGAATGAAGAAGAAGGGAGGAGTGTGGGGTTTTCATCACTATCGATATAAGGACCAATCAGTGACATCTCTCCTCTCGGTCTGTGATTGGTCCAATCATCTCTGACATCTGACAGAGCGAACGTGGAATACAGCCACCATTACCAACAGGTGTAGTTGTAGCCCAGGCAAAGTGTTAGCTACGTAAAGCATCAGTATGCTACTAGCTTTCGTCCAAGTGGGAGAAAGGTATTGGACAGTATTAGTATTTAGGAGCATATCCACATCAGAGCCAAATCTTTAGTATTTTGCAGTGCAATGTTTTCCTTCTGCCTCCAAATCATAAGCTGACTATTATTAACTGAACATGAATTCCATAATAATAAACACGTAATTCAGTCTAGTTCTAAATGACTAGTGACAATAACATGCTTCAAAAGGAAATGACATGACACTTTGTTACGTTTCTAGAGATACTTGCACCCTGAATTTCAGTGGAATATACCAAATGTATATGAACGCAACAAACCTTAAAATATTGGAAAAATGTGAAGTCAGTATTTTCTTTTTGCGAAAAGGCCATCAGCCCATCAGTTAGCATGTTAGCCAACTGTAGGTGTAGGATCAGGGTAGCGTATGCAGTATTAGCCTGACAGCCAGCTTGTTAGCACAGCAGCAGTAGCTCGTCGTCGCTGCTCTCGGTCTTTCCTGTGGCTTCCAGACAGGCGTCGGGGATTTGAGCCGTGTGTACCATCCCACAGTGTTCACAGGGGCCGTCCCGGCCTCCTCGAGAGCGGTTTGCGCGGTGATGGTGGGGGGCGTGGCCTGTGGTAGAGGAGGGGTATGATTCTAGCAGAGGCTGTCGGATGTCACTGACCAGGGAGGAGGAGGATTCAGAGTCCGAGACGGGAATCAGGAGCTCCACGTCTTCTTCTTCTTCTTCTCGGTTTTCTCGCTGCTCTGCGACCTCGACCCCACTTGTCCCAGTCTCCAGCTGGTGAAGTGGACTGTGATTGGTCCAGGTCTGGTCACGCCGGTTGAGGCTGGTTCTGGTCAAGTTTCTGGCGAAGCGGTGCAAGTTCTGAGCCAGTCGCTGCAGGGCAGAGGTGGGCGGAGCCTGGAGCTCTGAGGCGTTGCTGTGACAATCAGGATCTGCGCTGGGAGTTAATACGGGGACGGGAATGGAGGGGGGGGTAATTTCTCTGTGGCTGTCACGTCCTCGCCCACAGGTCGGTGTCGGGGTTACAGAGGTAGTCACAAATACCACAGCCTCCACGGCTGTGGAGGGTGGGATTTTTTGGGGAATGGGGGCGACAGGCCCGCCCACAGCGCCGAAGCCTCGCGCCCTGCCTCGCTCGCCCTCGGTGTCTGTGTCGTCCGAGTCCGGAGACAGCAGGTCTGAACTTAAACTCCCCGTGCCGGCGCTGTCCTCCAGGTCAGCAGACACCAGAGCCAGAGAACCTGACCGTCGTGACCGTGAGAAGTTGAAGAGACGACGCCACAGGTTGCTATGACGACCAGAGGAGGGGAGTCTCAGAGAGGTGAAGCCAAGCTGAGAGCGGACAGCCAGACGGAGGTTCTCCAGGACGGAGGCCTGAGGACGGAGAGTAGAACACAAGTTTATCTTTTTAGGAGAGACTGGATGGATCTGCTCCAAGGACAGCGTCCTGTACCTGGCTCCCAGAGCACACTGGGAAATCTTCCACAGGAGGGATCAGTCCCTGGGCGATCAGTTGACCATAAGAGGGCGGGGCTTCCCTCCGCAGCAGCTCTGCTTCCACTCTGGACAGCTGGGTCTCAAATGACCTGGAAAGGCCAATCACACGGCTCGATTCAGGCAGCTCGCATCGGCCAATCACACACAGGATTCACAGAAGCAGAGACCAATCAGAGGGTTGGTCTTACCTGCGCTCAAACATGCGAAGCGAGTACAGTTTGCAGGTGCAGCCGAGGGCGATGACCAACAGAAGCCCACAGATGAGACTGCCGATGACGGCGGCGGTGATGACTCTGGTCGGAACAATGACGGGACAACTCTCCTCATCACTGCCATCGCCACAATCGTCCTGAGCATCGCACACCCACGACTCAAAGACGCAGCGGTTATTCTGCAGGGGTGGGGTTCAGAGGTCAAATACCTTTCCTCAGCATATATAGATATACAGACAGTTGCGTGCAGGGTAGGCAGCCAAAATTCTAAATGTTTATTAAATCATTTTATATAATAAACTTGTATATGTATTTTACTGTTACTGTTTATTCCTATAAATATATATGAAATATGTGCGTTATTCCAATTGTTTAGACGTTACGATGTTCCGCATAATCAAATACAAAGAAATAGCAGAATAAGCAGCGCTTTTACCGTCCGTTCATTGCGGACGGACGAGAGAAAAAGCCATCGATCCTGTATTCTAAAACATGTGCGTCAAAAAGCACAACTCTGCTGTGCCTTTGCACATAAATAGGTTATGCAAGTAATCATCTGCGCTACGTATGAAACATGGACCAATTAAAATCGAGATGTTATTGGACATTTGCGCAGCTGACGTCACAACACCAGCTACGTTGTCAGCGGAATCCCTGCGAAAATCAAAGTCAAAAAGACGGCGGTGTTCGCCAATATCACGAATCTGATGAGTTTTACAACGTTGTGATCGATGTCTGGTACGCGGATGGATTTTATCCCATTGGTGAGTCAGACACTATTTTGGGAAATTGAGGTGCGTTTGAATGAATTGAATGAATTTGCCTTCATATCCAGCAGTGTTTTTAATTGTTGCTGACTGACAAACATAATTGGCCGCTGTGCAATAATTAAGCAATAAGGTCCGAGAGGCCGGACTTTGTCGTCAATAATGTTACATCGGTTGCGAGAGCTAGCGTAGCAAACGGACGCTGTTTTCGGTTTTACCCTAAACAACAATCAGGTAATCTGGCTTCCATAACTCAGTGCCGACCCGCTTACAGACCACCGCAGTCATTGTATACGGACATATACATACGCTTATGTATATATTAGTATATTAGTCCTTTAACTTGATTAATCACATTATTTTCGGTTATTAGCAGCAATTAATTGCATTATGTGCAAAATTCAATAATACATTAAAAACTAGGGTATTGCACGCTTTTATTTTTAAGCAATGTCCCAATAAAAGGTGCCAGAAGAATCACTTTTATCAGGGAGCAGCATGTCAGTAGTAAGGGTCCCTGTTAGTGAGGGAAAGTGGTCCAGCATAAAAAAGGCTGTTTTTAGTTGTTTTGCATCTCGGCCAAAGAAAAAAGTTTTTTTCAGTAATGCAGGTTGAGCAGTTAAACAATGACTAAATGCACTTTTTTTTATCCATTCCTCCAACTTTACATTGTCCTGTCCCTCTGCACCGAGCCAGTTGCCAAGATACACAAGGTCATTTACATTTTCAGATGATGAAGAACTTCTCTTCTTCTGAACAACATGACCAGCAAGAAAAGAAATACCCAGAGAGCAGCAGTTGTGTGGACAAAAGTGCCTCGTAGATGTGAGGTCAGAGGAGGACGGGCAGACTGGTTCCAGATGATAGAAAGGCAACAGGAACAGAAATAACCACTGGTAGGTTAACACGTCTTCTCACCATGTGGCGTGTACTATAGTTGTGTCCCGGTCAATGCGTGAGGCTTCAGAACCTGCAGCGGGTTTATTATGTTAGACGTGTTTAACGGAGCGTCTCATCCACCGAGGAAACGCTGCCTGCCGTCGCCAGAGAACAGCAGAAAGGTCCGCGTGGATCTCTGCAGGCCGACAGTCGGTTCAACGGGTCCTCTCCGAGCACACCTGTCTCTGAAGCAGCGCGGCTTCAGCCTGCTAACAGTCAGCTAAAGGTAGACAGCTGAGCTGAACTAAGGAAGCGCACGTGCAAACTCGCCCGAAGCGTAAAATAGTCGTCACGGTCCGTAGTCGGTGCACAAGAACCGCCGCTGCACCGTGTGAGCGAGATGATGTAATCATGACACGTTAATAACCGCTGTTATACTACAATAAACAACATAGAGAGATAATTACACCCGCTAAAGTGGCTCGTGAGAGAGAGATGCTTTACTCGCCACAGCCGAATTCCACCCGGATTTGGCGAGTTGGCGGGTGCTGATGTCAATTCCTGACTCAGGTGAGTCAGGTGATTCTCATGCGCCAAGCCCCCTCTGCCTTATATGGATGTATGTTTTCATGCTAATCGTATTTTTTCGGGTTTATCTGTCACATCGAAATACGCCACATGCGTCTTTTTTCATCCAGCAAAGAAACGCCACATTAAAAGGTGGAAAAAGGTTGGATTAGTAGTCTTTGTTTTTCTAAAACCTGGCACTTTAACAGGGGTGTGTACGCACACGCACACACACACACACACACACACACACACACACACACACACACACACACACACACACACGTTGCTGGTACCTTGCAGTGGAAGTTACCGGGTTGGCAGAAGAAGCAGTTCTTCTCGTCAGAGCCGTTGGGGCAGCGGTTCTGATAGTTGCAGCGGTCCGATCGAGGGTAACAGGCTCCGTTCCTAGAACAGGGGAACTCATCCTCTTGACAGACAGAACAGTTCTGCTCATCGCGACCATTGGGACAATGCCAGAACCCATCACATCGCTGCGGCTCGGTGTAACAGCCCCAGTTACCCCCACACGGAACCTCCCACGGTAGGCAGAACCCGTCCACCTGAAGAACCCAGAGAAAAAATACAAATCCTTTTTTTGATTTGATTTGATTTGTTTGAATGTCAGACTTGTTGCCTGCAGGTTTTATGTTTTCCGGAATCCTGTCATTTTATTTTGAAAAATGACCGGATTCTCTCTAATTATATGCGATTGTCCCTCTTGACACATTCCCCAAGCGTCACACAAGGTTTTTTTTGCCGTGCAGTCAGGAGACGAAAAAAGGTTCCGTAGCGATATTATACTCTCTGCTCCGCGCTCAACGGAACTTGTTTTTATAATCAAACATTGAGGGTCGTAAATAATAGTCGCACCACACAACATGACATTTGTTAAATAATTGAATTTTAGCCCTTCGTTGTTGCAGCCCTACTCCACTGAAGCCTTCAGGGAACAGAAACACACCTGGTAGGTGACATTGAATCCTCTGGCTGCATTGATCTTGTCAGCATAGAAGTGAATTCGGAGCTGACCGGACGATGCCACCACAGCGACAGGCGCTCTGGAGTCGAAGGCGGTCAGCACCCGGAGGAGACGGCGAGGGTTCTCCTCCAAGCCGTCATAGACCTTCACGTAGTCCCCGTAACCCGTCCCATCAAGTTTAAAGTCAGTAAACCTCAGGATGACCTGCGAGGAGAGGACAACAAAGACCATGACGAAAGCTTCTTTGATCAGTGAGCAGAGAGCTTTCTCTCGGATGAAGGAGGTCAGAGGTTACCTTCCTGTGGTCTCCCGTGTCAATCAGCCAGGTGCAGTTACTTCCAGGAGGATAAAAGTCAGGGTAGTTTGGAGAGCTGAAGGAGCCGTAGAAGTTCCTTAACAGTTCTCCACAAGTAGGAACGTCACAGTCAATTTCATCTCCGAGGTCCTGTCAAAACAAACAGGAACTAGATCAAATGATTTAGCAGAGAAGCCGGTACCATACAAAGTCACAGATAGATCCAGGTGTGAAGCTGAGGCTGGGACACATGGCATCGCTACTGGAAAGAACCGGCTTTAGAGTTCAGCTGGTATGTTGTTTATATTGATTCCCCTATCAGTATTGATCACAATCAAACTTCTGACCCAGGACTGTGAGGATTCAGGTAAAGCCAGACACTGGAGGGGGGAACCAGGGGCCTGGTGTCGGACTGGGTGAACTGGCTTGTTACCTGGCAGTCAATGCTGCCGTCACACCTCAGGCTGTGGGGCAGACAGGTGTAGATCCGGGTGTACCGGGAAAGGCAGGGGAACTGGTTCAGACTGCAGGGCTGGAAGGAAAACGGAGACTCCACACACAGATCCTCATCAGAATTGTCTCCACACTCGTCCATGGAGTTACAGCGCCACCAGTCTGGGACACACTTCCCATTTGAGCAGTGGAACTGGTCCACATCACAGCTGGAGGCCTCTGGTTTACCTAAAGCAGGATATTATTGGTTATTGATCGATTTCTCAATGACTGATCTGGTAATGTGGTAACATCGCCGTAAAACTGATTAAGATTCTCTTGCTATCTTCTGCTTTAGAGCTTTGAAACTCCCCAGCTCAGGGGCTAAACACCAACCAAGAGAATCTGAGAACCAAAGTCCAGATCTGGATGTTCTGACCCCACTGCATCCGGATAGATATCAGTCTGTGAACCTGGGGAGGAACCTCCTCCAGTCAGGCTTCAGCAGCTAAAAGATCCTCACCAGTAATGTAGGACAGTCGGAAGCCTTTCCCTGTCAGACTGTCGTCAGAGTGGAAGTGGATCCAGACGTGGTCCTGGGAGGAGATGTAAGGGGGCGGCAGGGAGGAACCACAAACCCGGAGCCCGTCCAGGCTCTTGTAGTTGCTGATGGACATCCAGTCCGCAGAGCAACGGTGGGAACCCTGCAGGTCAAAGTCTTGGAAACTACGAGAAGAGAAAGAAGTGAAGTTAAACGGACGTCTGCTAGCTTCTCACCCCATTAACACCTCTCTCAGTTATCTGCTACTGCTAGGCTGATTTCGTTGTGTTACCATGGAGCCTGTATGTGCGTTACCTGAGGGTGACGGTGTCTCCGAGTCGCGCTCTGATGTTCCAGCTGCAGTTGAGTCTGGTCGGGTACTGAAAAGGCCAACCGGGACTGGTGATGACGCCACTGGACCCTCGCAGGAGCTCCGCCACGTCTCCACAGGCTGGACAGACAGACAAGGAGTGAGACATAGTGTGTGATGCCATCCTTATGTGACATCACCGCTACCAGCTCACCGTTAGAAATCCCCGACGCATAGACGTTGTCGTTTCTCTGAGACGCAGCAATGCATCCTGATAAACACAAAAAATTAAATTAAAAAGAGCAGAAACAGGAAGTTCAATCAAAAAGGAATTATAGAGCTGTCAAAATTACCGCGTTAATCTATGTGATTATTGTGGCCGAGATTAATGCGATAAAATTCTTTAACGCAGTTAAACACAACTTTGTTAACTTCCTGTGTCCGGTGAACCCAGAAACGAAACCGCCCCATGCTGCAGTCAGTTCGATGCAGAGAGCGAGACGGTAGCTGAAGATGGAGACGCTTTTTGCATTGGAAGTAGAACAAACAGAGAACTGAGCAGAGGAATTCCTCCACGTGTCAAAGCACTTTAGGACTGACAGCAACATGTTGCAGGCAGCCGGGCACTATCTCCTAGGCTACTTGCATCTCAAAATCTACCCTGCAGAGGACCACCACGGTCCCTAAAAGACAGTGGTTTTGAAACGTCCTGGCTAAATGTTGGGAGACTGTTGGCACTTGAAACACAGCGGCTAAAGTGCACAGGACAGTTGGATGAGTCGTGGTTCAACATGTTCCCCCTCCAAGATCACATATGGTTTGTGTTTAAATACAAGTAAACAACAGTGTCTAAAATACACACTTTATAAAGCCTTTTACTAATAAGATTTTGTCTTACAAACTTTTAATCGTGATTAATGAATTTCATGATTTTTTTTGACAGTCCTAGAAAACACACTCATTTTGAGTGTGCATGTGTATAACGTGCAGACCTTTATTGCATAACACATATCTGTCTCTCAATGGTAACTTTACAAATACATTTCTAAACATGTTGAAGGTAACTCAAGTCATGAGTTAGATCGACCTGCACTAATTAAAGTGAATCATAGTGCCATAGAGTCAGTCAGCCATCGACCTCTCTGCATCACGGGAAGGCATTACAATATATTACAGTCGGTTATGTAAATCACATTGACTTCTACTTTAAGAGATTGTCGTTCTCGTCCTAACAGGCAAACATTAACACGCTACTTTGTTTAAATATGAATAAACATTTTCTTGTATGTTTGAAGGAGAACATAAACATGACTCAGATCATCATTCAGCATCATTCAGGTCAGATGCTGAATGTTATTTAGCTGATGCTGAGGTAGTGAACTCACCTGACAGCAAGACCAGGTAGACCACTGAAAGGCTGTGCCTGCAGCCTGGACTGAGGGCCATTATAGCCCTTAGACGACGAAGGTCACTGACTTCATGTCAACCTCGATGCTCAGAAAACACAATGAATGTCCTGTATTACCTTAGCATCGACGAACTGTTCTGCGTCTACTCTAGTCGCCCGGCTAACTACGCTAACAATGCTCTTGCATCACAACAAGGCTCCAAACAAAGACTCCCGCTAGCTCCGGCTAACAGCTAATGTTAGCTCCGGTCAACACTAGCTGTGACTCGCTGTTAGCTCTGTGGTATGAGACATCCCCGAAGTAATATACTGTTAAGAACATAAATACAATGATATCTATAAGATATCAAAGCTAGCTCTCAAGCTAACCGTTATTTTGGTAAAGTCAGCCTATGAGCTGACATGCTAACAGAGCTAAGCGTCTAAAGTTAGCTAACCCGTCCTCCTCCGCTGAAAGTCAGCGCTAACCCGGGTTAATCTCAGCTAAACCGGGTTAACCGGAGCTAACCCAGCCTAGTGAACGGAACCGGGAGAGGTTAGCAGTGCAAGCGTCCGTCATCTTCAGTGTAAAGAGAACAACAGCCCGCAGAGTATGAGTGCGCGTGCGTGTAGCACCGTCTCCCCAGTGATTGTGTGACGTCATAAATCCACCGGGCTTCTACGTCTACAGTGTAATTCCCGGATGTTGAATCAATTACGTAGTCACGATAACACTTAATTTATTCATACAGCACCTATTCACCATAATAATAATTATAACATAACAATCCCAATGACATTGAAACACTATTATAACTAATGTACTAAAACTCATAATAATAGTGATAATAGAAATATGCAATGGGATGATAATGGTGATAAGATAATCGTATAACTAATAATAATAATAATTAGAATGATAATATTGTAATAATTACATTATCATAATAATAATGATTCTAATAATGATATTAATAATAATAACCCTAATCTTAATAATAACCATTATAATAATGAAGCAGATGATTGAAAAGCCAATGCAGTAGAAGACTATGATGAAGCTAGTGCTGATGAAGATGACGAAGAAGAGTCCCCCGTGTGTTGTAGCAGGAAGTGATCCAGACTGAAGACTTCCCCCCAGCCAACAGCAGGTTTCATACTTATGAAGTCTTCTAGGTTCATCTGACACTCTGAGGAGGAAAGGCATGACATCACACAGGGATGTCATCTCACGGGTAACATTACAGTAAACATTATCACACATGGCCTCGGACCTGTGGTTTGTATGGGGGGATAGAGTGGGGGGGGCATTTCCCCACGATCCGTCAGACTTCTTCATGTGCGATCGATCCGATGCAAAGTTCAACAGGAAGCTGTCAGCAGGGATAACTCGCAACATCCTGTTGAAAAACGGACAAAGGTAGTTGTTACCAACACCCTTTTTTTCTGATGTCGGCCTGGTTCCCAGCCTTTTCCTGTCTGTTACCTGTGGTGTTCAGGTGTGTGTTACCTGTGGATCTCAGGTGTGTTACCTGTGGATCACAGTTGTGTTTCCTGTAGTGATCAGGTGTGTGTTACCTGTGGTGTTTAGGTGTTGGTTACCTGTGGTGTTTAGGTGTGTGTTACCTGTGGTGTTTAGGTGTTGGTTACCTGTGGTGTTTAGGTGTTGGTTACCTGTGGTGTTTAGGTGTGTGTTACCTGTGGTGTTTAGGTGTGCGTTACCTGTGGTGTTTAGGTGTGCGTTACCTGTGGTGTTTAGGTGTGTGTTACCTGTGGTGTTTAGGTGTGTGTTACCTGTGGATCTCAGGTGTGTTACCTGTGGTGTTTAGGTTGTGTTTCCTGTAGTGTTTAGGTGTGTGTTACCTGTGGTGTTTAGGTGTGTGTTACCTGTGGTGTTTAGGTGTGTGTTACCTGTGGTGTTTAGGTGTGTGTTACCTGTGGTGTTTAGGTGTAGGTTACCTGTGGTGTTTAGGTGTGTTACCTGTGGTGTTTGTTTCCTGTAGTGTGGTGTTACCTGTGGTGTTCAGGTGTGGGTTACCTGTGGTGTTTAGGTGTTGGTTACCTGTGGTGTTTAGGTGTGTGTTACCTGTGGTGTTTAGGTGTGTGTTACCTGTGGTGTTTAGGTGTGTGTTACCTGTGGATCTCAGGTGTGTTACCTGTGGATCACAGTTGTGTTTCCTGTAGTGATCAGGTGTGTGTTACCTGTGGTGTTTAGGTGTGTGAAGCAATAATACG
>BMAF01000008.1:18796545-18934045 GCA_014132575.2 Gasterosteus nipponicus | reverse complement strand
CTTAGGTAAACCCTAAGCCCCTTAGGTAAACCCTAAGCCCCTTAGGTCTTACCTTCCACCAAATCCTGTCAGCTGCCTCATTATGTCAGGAAAGTTTTGAACTAGTTGGATTTTATTATCCTGAAAGAAAGACAACATTACTCATGTCATCCCGAAAAGTCTTTAAACACTGATAAGACATCTTCTTGCACCTACAGGTTTACATTTAGCAATACAAACAGTCCTAAAATATTGGCCAATGGAAAATAGTTAAGGACATACAAACAAAGCTAAGCAAAGCAGCATTATGCATCAGTCAGTTTTAAACATCATTTTTCTAGACCTTTTACACAGCCTGCATAACCAATACTGGGGAAACAAAGCTCACCTGTTACTCGAATCGCTAAGTTGGCAGGAGAATTTCACAGGAGGGAGAAGCTGCTTGACCACTTTTCGGGAGACTTGAGGCAGGAGCCAATTGTGTTCTGAATCGTTCTGCGTGGCAGCACAACAGTACTTTAGCAAACAAGAAATATTTAAACACTGACAAGAATGCATCTTTTTACACACATGAAGAGCAGAAAGACTGAATTAGTTCAGTACATATTAGCAGCAGATGCAGTTAACCAACCAACCAACCAACCAACCGTCAGGCATTCTAACAGAACATTGCATTAGACTTTCACAGCCTGCATGACATAAAAGCAGTACTGAGAAAGGGTCTTACCGGTCACTCAAAGTCAGCTGGCAATTCTCACAGGAGGCTGAAGTTGCTTGGCTCCTCAGAGCCCTAGGCAGGACCCTGTTGTCTTCTCTGGACCATCCTGCGTGGAATGACAAAACTACTTTACCCAAATCAACCAGAATTTTTTTCTAAACACTGATGGCAGCTTTTTGCACATACAGGGAAACTGCAAATATTAAATGAAGCAGCTAAAGAGGGTGGCATAGTTCAGGACATACAACTACATATTAGAAGATTCAATTACAATACATATCATTTAGCGGACTCTTTTATCCAAAGCGACTTACAATAAGTGCATTCAACCTTAGGAATACAAACTCAGAGCAAGAAACTGCAATTTCCTCAAACAAGCAAATTTACAATATGCTATAGATACGTGGCGTTAAGTACAATTTAAGTGCTACGAATTGTTAGTCTTTTAGTCGAGGTAGAGTCTGAAGAGGTGAGTCTTTAGTTTGCGATGGAAGATGCGAAGGCACTCTGCGGTCCTGGCGTCATCAGAGAGCTCGCTCCAACATTTAAGAGCAGGACAGCAAAGATTCGTGATCTAGTAGTGTGTTTTGCTCTCAGTGAGGGAGGGACAAACAGTTTTGCGGATGCAGAGCGGAGAGTGCGGGTCGGGATGTCGGGTTTGACCATGTCCTGGATGTAAGCTGGACCAGATCCAATCATAGCATGGTACGTGAGCACCAATGTTTTGAACTGGATGCGGGCAGCCACCGGTACCAGTGAACATATCAAAAACCACTGTAAAATAAAAAAAATGTCTTAACGTTCCCTCAAATACTCAAGATGGCTGCTTATTTCCACTGTTACGGGACGCTGAAACCGCTTGATCACTTCCGAGGATCCTCAAGGCAGGAGCCCGTTTTCTTATCTGGACCTTCCTGTGTGAAATCACAACACTACTTTAGAAACTCATTCAGAAAAATTTGACAAGTTAGCATCTTCTTGCGCACACAGGCTAACATTTACAAATTAACGCATTCTTAAAACATTGGCCAACGGCAAATTAAGGGTCCAAATAGTTCTGCAAGAGAGACTTCTACATATTTGAAGCAGACAGAAATACTGGCATTTAATACTGTTCGACATTTTAGCAGAGCCACGACAAGGATTACAAAAACAATACCTGCTTGAAGAGCACAGGCCTCGCCCTTCTTTATCCATAAGCCTCCTTTGACCTGTACGGTTCTGTCATTTGAAGTCGACCGCCCATAACAGCAATTTCAGTCGGGTGTCAGATTCCAGAATACATTGACATATTAATCCACTGTCAATTCTTTATGTCCAGCTCAAACTTTAAAGCATTTTTGCAGGAGAAAAAAAAAAAACATTTATTCAAATGAATAAACATCTTTAGCAAAACCCCCATTTGTGATATAATATGCAAATAAACTCACTTTCAGTCAAGACAAAAAATTTCAAATACTTATTTTAAAAGCAGTTCTTACTGTTACTACATACATTGTATTTACAGGGTACGCATACAATTCAAACCATTTACACTAAATAAATGTCACCATCATCATAAGCAATTCAAAACGTTTACAAAAGCTTGCAGTTAGAGATAGGAGTCTATGGTAGTGTAGTTAACACAAGTCAGTCATACCTTTGTTTGTACTCCATGGTCTCCATCAAGTTTTCCAACGCATATTGAACAAACTGAAATTAGTAAATGACAAGACATTATTCAACAAAAATTAAATATGCAACAATTGAGTGAATGGTTACTCATTTTAGTTCTCATGGACACTTCCTCAAAAAGGAAGGTCAAAAATGTAACACATCCACTTACTTGTTTGGCATCTTAAATTTTCCCCAACCTCTGAAATTCAGTGGCAGAATTTAGATTAAAAAAGGAACTGCCTCTTGATCCATGTATTGCAGTCAGATAGTCCATTAACCTTGTCCTTATCTTGCTGGGACAATAATCTAGTGACTTTGGTATGACATTTGGAAGTCAGTTTTTCCATGTTGCGTGCCAAAAATCACCTTGATTCTACAGGTGTCGAACCAGCCATAGCAGTCTGAGAAGAGACCACAAGCAATTGGTAAAGTTAAAGATGTGAGGAAATCCCCTCTAGGAGTACCATTGGCCAATTTTTATGTGGGCTGTTTACTTCACTGGAGAAATAGTTGTAGAGCTGCTGCATTTGAAGGCGTTACTTTTAGCGAAGGCGTAGTGTGTATATTAAATCATGAGAAGTTGATTAATTGTAGGACGTTTGTAACCACCAGGGGCACAGGGTGGATAATTTACTCAAAATGTCATTATTTAAAAAACCCACGGATAAACAGTTGACTGAAGTCACCGAATGGGCTTCAAACAAATTGAGTGCTACTGGTGACTAGGCTGCAGCAGGTAATGGGGGAACAGTGCTTCTTCGCATATTCTCAGTTTGTTGGTATTCTTTCTTACATATTTCTTCAGTAATAGCATATATTTTGATTTGTATGGTTTGTGTGTAGAGCATCAAAGCCGGTGAGGCCTAGTCACCAGACTCACCACCATCTGGGCAGCCACGCAGTTGAGCCTCAAGCACCTAAAAAAAAAAAAAAAGAACCAATAAATCAAATTGAACAAAAAGTAATCCCCTGGATAGCAAAGTAATCTACCTAATACTACCAAATAAAGACAAACAGAATGAAGAAAAAAAAGCAGTGACTTCCAATCCCAGCCTTTGGACTTTGAGCCTCCTCCACTTGGGCCAGCTCACACTTGCAGGCTTTCCTGACGAGCTGGAAGACAAACCGGAAGGATCACCAATGGCCAAATCATTTTCCTAAGAACTGAGAATAAAAACACCTACCAGCTCACTAGAGTCTCCTGCCAGACTCCAACTCTGAAAGCAACAAGCATACTGACAGCAGCTTCATAATGTGCAGCGTTTATACCCTGTCTAATTGGTGAACCAGGAAATGGGAGGTACCAAGGCCTGCCTGAACCTACAGTGGCTCAGGAAGGACATTTCTTCACTGGCTACACATTCAAAAAGATTTATTATTCAAATTATTAATTCATAATCGTACAGACTGAACTTCTTCACAACCAAGATGAACATGTCTGCTGCATCACCATTTAGATTTACAAACTCTGGCCATGCACCTAGTAAGCCATAGATCAAAATCGTCACACACCTGTAGTTTAGTCCATTATATGCTACACTTGATACAGTTGATGCAGAAAAATGAGTTCATGCGTTTGTCATTTCCAGACTGGACTACTGTAATTATTTGTTATCAAGCTGCTCTTGTAAATCTCTTAAGCCTCTCCAGTTGATTCAGAATGCTGCAGCACGTGTATTAACAAGAACTAAGGGATCATATCACTCCTGTATTAACTTCTCTGCACTGGTTCCCTGTTAAATCAAGAATAGATTTTAAGGTACTTCTCCTCACCTACAAGGCACTTGCTGGTGAGGCACCGTCGTATCTTAAAGAGCTTGTAACACCTTATTGCCTTTACAAGGCAGCTGCGCTCCATAGATGCTGGGTTACTTGTTGTTCCTATTGTTTTAAAAAGTAGGCTGGGGGCAGAGCCTTCAGTTATCAAGCTCCTCTTTTCTGGAACCAGCTTCCACTTTCAGTCCGGGGGGCAGATTCGGTCAGCTCTTTTAAAGTAAAACTTAAATCTTTCCTCTTTCATTCTGCCTATAGTTAGGGCTGGCTCAGATTAGCCGGACCAGCCCTTAGTTAAGCTGCTATAGGCTTAGAATGCCGGGGGAATTCTTAGGACACACCGAGCTCCTCTCTCATGCTCTCGTTCTACAAAAAAAAAATTGAAACAATTCCCTGGGTGGCGTTGTCTGGCAACATTACAATATTTAAAATGCCCTCACCCATACATCATGCCTCGTGTCGCTACAAAAACAAATTCTTCCAGCAGGTGGAGCCACATATACATTTTTCTATCACATTGCATTTACGTAATGCTTTTATCCAAAGTGCATTCAACCAAGAGGGAACAGACCCAATTAGTGTTATTAGGATGAAGCACGCACTTCAGTTTATGAACTTACACTTAGATTGTATTGATTATTCAGTAAATAAATTATGATTTTTGAATGGATGCTAATGTTAAATAATGTTAAATTCTCATTCTATTTAAATCTCATGTACCTACTATCATAGTTTTTCTGTTAGCATACTATATACAACATATTTATTGATCTATAATTTACACATGCAACGGTACGAAAGTCATTAGTGAAATGTAGTGGCATGAGAAGCACAATATTTCCAAGATAAAGTGATGTAAGAGAACTAAATGACTCAGTACTGTACTTGAGTGTGGTGTATTTAGTACTATTTAATATGTACATTAGGTTTGTCCTGAAGACTTGCCGTTGTTAGCTAGTGGTATTCTGCCCATGTCTGGGGAAGTAAAAAGATGGACAATGCCCTCCTGCCGAGCCTCGTGTGTTGTAACCTGACATTATTTATTAAACAGTTAAACGCGTGCCTCGTCTAGTTATTTAGTACACCACATTGAGTAAACATACTTCATAAATTTCCCTCACTGCTAGTTATATATAAGGTTATAAACCTCATAAGAGCCATTCACTACTATGAATCAGCTTTCAAACTAAATCCAACATCACTTCCTGGCGAGATTCCAGTTGAACGGAAACCAGTTACGGTAAAATCCTCTCCTTTGTTTAGTTTCAGTGATTGAAATAACTGAAGTCACCTGAAATATACTAAAGAAGAACCCGCCCACTTTACACACATTGACCAGTCAGCTGCGCACAGCTTCGCCCGTCACTTGCATACACTAGAGCTTTACTGCAACCCAGCAGAAGGTTTCTGCCAATTCACGACAAAGCCTCACCCGTTCATAAGCTGTTTATGTATTGTATGTGTCGACTATGATGATGGTGAAGCTAACAGCGCGACAAAGGAGCCAGCTGCCCACCTGTTACTACGAGGGATACTTGACGAAAAGGTCTTTCAAAGATAAGGTAATGAATGCTCAACAATTTCTGAGATCGACTTTCGTTTCTTTTATTAAGATCTGTCTATATCAGTGGGATCATCTGCAGTGGTGAAATACTCAACTCCTACATGTTCTGCAGTACTGCATTGTAGGTCATACTTAAGTAAAAAAGAATGAAGTGTTGTATGTAAATATTGTGCTTCATGAAATTTATGACAGGTATGTAGATGTCTAAAGGGAAAGTTCACCTCATTATAAGATATACATGTTTATACGTGTTGTGCTATTTACTAATCTCATTGTCTTGAAGATAATGACTAATCAATGACCTGGTTATTCAAGATAATCCAAAGAGTTTACTGTTGTCAACTGTTGGATTAATGGATTCATTAAGATTAGCAAACTGCAATGTTAAAGTGATGTGCATAGGACTTCTTTCACCCTGCTTGAAGTAGGTCAGCCTTTCACACATAAACGTGTGTAATTAATAACGTTGGCTGATCTAATGCTCAATTGTTGCTCATGCTATTTCCCTGGAATGTGACACACTAAATGAATGGGATTCATTTAATTAATTCTACTGCTATTTTTAGCCTGTTATGAAACGTGCACATGTCTACTGTGACCTTTGACCTTTAACTTCATCCAACAGTGATCTAACTCATTGAGTGTGGCATGCAAAGCAAAGCCAAACTCCTTATTATCTCACGTGCTTATTATTATACTATATTATTATCTTTCCGTACAAAGGTTTGGCACGCTTCTCTTCCCGCAGAGTTGCTCGCACATGTCTCAAACTTCTCAAAAGTGTCGGGACCATTGGGAATCGTCTTGTATGACTTTTCTAAGCGAAATGACAGTTTTTCCCTCAAATCCCCCAAAACCGAGCCAAAAAGTTCCATTGGAATGAATGCAGTTTCAAAAAAACAAAAAGGGAAAAGACACTCAATTTGGCAGCCCCACTGTGCTTCAACATAGATAAATGATTAAAAGCTTCAAACATAGGAAAAGGTCTTGCCTTTATTTTGCCAAAAAGGACATACGCATACCTCCAACGGCTTTCTTGGAATCATAGTTCACGTTTTTGAAAAATGGAGAGTCTGTTTACACTAAGTGTGTATGTGGGGAGAAGTGGGCAGGGCTGGATTGTTAAAGGGTGGAGCAGCGTCAGAATCTGGTAAAAAAATAATTCATGCTTTGCCACCATTTCCACAGTTTTAACTCTTCCTATTTCATTTCATCCGAAAGTGATGCTTGTGCTGGTCGTACTCATGTGTCTATGGAATCCCTCTGACATTTACAGCCAGAGAAAATCTGTCATGTCTTTAGCTAGCTAGCTAACCGTTGTGGCTAGGCTTCACTTGGCTAGCCTGCATGGCTGACTCATGCTCAGACATGAACAGATGACTTAAGGTAATTAGTGAAGCAATTGTTTTCCCTCCTCTCTGTCAGTCTGTCTCTCTGTTATGTCACAGATCTGCTGTTAGCTAGCTAGTTTGCCACCAGTATAGAAAATGCTCACAAATCTGCACTTCTCATACTGTAAAAAACAAAGGGCTAGAAACCCCAATGGTTTGGATTTTATATTACAGTACATGTCATTTAGCTGACACTTTTATCCAAAGTGACTTTCAATAAGTGCATGAGTTATATGTGTATATTGCGACATTTCCGGGCAGTCTAGGCGACACTCACAAAATATCTGCGGAATTTTGTAGTTGTCTCTTCAACTGGTCTGACTGCTTCTCAGCTCATTGGGACGTTAAGATTCAGGTTGAGACTCAGACCGGGGAAACTGGTTAATGGCACAAGGAATCCTGTGTGAGCGGTTCTACCAAAGCCTGACTGATAAGAGCTAGCTTTACACTCCAGATCAGGATATTCGAGTTCAGAGTACTCAGGATCACTCACGATCATTTGTTCAAATCTTCTCATTCAATTCAATGAGAAAGTGTGTCCAAACATTTGACTAGGAGTTTATATGTGTCTTTGTGCAGACATCTAGGAAACTGTGGACGTGTCTTTGTGGAAACACACTGTTCTTCTTCAATGAGAAGAGAAACACTGAGGTAAGTTATCTCAGAGATTTGGATGCTTATTAACTACACCGACTAGACCACAGGTCACACACTGGCGGAACGGGATCCGGATCCGGACCCAGGAGCCATCCCATCCCGATCCGGACCTATAGCTAAAAAAAGATGGTTGGGATTTAAACGTAACAGTGCACTTTTTGACCGGCGTGGCTTT
Source organism: Gasterosteus nipponicus (assembly GCA_014132575.2). NCBI lineage: Eukaryota > Metazoa > Chordata > Actinopteri > Perciformes > Gasterosteidae > Gasterosteus > Gasterosteus nipponicus. The sequence goes on along the minus strand of BMAF01000008.1, from coordinate 18,926,132 downwards.
GGAAGTCTTTACAGTAGTTAAACTATCCAATCGAGTCTTGGATGTCTGCATTCCAGGCACGATGGTATAGTCGCAATACTGCAAATAGATTAGAGATGTAACGGCAAAAACAAACAAAGATTTGAGAAAAAGACAAGTGAGCTGGAGAAAGTGAAAAATTAGGAACAAATGGCGCTCTCCAAAAATAAAAGTGGACAGTGAAAGTAGAGCATTTAATCCAGAATGGACAGCCCTACTTTTATTTAGTCAATTGAGAGAACATTATTTATATTTGCAGTCACACGTATATGTTCAGTTGTTTGTTACGTGACAATAAATATTATCAAAGAGTTTTTGAATTGTTCTGAATTCATTTGATTTGTTAGTTATGAATTGATTAAACGCAAACGTTGATACAACTTTCTCCCATTTAATCACACTAAGCAGTTACATTTTCATCTTCTGGACATTTTCTTCTAGAAATTGTCTCTAAGTGGACCGCTTTACATTTTATTTGAATACCCCTGGACTAGACCCTGTGTGTCTTTGTCTGTTTCCTCAGTACATCGAGAAGGTGGATCTCAGGGGCTTTGTATCCATAACAGATGACAGCAGCCAGGATTGTAACCTTGATGCAGCCAGATTCAATCTCCAGCTGAAAGAGGAACATATCAGATTCACTGTGAGCAAATATGCAGAAAAGATGTGAAATCGTCCTCTTTTCTTTCAATGAATCCTTATTTTGCTGTTTTTTTTCTCCTCCACTGTGTCTGCAGGCTCTTAACTTAGAGGCTCGTGAGCTGTGGAAGGGTTATATCCGCTCCGTGGTCGAGGTCAGTGGGCTTTACGTCCATCTCCCTTTATGAAGAGTAAGGAGTTTACATCTCTGATAAATTAAAGAAGCACGGACTATCACTTTGCAGCTTGCAGTACCAGCCTCCATTAACCTGCTGCCAGGCCAGATCCAGACTCTGAAAGAGACCGTGGAAAAGGAAGAAGCAAGAATAAATAACGCCTCCCCACCTGTTGTCACCAACAACGCTGCTCCAGTCAGCCTGCAAGGGGACAAGCCAGCGTGAGTACTGGCGTAAAAGTATTGCCTTTTATAGTACAACTGAAGGTGTGTCAGCACATTTCATCCCAACACGGTAGAAATGTGTTTTACTGGCCTAATGTGACTGATAGAAAAGGCAATGAATCAAAGTCCTCCAAAAACTTTCAGTGTTTAAGAATTCTACGTTGGTTTAAAACTTGCAGAATTGATAACGAGTCGAGCAGAATTCAATGTGTTACGTATTTTCCATGAAGCATGCTGGTAGAAAGAAAAATTGATTAGATCAATTCTGCTTAGTCGTGTTGGGTTTTCCTATTAAAATATGTTTTTTTCCAAACTCCAGACCTTGTCTTGAGGCAGTAGACACCTGCATCTTTAAATCTGTGTATAGTTTATAGTCTCTAGTAGGCTCCAGATAACCCTCTATTATCTTCTCTGCAGTTGTTACCACAACGTGACCCGGCTGGAGGCGGAGCTTCTGCTGGAGAGAGAAGCCGTGAGAGGAAACATGCTGCTGAGACACGGAAGTGCTGGAAGCTCCTTCGCTGTGACCACCAGACAGCACCTGGAGGGGTACAAACATAGAGACACACACAGAAAGACATACACAAACACACGCACAGACTGACAGACACACAGACAGACAAACACACTCACATTTAAAAACACACTCTATCATCACGTAATGGAATATTGGAATATAGCGTTTAGAAAATATCAGGTAAAATGACAGTGAATCTGACTTTTCTGTCTAATCTTGTGACGACCTGGCTCTTGCGCCATGACCAAAATGGGAGGAACACAGAATTGTAGACTGCACGTACAGTGTATTTGTCGTTCCATCAAAAAAGCAAAAAGAGACAAAACTCCAGCGCACAAAGCCAAGAGGATGCCCCAAAACCAAGAGAGCGAGGACGGAGGCAGACAAGTCTTAAATACAACTGTAAGACTTAGTGCTCCCAGTTGCGCTGACGAGCTCCTGCTACCATGGACCTGAAAAACAGGACAATGGGGGCAAGCTGCTCAAAACCAGAGGCCCGTCAAACATTTGGATGATGGGGTCGCCCATGAAATTGTCCCCATGAGCCACCCATTTCCTTACCTGCAGCGCATTGTGTATGGAATAACCCTGCCCTTCTCCGTGGGAAGCCCCTGCTTGAAAAAAACTCTCAAAGAGAGATTAGTCTTTTGCTCAACCTGCAGGAAAATGCACGGAAAATCTCTGGGAAGTTCACTTCATTTCTATCAGGTTGCTTCCTTATCAGCAGAACCGAGGAAACCACCGGATGAGGAGGAAGAGGCGGAACATCAGCTCAAACACGGACTCCTGCAACCCCATTACCCAAAATGAAGTGGCAGTGCAAGAAGCACACCAACCTCCAGTTTTTACCTGAAACAGATCAGAATGCAGTAGGATAGTCACTCACGCGCTCATATTAAATCCATCGTATCCGATTAAGACTGACTGCTGGAAGTATGTGTCAATCTTTCTCCATGCGCCCTAAGCCTGGGTGAGGGTATACCAATGTTCCGCAGCAATAGCTCTGTCTTTCACGTGGCGTTTTATGGTATCCTTGAATCTCAGCTCCATGCGGCCTCTGATTGTGCTCTCTGACGACAGTTGGGAGAAGAGGATCCTGAAGAATGTCAGTGTGCAAAACTTTTATCCCCACCCCCAAAACTTGAATAGAACACCTTGGTCTCCTCTGAGAAGGATATCACTAGAGCTTGGATAAGAGTCATAAGCTGCTGTATCGCGTAGTATCTTGATGGGAACTTTCATTTCACTTCCCACAAGAGAAACCACACCATCTAACATAAACGGCAAAAACAAACCAAGTTTAGAGGCCCAAAGGTTTATTCTGCATCCCATCACCTTCTACTGACTCTGCAGCTAACCCAGGCATAATCAATGCAATGCAAGTTCTGTTTGCCTTTCGTGTAGCACCCTCTGTCTTGATACCTCCATAAGAGCATAGCAATCAGATTTCCAATGCCCTCTCTTATGGCAAAAGCTACAGACCTTATATGAACCTTATCTGAACTCCCTATGCTACTTACCTCAGTAAGTAAGTTGTTCTTAAATGTGATGACGGTCTGTAATCTGTTTGTCTGTTTATTTCATTTCTCTTTTAATTGTCTCTCTTTTTCCATCAGCTCTATAATTAGACACTACAGGGTGACCCCCAAACACACTGGGGGCTTCCTCATTGATGTGGACAATCCTGTGAGTATTGAATATTTATATTTTCTATACAACATATCACACACCTGCATGACATGCTTTTCATCTCCTGCATGTGTTTCTTGTTTTTGAGATTTTAAAGGGAAGTTGTCCTCTGTGCAGGTTCTGTGTGCCACGCTTCATGATGTCATCCATTATTTAGTGGAGAAAAGCGATGGAGTTCTGACTCCTCTTATCGTTGAGGAAACGTATGAAAAAAACATCTGTATGTAGTAAACCTCCTCAATTTAAGGTCACCTTTAAGGTGTGCATTTATTTTCCACATGCATCCAAGTTCTTGCTCTATTCTTTTTCAGCTTTTATTAGTAAAGATTGTGAAAATGGAGAGAGCAGCCTTCAGCAGGCCCTGACAAGCCTTGGCCCACCAAGTGCCCCCCCCAAGAAAGGTACATTCTGCTCTTAAACAAAAGCACACAATGAACATCCTCCACTGTTTGCTCTGTTGGCCACACCTGTTCCCTGAGGCCTTCTGACCAAACAGGTATAAAGCAAGGTGTGTGTGTGTGTGTGTGTGTGTGTGTGTGTGTGTGTGTGCGTGTACGTGCAGAATGCTGAGGACTCTTGACGCTAACAGCTATCTGGAAGTTCCACATTTACAACTAATCTTGGACTTTGTCCAACAAGTCAAGCTCACATTAACAATGACTGAGTTTCTTTTAATATAATATAAATAACATTAATAACACCCAAACCTCGCAAATAAAATGTTTTTAATGGTATGTTCTAAAAACTACTACATTAATACTTCATGGTAAATAGTAACTGGTTGGTTTACTCTATGAGTATAATTGGCAATAGAGCATCACAGACTGAAGGAGGTTTTCTTTGTGAGTCCTTTTAACTACAATTCAGCGTTTCGCAAAACTTAGTAACTGGAGTTTTAATTTAAAAAACAGATTAAAAATATATTAAAGAATAAATCTGTTGTGTATACTGGAATCATTAACTAAAGTAAACTTCCACAACTACCCCCCTTTTCCCATAATACTTTGCCCTGGTTGGGTGATGCTGGGCTGTGAACCCTCTGATCGGGGGCCATTTGTAGATCTCTCTAGACCCACTGGTGAAGAATATCTTGTTCTCGGTCATGCTAGTGCAGTGGTTCTCAACTGGTCTGGCTCCGGGACCCACCATCACCCCTTAATGACAAGCCGCGACCCAAATTGAGGAACATTCTCAACTTCTCAAATTTATTTAATGAAAATATGGTGCAGTTTGAACCTGAGATAGTATGGGGACAGAATACGTATGCCAACACAAAAACAAGTTTAATGAAAAAACAAAACAGCCAGCTGTTAATTCAAATTTTTATTTTCCCAGGCAAAGGGGTCCGCAACCCATTAAAAAGGGGTCCGCGACCCACCAGTGGAGAATCACTGTGCTAGTGTATGAATCCGAATGGCTAAATTTGGACATTGTGTCTGAAGCGCTTTCAGTGGTCGGAAGACTAGAAGACCATCGGGTTCGAGGTAGTGGGATCCCCAAAGGTTTCTGACTTATTCAGTGGGGATTGTGACTGAATTTTGAAAGATATATGGCAATCCATCCTATATACCCCTCACTAAAAAGTCACAGCGGTGAACTTGGTGACTCTAGAGGAAAAGTCAAGAGACAATCTAAAATGGTTTAATTCATCCTCCGAGGACCATAAATCTCCAGCTGTTTGGAATTTAGTATAGCGGCTTATAATCACTGTAATTGCATGCTTGGTTTTGCAGTAGCTACAAGAATACTAACCGATGAACCAACTGAACAACAGAATGTTTACCTAAATGACCAGCGTGAGTACAGCTTTGATGCCACAAAGCTCCATTGATCATTCTCCTGACATTTATATTCTAGTAACAACATAACGTCAACATAAACAGTGTGTGGCTTCATTCTCTTTCAATTTGTCATCACTAACTACTATCTGTATTCAAACAGTGGAAGAGAAAGAAAAAGAGATGGATAGTTTATCAGCTGCTCCACTGCAACGTAAGACTTCATCCCACAAACATATCTATAAATGTTTGTTTCTGACCTGCTATAATTTTTGGTCTTCCACTGAACTTCACAAAAAAGCTCCGAAGAAAGCAATTATGCCTCCAGTTCCTGCTCGTCGCAGACTGCTCCCATCTCCCTCCTCCACAAACGGGGATCAGAAGATGAGAGTCGTCACAGAGCCACAGGGACAGAGTACGTCTTCCTCCTTATTCATTCCCGTTATTCTCTTCAATGTAATGTTATTTTTGTGCCAGTAATAGCATTGTTTATTCTCTGATGTGCTTTAGTTCCGCTTGCTGCCATGTCAGAGCTAAAACTAAAGTTTGGGCAAATATCCCGGTGTTGAGTGACCTCTCCTGATGACAATCCGCCGAGCATCTGTTAACATCCGGGACCGTCTCTGAACATCTGTACATTTATGGGACTATTTGTGAATATCTTGAGAACATCTGGGAACTTCTGAGACTATCTGGAAACGTCTTGGAACATCTGCCTGATCCGTGCCACGTTGTCTCCACCGAGAAGTTCTTGCACATTTTGCACATTCCTTTCTAATTGGTTTGCATTTTCCAGATTCCATTTTTATGTTGTTTTGTCTCCTGTAAATATCTTTACATAGCAAATATATATACATATACAGTATGTATATTGTGAAAGAAATTACTGCCTCTCTATATACTGAAGTGGGAATGAAATAAGGCTTCATCTATTCATCTGCGGCTATTTCTCTAGATTATTTAATTGGTCAAAACAATTGACCACTTTCCATCCCGGTTTCTTACGGGTCCAAAGAGATGGCTTAAAGTGTTTCAACATTCATACAATGATAAATAAAATAAGATAATATAAAATAAAAAACGAAAGATGAACCAATTATTATATTTCAGATGTTTGTACGAATCGGTTAAGAATGAGATTAGTTTGGGTTTGTTCCCATCATATGTAAATCTATGATAGATAGCGATAAATGTAAGTCAATTATAAATATGAACAAGTAACTTGTAGTAAGTGCCATGTTTCATAACGTTCTGTAAAACTTCTCTTTTTGTATAAACACAGTCTAGTTTGTTTCTCACTTTGTTTTATTGATCGTTGAAGCCAAAATCTAACAAAAAAGTGCTCTCACTTCTTGTTACCTCCATGGCTGATGCATTATAGTGGAGAAATTAAAATTATTTACATTATTGTGACTCCTGTGTCACCATGTGAAAAACAAAGTTACCATAAATGTACTTTAAAGCATTGCAGGCTACAGTTATTCAGGAGATGCGTACAGAAGGAGACTGTTTCCATATTAAACCAATGACGTGAACAATGTGCACAAAAAGGACTTCATCACATCAGCTATTCAGAGTTGATCACCCAGGTGCAACACAATGTATTAGCAGAGAATACTTTCCAGCTATGTGTTTTGTCTATGACTCATAAACAGGTTCCTCTTTTGCAATAAAGGGTGTTATTGGGTTTAGAGACACACATACAAACAAGGATCCATGTGAAGTCAGGTGAACATGAAGAATACAGTACAGACTTCTCCAAAATCCTGAAGCCATAATCTGGTGACTTCTCTACATAAAGCTGATAGAAGCTCCCTTCTAACTTTCTTCAGTCACATTGAACTCCAAAGAAAACCACCACGACTACAGAGAGTCAGCCGATGCAGTTAACACTGTTAAGTCGGCATGCCTTGGCAAGAAACAACACAACACCCCTAATATGTGTTGTTATTATGAGGCATCACTGAAGTCCAGTTGAAAAATATCCTGATCAACCACGTTCTATTCAGTAGCATTGTGTTGAGGCAGGAGGTTATTTGGGCCAAACAGGTCGGCTGACTGATAGAGGCTGATTCAGTTGATGATAATTAATACTGAACTACGTATAGCAACCAAGTTATATTGACGCATTGCTTTAATTGAAATAGGGAGAGCATTGAGTTATGACCCTCAGGTCTCTTATGCAATTTAAAAAAAAGAATACCACGTTATTATCTGTAAAAGCACTATGTTGCTAAGTATGGTTATAATCCATCAGACTTGTAGAAAGCGTCACAAAGGTTGTTTCCAGTGAAATATTAGCATTTTGGAGCCAACGAACCGGTTCGTAAAGGAAAAGGAAGGCACAGGGAGAGAAGCACATGAAGCTGTGTGCATTGACGGTACCACTTATGGTAGGGAAGGAGGGAGGAAAGAAGTGAGAGAAGGAAGGAGGGAAGAAAGGAGGGAGGAGGGGAGGAAGGATAGAGGGAAGGAATGAGGAGAGGAGGGAGGGAAGGAACGAGGGCAGAAGGGAGGGAAGAGTGGAAGAGATTGGGAAAGAGGGATGGGAAGCGCCCAGCGCTAAGTCTTTGCTCTAGCAGCAGCAGTTCTCAAATGACATGAGAGGAGGAACTAGTTGGACTACAGCTAATGTGTCGTAATGTGAAGAGTCAGGTGACTCACTTGTTCCCAAATATTTAGGTAACATGGTGGGGGGGAACCCAAGCCACCAAGCTGCAGAGATATGATACAATGAAGGTGCCCCCCCCTTCCCGGTTCTAGTTGAGGCTGGCGTTGGAGCTGCTGGTGCCGCTGTTTTTCCTCTGGCCGCTCTGCACTGCGCTGGGAACCTGAAGGCCCGTCACCACTGAAAAACTTCCATTCCACACCTGCAGGGGGCGATAAATCAACAAGCAGTAGAAAAGGGGGGGCATTGTTTTTTGGATAACGGGTATTTTTAGACTTCAGATGAGACGTCTCTCACCATGAAAGCTGGTATAACCGGCTGCTGGAACTTGGTTTTAAAGGTGTGCATCAGTTGTTTAGTTTTGGAGTTGTAGAAAGACAGAACACCTGCAGAGAATGAAGACGTACACATTTTAAAATGTAACATGTATTGAAGGTATTTTTTTAAAATAATAAATTCAACTTTTTTGAAACGGTCAAAATATTTAGAAGAAAGTCTGTTAGAACAGTACAGCACCCAAATATGTTCAGTTTAGATCTGATTTTAGTAACGTTTTAGGTGATGCATTATTCCATTAAGAATGAGTTTCGAAGCACAAATTCAATTAAAAATTAGAATCAAGCAATAGACAAACTTTTTCAGTACTGCTTCATGGAACATTGAATCACTTTGTGTCCCAAACAATTGACTTCAGCACTAAGCAATCTGAAAAAATACTGTTTTAATTACTAACCTGAATACAGATCAATAAAAAAGAAACTGATCATTTTCAATGTTATTTCGTGTGTGTGTATTTATCTTTAATTATTATTTATCATGGTCCACAGTGATTCTCTGTGATTATTCACTAATCACGTGTTGTTACCTTCGTCATAGTGGACGTACACCCCTATACTGCTTGGGATGGTACAGTCCAGCGTCCGAGCCTTGTTGTTGTGCTTTGCTGTGAGGCTTTGCTGCAGCCAGTTGTTCAGGTGGATGCACCAGGAAGCGCTGCTCTTCCCCAGCTGGTCGAAGCGCCCGAGGCTCCGCAGAGCCACGCCCACAGCAAAGGCCTTGCTCTCCTTGTCAAACCGAACCTCCCAGTAATGCTGGCCAGCGTCGATCATCGTGTCAGCTGTCAACACACATAAGCCCAAAAAATGTATTTGTAACTTAAAGAGCCAACCCTTTCTGGAGATTGAGAGGTATCGATACAGGTTTTCTATATTGGTAAATCCATCTTGGAAAGAGACACAAGATGAATCATTTTCTAAGGGGAACCCTAACCACCTGAAGCGCCAGGCAGACCAATTTAAGCCAACCAACCCAACTAACCAAAATCAACCCAACTAACCACATCAAAACCAACTAACCCAAACAACTGAGCAAAATAACCCAACTAACCAACACACCCAACAAACAAAATCCAACTGACCACCAAAAACCAAACCTACCCCAACCCAACTAATCAAGGCCGAATAACCCAACTAACCCGTCCAAAACCAACTAACCAAACAAAGCCAACTAACCAAAACCCAAAAGTCCCACCAACGGAACTAACCCAACTACCCAACCAAACCAAACCTACCCTAAGCCAGCCAACCAACTGAACTAACCGAATTAACCAAAACCAAATAAGACAACCAACTACCAACAAACCCAAATAACCAAATCAACCCAACTGCCAACAAACCCAACTAACCAACCAAACCCAACAAAGAGGGAATTAATGTTCCTCAGTAAAATTACCCTAAAGCCTAGGCCTAATTTCAAACCCTTATTCACAATGCGAGAATATGTTTTTCACAACCATATGCACAAATCTATAAGCTGTGTCTAATTATAAATATCTTTCTACAATTAAAGACTGGAAGAGATCCTGGCAACAGGTCAGGATAAAATATAAAAACAAGTGCCTAGTTTGCAAATGGTGTAAAAATAACTTACAAGATGCCTGCTCACATATTTTATCTAAACTGATTTAAGCAGTTAAGAAGAAGGCTCGTGGACTGTCTTGTGGAAATCCTCTTTGATGTAACACATGGGGCCAGGGAAGGTAATAAAGATGTGTGCCAAGGACTTCAGCGCCAAACACACACTAGTGACAGTACGGCAAATACTGCCTTACTTACAGTTTCGGCATCTCCCACGGCATATAAAGACATGCCGCTTGGAAAAAGGCACAGTGCTATACAGAGTATCTGTGGGATGGTGAGAGCATGGCTTTGTGCTGGTCTGATCTGTCCTGAAACATCCTCTCACGTCTGAAAGCACGTCTCAATATCAGTGCTTCTTCATCCAAAACGTGGTTCAGAAATGGGCATCGTGGTGCAGGATGAAACCCCGGGGAATGGGACTTTATATATCACCCTCATCACGTTTACAATTGTTCACTCCTCACTGCGCTGTTACGCCCACCTGCGGACAGCGGACAGCAACGACTACTAACCCCGTTAGTTTGACGAGTTGATTATCCGTCAGACCTTCTTGCGGTCCGCAAAATATTGTCTGACATGAAAACGGTACAAAGGTTGGGGACCACTGAACTAAACAACTGCTATAGTAGGGTTTAAAATCAAACTCGTGACAGCATGCTTGTTAATGGAAATAAATCCAAACACATTCAGAAGACAACAGGATAACTGTTAAACATATTACATGTCATTTAGCTGACGCTTTTATCCAAAGCAACTTACATTTTTAAACCGTGGCTTTTTACATTTTGCCCAGGGAGCAATTAGGGGTTAGGTGTCTTGTCCCGAAACACTTCCACATGGGACATGGGGGAGACAGCGTTCGAACCACCAACCTTGCGCTTCCCAGCACACCCTCTCTACTCCATGCGCCACCATCAACCACACTTTTATTTTGGATAAGAGCTGCAGCTGATTTAACACATTGGCTGTTAGCCTGTTCTGGAACAGGCTAGCTGCAAAGAATAAATCACCATGGTTACTTGGCTGGGTTTAATTCAACCTGCTTTCGTGCAACCAAGTCAAAGCAAAATTCATCCAGGATAACCTGAATATCCACGCTTAATCCCTTATCCTGGTTTCGTGCAATAGCCCTCAGGTAAGCTCTCCAAAGATGTTTTTTGTTTGTTTGCCCTTGAAAATCAGCAAAAGAACAACATTATTATTATATTAACAAAGTTATTTTTTCTTACTGTGCAGCCATTTGAATGTCATTTGAAGGAGACTGCACCATTTTAAATTGCAGCACTGCATTTTGTCATCATTTCTTTCTTTAAGCACTCTTCCTTCTGCAGTGAAAAGCTGCAGCTCCATTAGCAATTTAAAAAATAGGTTAAAAAATGAGTTTTAAAGCTGCCCTGCACTATTCTCAGTGAGCAAAATGATTATGGTTTTTACTACTTACTTTTACAACAACTCTGTAGTTTTGTATTGTGTGCATTGTGTATTCTTTTCACCACAATATATTTATATCAAGTCTTTTACCCTCTTATTGTGTTATTCTTGTTATAACTTGTCAAGGGACTACCAATGTAAATTAGCTGAAGCTACACTCCGGTACAGTGCATCAATTGGTGACATTGCTGTTTGATCTCTACATGGTTCTTTTAAATAAAATAAATATGTAAGGCTAGAGGCATTTCATGCATTGTCAATTGTCATGGTGTGGTTCACTTCATGTTATATTTTGTAGTTTTCTGCCACTCGTGTCCCCGGGTAACTTCACTTCCTGCCTTGTCATGTCACCCCCTGTGATTGTCTAATAGTTTCCACCTGTGTCCAATCACCTGCACCTCCCTAGTGTATTTAAGCCGTGTGTCTGTTGTCACTTGTCGCGTCATTGTCTTTTGCCACGCATGTCCTTGTCTTTCGTCGTGGACGTTCGTAGTTTTTGTCTCCCGTTTTTCCCCTGGTTCGTGTGTTTTTGCCCCTTGGCCTTTTGCTTTAACCTTTTTGACAATTAAAGTCCCTTTTGTTTTGAACTCTGCGTCTGAGTCCTACCTCCCGCAATCCCTGACAGTCTATTTACAAAGATTTCGACTGAGAAATGAACGTTACTCAGGTTTGAACTAATTGTGGTTTAGTTACAACGCTGAGGTTCAACCTCAAGCAGCAAAGTCTGACAAACAACTGTCTGTAGCAACCCTGTTGGCTTGTGTGCACTCTCACCCAGCACTGTGTAGGACTCTGCTGTAAACCGGTCTCTGCCGGGCCGGGCTGTCGGCGCTCTTTTTGGTGACATCAGTGCCGACCTGATAAGACACAAGAGTGCACAACAAACACTCAATGATCCATGTTTTCAGATGAGGTCTTAATGACACGAAGTTCACGACCACATGTGGTTTAATGTGAAGGGTTTTAAACCACAGATTAAAGGCTATTATACCTGGCTGGAGAATGCATTGGTGAGTTGGTTCGCGTCTTCTCTTTGCGGATGTCCTGTATCTTTCCTCCACTGCCATCCCACTCCACACTCAAGTCCTCCACCTTTAGGTTCTGGTGGGATGAAGCAGCGTCCAGTTTGAACGTGAAGGCTGGAAATGGAAAAGGGTTAAATCTTTTCTGCTTTACTGCCAGAGGACTTAATTAGTGTTACTAATTAATTACTATTATCATTTTTGATATACTTTCTTTTTATTCTCTTAGTGTAATGTATTTTGTCTTGCAATCAAATGAATGAATGAAAAAAAAAGGACATATAGTAAAATTACACCTAGTTAGCGTTTTCTCACCGTGGGTTTCTAGTGTGACGGGTTCGGAGAACTCTCCTGCCACGGCCTTGTTGCACGCTCTCACTCTGAACGTGATGTAACGTGTGTCAAAGCGGAGACCTGAGAACAATGAGCAACTCTTGAGCGCTTCTCATCATAGTTCGGACATCACCCCCCCCCCAAAAAAACAAGCCTTCACCCTACCGGTGAGTGTGAGCTCCAGTTCTCGTATCCCCTCCACCACCATCCAGGGGAAGTCCCTCTCTGATGCGTGGCGGACCCTCGTGGTTAGTGCGCCGGTGCTCCAGGATGTAGTGGTCTATCTTGCTGTCTGGTTCTGGTAAGGTCCAGACTACAGTCACAGTGTTGTCGCACACTTGGCACTCTGAGACCTGGATCTCAGGAGTGGAGGGAACTGGAGGGATGAGACGCTTTGTTCTGTTAGAGCTTCGGTGTGTGAATGAGCGCATGTGTTAGACATGGGGCACCAGGTCAATGGCCAAGGCAGTGCTGGTACTTGCCTGGCATTGGAAAAAAAAATCACGTCAGGTCACCACGCAGGGTTAGGGTAGTGGTAGAAAACTTGGTAGTGCTAATTAGCGATCCTTGCTTACTAAGGAACACATTTAAGTTCATTCAAAAGCGACCCTGGCTGACCCCAATCATTGCAAGTCATGCAGTAATGACGTGTGATGACGAAAAATGTGTGGAACTTTTTTATGTATACAGGGTTGTTGTTCCTTTTGGTTGACACTACTACTTGTTATTTTTATTATGCATGGGGAAGGCAGGACGGGGGCAGACCGGAATCGGTCGAAAGGGGGGTAGATTATGTAATTTTGCTATGGAACCCTCCCCAAATCATAACCTCACCACCCACCCGTGTAGCACCCCAAACCTAAGATCTAATTAAACAAATATCATAACTGCATCAAATAACCAAAAATAAAATGTTGGTATGGAAACCCACAGAAAGTGGAATGAACATATCCCTGGACTACGAGCCTCAAGTATTACAAGCCTGAAGTAGTACCAGACTACTTTTGATGCGGCGTGAAGAAAAACTAGGAGGAATGGCTAAAAAAAGTGGATGTTAAAAGTGAATTTTGTCATTGTGTCACTGAAGGTGTTCTTTCTTTCTTTGAATGATATTTAGAGGAAATCCACAGGCTTCACAGACTAAAAGGTCCTTTTTTCTGTGCTGGAGCACTTGCTGGCACCTCTAACAGGGACCAAACCACTGGACAGACCCACTTATGCTGCTCCCTGATAAAAAGTAATGAAAACAAAAAACACATTTATATTCTGTATGTGAACTTGCTGTTGCTCTGAGAGGGCCTGTTATATTGTTCTGATGACATTACTTTAAAATTAAACACTGCCATACACTAATTTATTAATTCATTATTTAAGTAATTCAATATTGAATTGAAATGTGCATAATGCAATTAATCGCTGGTAATCACAGAGCAATCATGCGACTAATGGATTCAATTTTTTCATCTTTGACCAGCACTAGTTATAATACAGTTATATATAGATGATATCCAAATAGTTGTATATAGATTATATAAAAGGAATATTATTACCTATTTATTCATATACAAATACTAGCATTTCACTATTGCAGCTGCCCGAGGTCAAACTAAGTTTAGATGCTTTAACTGTTGGGCATATTAGTCATATAAATAAAGTTCTGGCTTTAATTTGTTTTATTCTAGTTTTAAAAAAAAGTTTAAAAAACACCATAAGAGGAGTTGTTTTTCATTCAAATGAACTAACAACAGACTGTATCTTGAAAATGAAAGCATTAGTAAGTAGTATTATTCAAATAGATATTTAGGACACCATAATTCCCTCTGAAATGTAGTGGAGCAGAAGTCTACAGCAGCATGAAGCTGCAGTAAGATAACAGTCAGTGTGTTTACATGATGGTATAATTGGAATCTTTGATCTCTTTCGGGGGGAGGTGCTATTATCCCAATATACACGGCAGAGAATAAATCCAATCATTGGCTGAAAGCACGTCACATCCGATACGATATGTGGCGCTGTTTTCATTACAACTAGTTGTGATACAGCCATTTCCGCTTGACCTCTTCACCACTACCAACAACAACAACAACAACATTAGGAGAAAGATGGCGAGCGGAGAGCAAGGTGAAGCTACATCCCTCTACTGTCTGCATGATGCTAATAGGAGCACAGCGAATGGCGCTATTGGCTGATTTGATAACGGAGAGAAGACGCCGTCGGGATCTCAAGCATCCGCAAAGACGCAAAGTCCAGTTCCTCATCCGATTCACCGTCACATGCCGCAATAATCAAACTATCAACTGGATCGGATCGAGTTATCCAGGCGTGTTAGTCGGATCGTAGTCGGACCGCACGTAGTCGGACAAAGGTGTTTACATGAAACGGATCATTGGACTTCAGTCCGACTAAGCCAGTTATTGGAATCCATGTAACCACGCTGAGTGTGACAGCACTTGGTTAACTAACCCCCCGCTGCAGTCACAGTACTTTATTTAGCATTAAAAGTGAGGCCGACCTGGGAGGAACTTGAGGCCCTGCAACAGCTCCCTCTCCTGGCTGAAATCCACCATCAGGTGACTCATGTTGTCGCTGGCTTTAGCCTTCAGGGAGAGTCGAAAGGCCGGAGCCATCGTCACACTGCACACAAAGAGACACACAAAAACACACGAGCACACGGAATGGAAACAAGCAGCGTCCATTACCCAGCAGATCACAGGTAAACACGTGTGATACAAACACTAACTACCACTGATCTCATCAACCTGACAGAGGGTTAAAGCACCGCTAGATAAGGAGGTCATGGAGGAGGAGGACTGACACGGGATGGCACAGACTACAGAACACAGAGGGAGACACAAAGACCAGCGGTTTCTATGCTACTTATTGTACTAGAGTCGGGTGACGTGGCTACATGACGCATGCAGGCTACATTAACAGAGTGGCTCAGTGGTTCCTGGAGGCCATGAAGAAACAGGAGAAGCAATGGAGGACTGAGTACTGTACCTATCCTTAATGTCTTTGGCCGCCTGGAGAGGAGAAGCAGAGGGAGGGGGGAGAGGAAGAAGAGAGGAGAGATACGAAGCGAACACAGATCTAAGTTGTAGCCCGCCATGTTGTCACTTAACACAAAGTGGCTGAGTTAAATCACTTAGGAAGCCACTACAAGGACACGTTAAATATGACATACATAGCTATATACTTCACAGAGTAATGCTGCAGCTACCTGATTGAAGCCCTCCGTCTCAGAGGAGCACAGCGTCTGATTGGCCAGCTCCAGCAGCTCCTCTGAACTCTCCAGGGCTTTGGAGCAGGCGCTCAGCTGACTCTGAGAAGAACAGATGGCCGTGGTTTTAATTTGTGTTGTTTAGTTCCTCTCTGGTAGAAAGGGACCAGTGTGTTCTCTGCAGAGGAGCCATGGTTAGCTTTATCAGTCATGGCTCCATCCTGAGGCTGCTGGGGTTTTAGATGTGCGTAATAGAAAACCACAGCTTTGATTATTACAACGACAAAGGATTTCTGACCCGGAGGAACTAACCACACCCTATTCACCCCACACCCTATTTAAACGTAACACCCTCTAACTCTAACCCCGATCACACCTCATGTTCAGTGAATAGTTCCAGTACTATAATAAAAATAAACTTTGATGTGATAATGAATGTCTGCTAAACACAATATGTGAAGAATATTTCAAATATTGTGATTTTGTGAATATTGTGAATTGTGATTTTGTCCTCGATGTTTTAGGAAAAAACAGTTTACCAATACTAATTACAATGTGATCCCAAACCAATAAAGTATTTAGTATCTAAACAATCATAACAAGTTTAAGTCTGATTTTCAAGTAATTTAAATAATTAAAAAGTTGTACCATTAATGTTGAAACTTGTTCTCACCAGATTTTAACAGTTTAGAACATTGTGAGGTTTTTATAGTAAATAGTGTTTAGGTAAAAGGATCGCCAGATGAACCAACACATAAAACCTAATTTCATGATCTCTGGAATTAGGTAATGTGTTTTCCTTTAAATGTAAAATAAAAAAAAGAATTGTCCTTAATAAGCAAGGATATCACAAAATGATTCTTATTATTTACTTAAATTCCAACAAGTTTGAATTCTCTCTTTGACCAAACATCTAAATAATACCAGATGTTCTCCAAAATAACCAGAGGCTACCTGCAGCTCGTAGGTCCGGCTGGCTCTCTCCTGTTTGATACGCGTCAGCATGTTGTCCTTCATCTCGTCCAGGACCGAGTGGAGCAACGTGAACTCGGTCTCCAGGTCCTCCTGGACTCGGCTGGAGTTCGTCTGGTGCCACAACAGAAATAAGAACACACAGGAAGTAAACCTCTTTCTGTACCTGGTCACCAACCCAGCAGTGGGGATCAGATGTTTCTCCAAGTCCGTTCTTGGTACCTCTAAGTTGTTCAGGTTCTGTTTCACCGTGCACACAAAGTTTGATATCTCCTCGTTCTTCATGGCCAGCGTGTGCGTGATCTTACGCAGAGATTCCTAAAGAAAAGACAACGTTTACATGATGTTCCTGAGCTGTTTAGGAAGTGATGAAGGAAGGAAGGGAGGGAGGGGGTGAGGGGGGAAGGAAGGGAGGTGGTTAATCAGTGTGTGTGGAGAGGAGAAGGAAGGGAGGACGGGAGGGAGGAGGTTAGTTAGTGTGTGTGGAGAGAAGGAAGGAAGGAAGGCAGGAAGGAAGGAAGGGTGGAGGTCAATCCGTGTGTGTGTGTGTGTGTGTGTGTGTGTGTGTGTGTGTGTGTGTGTGAGAGAAGGAAGGAAGGAAGGAAGGAAGGGATGCAGGAAGGAAGGAAGTGAGCAAGGAGGTTAATCAGTGTGCATGGAGAAGAGAATGGAGAAAGGGGAGAATGGGGGAAGAATGGGAGGATAGAGGGAAGGGAAGATGCATATCTACAATGTAATAATGCAGACTTCCGACTCCAAAGGAACCGAACCCTCGCCAATCTTACGCATCAAACGTGGGTTTGTTTTTTAGTTTCTCATTCAGACTTAACGTGGTAGTTGACGCGAGAGGAGCTCCCCCCCCCTTTCATTCACAGACCATATCAACAATGCATCGATCTTGTGCTCCGCATTAACGAGAGACGTTCTGTCCAACCCTGGAAAAGCTTCCCGTAAAAAACGCCGAGTAGTTCTGCAGCTCGGGCACGTCCTTTGTACATGACGCCCTGAGACGCCCCCCCCCTCCATCAGAGACACCTGTTCCCGGGTTTCACCTTCTGGTCTCCCATCGCTTCGTTCGGAACCACCGAACAACAGACGCCGGGTTTCTCCTCCGTTTTTCGGCTCTTTTACCGGCACCGCGGAGCTGGTACTGATGCTGCCCGACTGCAACGCATCTTCGGACGGACACCAACGCCTTTGGGCCGTAGTGCGGTGTACGCATGCGCCAGGAGAGGATTGTGGGTACTGATGTTTCTGTCGTCAGGCTGTTACGTTCAGGGAGCGTCGGGGAGGAGTAAATTAAACACTTTTTTTGCTTGTTGTTTTTTTTTTCGGTATGTTATTTTAAATTATTTTAAATGTTATTTAAATCTCAATGTGATCGTTTGCATCTTTGCGAAGGTAGAGTTGGATAATTAAAGAAAACAATTATCACTTGATGCATCTTCTGGTATGAAAGATGGATTAGGATCATTACTGTAATATTATAGGAGCATAGCTCATGGTTATATCATGACACAGATATTCTTTAGTTACATAACATAACTATCTATTTTATGTTTTAGTCATTAGTTTAATCATGTTGCTACTGTATTCCATTGTTTTTAATATGAAGAAAACTTAAAATAGTACATCTGCTTTTGTTTCCAACCCCAAAAACACAAGTTACATATAAACTATGAAAAGTATGAAAAGAGATTCACCATCATGCCTTAAAACTGTACTGCAGTGGAAATACAGATGAGTTATGCATTTCATCTAACTCTAGAATACTGTCCCACGAAACAAATGATTTATGTTTCTCTGTTTATATTTACGTACAAAAGACCTACTTAAAGTCTCTTGAAGTTCATTGCTGGAGGTTTCAGAAGTACACCCACTCTTCAGCCATTGACTCAAAGATTATACATAAACACTTATTATCATACTGCATCCTTTGACTTCAGGTCAGATTCTGCTTTATTGCAGAGAGATATAGACACATTTATCTGCTGTAGGTTTTCAAATACATTTTTGGTTTGGAGAAAAACAATGAACATAGAAGATAAAAAAAGGATCAAAATAAAAATCTAATATCATTAAACAATAGGCAAACCCTCAACTAAATGAAACTCTAGTCTGAGAAATAATGTCTAATGTTTCTGTCATTTTTCTCCCTCCACCACCACGTATCTGGATTAGAATGAGAATGTTCATATCACCCATCCTACTCGGTTGTGTCTTCTCACAGGAAGCCAAGCTGTATGTTTCTGGTAACCCAAACCCTTCACACCATCGCATTGAAAGCCACAGGAGTTTCACAAACCCCCTTTTTATTTAGTTTATTTTAAGTTCTCCTTCAGCATGTCTAAAGGTTAGAAGGTAAATCAAACAATAGTGCTGTACGTTTGGTCATAAATCCATCCTGTCTTTGGAATTTTCCACCACTGTTTAATCCCAACCAACCAGGTCAGAGACGTACATGTGCGCACTGCTACATGCTCACTACATGTGCACACTATATGCACTCACTTACATGTGCACTCTATACAGGCACGCAACAAGGCAGAGCTCTTCCCACCCACACATGATGTGCAGACAGACAGGAAGAGAGTGAGCAGTAGAACAGCTCTGTGAGGAGAACACGACGAGATGTAGTTGGAGCGGTTGACTCTTGTGTTGCTCTCAGGTAAAATTCCTGAAAACAATAACTAACTATACGAGTCATATTTTTGTCTTTGTTCTTTTTACAAAAGTTGAAACATTATAAATGTTATAAATACATGTATACACATATATGTGATGGTGGTGCATGGAGTAGAGAAGGTGCGCCGGGAACCGCAAGGTTAGTGGTTCGATACCTGGCTGCTCCATGTCCCATGTTGAAGTGTTTCTGAGCCAGACACACAGCCTCCACCATCATGTATCTGGGTTAGAATGAGAATGTTCATATCACCCATCATACTTGGTTGTGTCTTCTCACAGGAAGCCAAGCTGTATGTTTCTGGTAACCCAAACCCTTCACACCATTGCATTGAAAGCCACAAGAGTTTCACAAGCCCCTTTTTATTTCCCTGAGTGCCTCTCTGTAGAAGTTCTCCCCCAGCATGTCTAAAGGTTAGAAGGTAAATCAAACAATAGTGCTGTATGTTTGGTCATAAATCCAGCCAGTCTTTTGAATTTTACACCACTGTTTGATCCCAACCAACCAGGTCAGAGACATACATGGGCACACTGCTACATGCTCACTACATGTGCACACTATACGTGCTCACATAGATGTGCACACTATACGTGCTCACATACAGGTGCACACTATACAAGGCAAAGAGTTCCTCCCACCCACACATGATGTGCAGACAGACAGGCGGAGAGTGAGCAGTAGAACAGCTCTGTGAGGAGAACACGGCGAGATGTGGTTGGAGCGGTTGACTCTTGTGTTGCTCTCAGGTAAGACTCCTGAAAACAATAACTATACGAGTCATATTTTTGGCTTTGTTCTTTTTACAAAAGTTGAAACATTATAAATGTTATAAATACATGTATACACAAATATGTGATGGTGGTGCATGGAGTAGAGAAGGTGCGCTGGGAACTGCAAGGTTAGTGGTTCGGTACCTGGCTGCTCCATGTCCCCTGTTGAAGTGTCTCTGAGCCGGACACACAGCCTCAAATTGCTCCCTGGGCGGCTGCACACTACTCCCACTGTGCGGGAGGGTTAAAAGTCTAAGACCGTGCATTAAATACGCAATGTAAGTCGCTTTGGATAAAAGTGTCAGCTAAATCATATGTAATATATATATATCCATCTGTTTAATATATATATTTTGTATAAATCAATCTATATATCTATGTTTCTGGCGTATGTTTAATATGTCTGTCTATCTGCCATATCAGGCCATATCTACATCGATCCATCTATTTATATAGCCCGTTTTACATATCACATATCTACATATCTCTTTAACGTATCGAGCTAAATTACACATGAATCTATTTTATATATAAATCAGTTATCTGTTATATTTATCTTTCTTTCTATTTTAAATATATTTTATCAATCTCTCTTTATTAATAAATTCAATAAATCTGTTTTACACGTCTCTCCATTTCAGTCACCCTGGTGATTTCAGGTCCAGTTCCTGTGATTCTGGATTATGAACCTAGAAGAGTTGAAGTTCTTCTCGGTTCCTCTGTGGCCTTCCAATGCCGTCTGAAGACACAGAGTTACGACAGATTTCGAGTGCAGTGGATTTTCAGCCCTAGTCCATCCGGCAACACTACTCTCCTGAATAACTCAATCAATGTGCTGAACCAAACCCAGCAGGACTCCAGAGATGAAGGAACTAAAGGGACTTGGCCCACATATACTTTAGCTAATGCAACAGAGGAGCAAGGAGGATGTTACTATTGCAAAATCATAGCAGAGATTCCCGTATTAGACACTACTAGGAGCAATACAACACGAGTTGTTATTAGTAAGTATTCATTAAACAAGGCAACACTTTGATTTATAAACTAAAACCTCTCACGCGTGCTGGAGATGATGACAAACCTCTCAGGAAACACGATTGGCTTGTATCAAGTTAGCTGTCAGCACTACGCGGCGATTAGGAGCCGCCATCTTCAGAGCCGCTTGAGGCAATTGAAATGCTCCCAAAAATTCATGCTTGTAATGACCATGTTAGTGAATGGGAACTATTTGTCAGCAGTAACTAATTTTATTACAGTGCATTTTACTAAATCAACTATATATTCTGTTTGTACACCCCACCTCACAGCAGAGGTCACGGTTGTTTTATCACATATGCTGCTGATAAACCTGAACAAAGGAGAAGTGTTGCCATACAGCTGATTATCATGGGACATTCAAGGATTCATGAAATATTTTGGTTTGCTTTGACTTTATAAAAAGGTATTATTTTGTACCTCCATGACAGAAAAGAGCGTTTAGGGGTATTTATAATTTGTGGACTAGTTTTAATGTTTTTTGATCCCAAGCTCACCTAGGCAGCCCGATTTTAGCCAAAGAACTACTGATAAGTTTACCAAGGAATTGCATTGTCATTTTTATTTCAAACAAAAATAAATGTAGTTCAGAAGGGGGTAAACTAAGATTCAGTCCATTTTCTAGAAAAAGTAAATTGAGTTCATCATTTGGTTCCATCCGACCAGCAGGAAAGAGGAAAAGGGGTCAAAATAAAAATTGCTCGCCATCCAAGATGGTCTGGAAAATCCAGAACTCTGATTCACACACAAACCAGACAAAAACCTGACCTCAAGAAATAATAAATGAACATGAACCCCCAAAGGATACAAAAATAGTTCTCAGGTTTTCATGTAAAATGCTAAACTGGAGGCTATGTGAGGTGAGACGTCCTGCACCCTAACCCCCATGAGAGCAGATTATATGATCTTAATTATTGTACCTGGGCTGCTTGTGAGATTCAATAGTGATTGTTGAACAAACACTCCCTCATTGAGGACTACATTTACACAAAAGAAACAGTGTCATAATCGCATTTCAAGAACACGTTTTTTTCCCTCAGGGTTTCCCCCACCGTCCCAGTTGATGGAGCGGTGGATGTGGATCAGTTTGGGAGTTTCTTCTGTCCTCCTGGTTGTCCTGCTCCTCATATGTGTCTCGCTCAGCAGACGGCGCTGCAGAAGAAGAGGTACGAGTCTTCCGTTTTCATTCTAAGTGATTTAGATCAATGGTTTTCAGAAGCGGGCCATAGCGTTTGCCTCAAGACAAACCATTTATTACTTTTGGTGTAGTAACAAGCCATTTCAAATTGCACTATTAGACTTTGTTGGCTCAACTATTGGTTCATGGGGTCAAATAACAAAATCATGATCCTGGTATTGATTGAAATCAAGTAGACTAAGTAAAGATGAATCATGTCTCAGGAAGGAAGCTCTCAATGTCAGATGTTGAAACCCTCTATGCCAGACCACTATTAGACCAGCAGGTCTAGATCTAGACCCTGCATTAGTCCTTTGTACATTGTAGATAAGCTGTGATGAAACATACACTCAGAAAAAGAGTTGAATGAGGGTGAATATTGCTAGTTCCCCTTTGCAAAAGATGTAGATTTGAGCGAAGATCTGAATCTGAGAACAAAAGGACAGGAAAGGATCCTCAAGCTGCCGATGAGTAAGCAGGTGGTTTGCGCGGTTTAACAGCTCGCTGAGCGGCACCATATACCAAGAAGCCTGTGTTCTTCTTTAGTAGGTCAACTGAGATGTGGACCTGAGAAAGATATGACATACTTACTGAAGCAACAAAGCTAATCAAATCTTAATAAAGCAATCGAACAGTGAAGTGGAACTCATCATTGTATCTTTTTGCTATTTAAACATTGCTAAATCGATGAGACTACTGGGTTCCATCCGGTTCTTTCTCTCCATGTAGGAGAAGAACCCGTCTATGCGAACACACGTCCGGTCACCAGCAAGCAGCCGTCTCCTCGGCCCGGCTCGGATCATCTGAAGGAACCTTCTTCCCTTCAGAACATCCGGAAGCCGAGTCCTTGTAGGAAATACAACGAAGGCAAGCGGAGATACAAGTAATGAGAAAGTTCTAGATCATCAAATGTAGTCAAACCTGTGCATGTACATTGGGACCAAAGAGAAAACTGGAGTCAAATTCTAAGAATAATTTTTATCAGCTTTATTAGCCATGAATTCTGAGGCAAGGCTTATATTAAAGCTGTGGGAGTTAAAGTTATTGTTTATCCTGCTTCTATTAGTATTATTATATACTTACATCATAACCATTATCATATTCTTTATATCATATATTTCCTTATTAGCATACGTTTTACATTGTAGCCCGTGTGTTCTGTTTCAGGTGTTTCCATTGATCTTGAATCGTTATGAATGTATTTCCTGTTATGAACCACTGGGTGGCAGATTGTGTCAGTGGGTGAATACAGTGTTTTTGAATTGTTTGTATTATTTCTGATAACGTTTGAATATGTTGCAAACAGCAGATTTTGTAAAGTAAATAAGAAAAAAGTAACAAATATGTATTTTGAGGGGAATTGGTGGTACTTGTGTGCTTATTCTTAGAACTATTATTTTAAGGTGAAGGAAAATAAGATTTAGTTGCAGTTTGTATCTTGAATGTTTCTACAATATATCGGTTTTCAGTCTAAATATCACAATTTATTTTTGCATTTCATCAACAACTAGGAGCAAAAGTCGTGTAAATAAAATAAATATGGATACCATGTTACGGTCCTGCTGTGTCTTTTAAGTAAAGGTAGAGTCAAACAGTCACGTGACCAGGTCCAACCTCCCGCGGAGAGCTGCCACACATAATCTCCATGTTGGAGGGAACGTTACAGGTGGAGCCGGTTCTGGTTCCAGAAGGACAGACTAGCCGTGTCCGATCAAGAACCGCCTGCCCCCCTGAGGTGAGTCTGAAGTGGGCTCAGGAGCCGCTGGGGGACTTTTCACTTGTTTGTGGAGACGTGTTTTTTTCAACGGAGCTCGACCTGCTTGTGCGACAACCCGCGTGCTTGAGAGGTGCGCGTACGGTAATCAGTCTGATCTAAAAAAATATCAGTAAGATCTAATAATAAATAATAAAGCTAAGAAGGACTCCGATCTGGTTTTAAGGTCCAAGGTGTAAACACTTGTACTGAGTGAGTAAGTTAAATCCAGAGAGGAAATTCTTTGGAACAACGACATGTCAAATATGTGCTCGATTATCCACCGAAGGAAACATGAAGACATTGTGCAAGTTTTTTTCATTTAGTGTCCACAGTTTGAAGTCCATCTGCTACATCAATGTAACTATGTCTTTAGCTGAAGGTGAAAGCACGTCCGCGTGGTATTTGAGTCTATATCGATGCGGAGGCGCATGGTTAAGTAGCAGAGGATCTATAAGTACATCCATCAGTGGATACTTGCTAAGGGGATTGTCCAAGCTATGCAGTCATTACGCATCTATTTATATATTAATGAATAAAAACAAAGCTTCTATAATTATACACACGTGTGTATATATATATGTGTGTACAGTGTATGTATAAATATTTGAGTCGGTATACATTAGCACGTTAGTTTACCAACGCTGACTATTTTCAAGCGGTTTACTCTTTTTTTATTTTAATAGCATTTTTTATGTTTTGTTGATCACTGGCACTGAATATTCATAAAGACGCAGCGTGGTTCATAGTCAGGGTGAGATGTTGATCCGTATTGGTTTGGGAGAAACGTCATCACGCGTTCCAACCAATGAGAGCATTGAAGGCGGGTCTTAAACTGCTGCAGCTGCTCACCTGAAACCAAAAAGAACTGGCGGAAAACCGGACGGTAGCGATCTTTTTTTCATTTAAATTCTCGTCCAGACGGCGTTGATGGAATCAATTGTATTGATGCTCTAACTACAGAGTGGAGACTGTTTCTCCCTAAAAAAAGAAATATGTTTCTGGTGGTAACAGTTTACCAAAAAAGAAAACAAACGTAACTGTTGCTCCGAATATTACTACTACTTTTTTACTACTTTATTTGATTCGACTGAACATTTTAAAGTTGAGATTACAAGCAATATGTGAGCTGCTACTGTGTTATGGAAATACTGCTGTTAAAAAGCACATATTCAAAGTCTTCGCATAAAAAAGTGCACAATACACTTTTTGAATGAAATATTTGTGATTCATTGACCTGATTTTAATTTTAATTGATACTAATATATAATTAAAGCATCACTAACTCCCATGTTAGATATGAACATGTGACTTACTCAAAGGTTTTTTTTATGATCATAATCATTATCTGATGGAATCCGATATATCACCATAACTGATACCATAACTTGTTCCGGAAATAATTTTGTTGAAGGATTTTGTAATGCTTGTGTAATGCTACTGATATCACAGCAAAGTATATCATTTCAAAAAAGGGAACAAATGTTTATTTCATAGATAGAGTGCGGGTCGGGATGTCGGGTTTGACCATGTCCTGGATGTAAGATGGACCCCATCCATTCACAGCATGGTACGTGAGCACCAGTGTTTAGAACTGGATGAGCCACCAGTACCAGTGAAGAGAGCGGAGGAGTGGAGTAGTGAGGGAGAACTTAGGAAGGTTAAAGACCAGTGGAGCTGCTGCATTCTAGATGAGCTGCAGAGGTGGAATGGTGGTAGCAGGAGACCTGCAGGAGAGAGTTACAGTAGTCCAGGTGGGAGATGACAAGAGCCTGAATCAGTGCCTTCTAGTGAGAAGAGGACGTATTCTCCTGATGTTGTAGAGCGTGTATCTACAGGATCGTGGTGTTGCAGTGATGTTGGGAGTCAGAGAGAGTCGCCTGTCGACGTCACGCCGAGGTTCAGTCAAAGTGAGCGTTAACACAGAGTTGCCAAAGTTGACCGTCATGTCCTGGGTCGGAGATTCTTTTCCCAGAAAGAGAGGTAGTTCAGTCTTGTCGGGGTTGATTTTCAGATGGTGGGCGGATCCACTGAGAGATGTCAGACACCTGGGTGTCCGAGTGAGGGACGGAGAGAATTAGTTGGGTGTCATCGGCATAGCTGTGGTAGGAGAAGCCATTCGAGCGAATGACAGCGCCGAGAGAGTTGGTGTAGAGCGAGAAGAGGAGGGGACCCAGGACGGAACCCTGAGGAACTCCAGTAGTAAGAGGACAAGGTTCCGACACAGATCCTCTCCAGGTTACCCGGTAGGTGCGTCCGTCGAGGTAGGATGAGAGAAGGGAGAGAGCAGAGCCTGAGACACCAAGTTCCTGAAGGGAGGAAATAAGGATCTGGTGGTTGACTGTCAAATGCAGCAGAGAGGTCCAGAAGGACGAGGACAGAGGACAGAGAGGAGCTCTAGCAGTGTGGAGTTGTTCTGAGACAGCAAGGAGAACAGTCTCTGTGGAATGGCCTTGAAGCCTGACTGGTGGGGGTCAAGGAGGTTGTTACGGTGGAGATAGGAGTTGGTTTCCTGATTCCTGATCCGGACAAAAAGGGAAGAAGAGAGACCGGTCTGTAGTTTTCTACAGAGAGTCAGAGGGCAGAGAGTCTAGAGGAGGAAAGAGTTGAGAGGAGAGTCTCTTCAGCAGCGTTCGGATGTAAGAGTGAGAAGGAGTCAGTAGAAGGGAGAGCTGATAGAACAGAGGAGGCCAGAGAGGAGGGAGAGAGGGAGCGAATGTTGCGACGAACAGGCACAGAGTCAGTTGATGGGGTCGTTAGTTATAGAGAGTGGGAGAGAAAGAGATGAAGAAGTGATCAGACACATGAAGTGGAGTTACAGAGAGGTTAGTGGTAGAGCAGTTTCTAGTCAAGATGTAGTCAAGGTGATTGTTGGCTTTGTGAGTAGAAGGAGAGGGACTGAGTGACAGAGCGAAAGAAGAAAGTAGGTGTAAGAGGTCAGATGACTTCTCTGTCTGCAAGTCACCCAGGAGGATGAGCGGAGGGACATTTTCAGGAAAATTGGACAGGATAATGTCCAGTTCTTCCAAGAAATGACCCAGAGAGCCTGGCGGACTGTAAAGGACAACGATAGTTAATTGTACCGAGTGAGTAACTGTTACAGCATGGATTTCGAAAGACTGGATAGCAAAGCCGGAGATGAAGTCTGCCTTGCGAGTAGCTGACTGGCAGTTCGAGAGGCCTCCTGTGACGAAGTGCTGGACATGAGTGGAGCGGGTGGGATCGGTGAGAGAGGAGAGGTTACGATAGAGAGCAGATCTCGCCCGAGGCCTGTAGTGTCTGCGGGAAGAGATTCAAACAGGTACGGGTAAAGGGGTCAAACGCAGTATTAAAAATAGCAGGCGCCGCATTCAGCCGCCCCGAAGACTCCACGAAAGACTTAGTCCTAGTCTTTGTTCAGCTCGTCTTGACTCCCACGAAAGACTCCCTAGTCTTCGTCCTGCGAGGCTATACTCAACCTCTAGTTAAGTACTCCCTCGTTAGTGGAGGTTCGCTACGCTGACCACTCCCCCGTCGTTTAGGGGACAAAAGGTCTATTGGCCTCGGCAGAAACTTCTGAAAATGCAAAACACCAATCGTCTGACACCCTAATCAGTAAACAATCACCATGTGGTGTTTTGACCGAGTTTAAGGATTCAAGTCTCTTCTGCTTCTCTGATCGGGATATTTAAGCTGGCTTCATTGCACAATACAAGTATCGCTAACTGAGACTCTCCTGCGCATCAAAATGTTGCTAATTGTTATGTCAAACAGAACAGTTTCTTTTAGTTAATTAAGCTCTGAGTTGAGGGATATAAACCTGAGCTTACAGAGATATATTAACCCACACCGGAAAGTGTTTTAAAACACTCTGCAACACAAGGTCAAAAGGTGAGCAGTCTCCCACAACCAGTTTCCTATTCAAACCCCCGTGATGGAGGACTCTTATAAGGGCGCACCTGAGATCAAATAAGGAATCAGGAACATTTATTGCCAAAATGCGTTAGACATACAAGGAATTTGACGTGGCGGTTGTTGCATAACATTACAGTAAGATGATGGATGACAAGACAAATAACGGTGCAAGAAAAGTTGTTCAATTAAAAAATTTACAATTTAACTCTACAGTATAAAATAGAAGGCTATGGGGATATAGAATAAACATTTAAAAGAAAATTAATATTAAAAAGAAAGTACACTGGCAGACAATCATACTCTACACAACTCTGTTGTGAGTGTATGTGAAAGTGACAAGCACGTACACACGAGGCAGCCATTTGCGGTGCGAACTTGGATATGAATCTTGGATGAGAACACGGGCGTCCTGGCCGCATGAAACCAGCGGACAACTTAGTCAGCCAGTTGGGTGAATCAGTAACAGCCGGAGGAGGCCTCGCCCAAACAGCACTAGTCACAGCTGTGTGATGAAAGCCTGTCTGTGCTTCCCACGCTGCTGGGTGGAGGCTCTTTACTTTGTAAATAGTGAGAATCCATGTTGGAGTTCTGAAAAGGGTGGAGGGTCTTTACTGTGTAAGTAGTGAGTATCCATGGAGGAGTTCTGAAGATGGTTGAGGCCTTCCTGAGCAGGCTATAAACATTGTGTCAACCCAGGGGAAGTTGAGGCCAGATTCAGGGATAAAAAAGGCGTTTCAGAGATAGTATTTATACAAACAAAAAGTATCCTTTTAATAACGAGGTCAGGAAAAAGGGCACTTAAGACAACTAATCAAAAAGGGTCCTCCTGCTTTGGTGAGTGACTGTGTTCTACTCCACAGAGTAACTGTTTCCTCTGTCCTGTTTGGACAGAGCAAAGGAGACGGGCGAGTCCAGTTCGTTACCTCTATCACCTATTACTGGGTAATATACTCCCTCTATCACCTCTCCCAATCTGATCTTGGGGATCCGACTCCTGGGCTTGGTCTGCTTGGCTTTTCCCCCCTGGTTTGCCACAATATCCTCATGTGTCAAGTGGTTGTAATGAGAGGAGATGCGACTGGAGGCTTCTCCGGCGTTTTGTGCTGGTTCATGTGCAGCCTGTTTTACAGAGTTATCCCAGTCCTTCCAACATGTTAGGGGTCAGACGGTTCAGGGGCGAGTTCTTCCTCACCATAAGTCCCAACCCTAACAACTTGGTTTCCACACATTGTTAACAAGGGCAGAGAGTCCAATTTATTCAGGTTTTATTCATTTAGATTCCTTTAATATGTTCCCATACAAATTCCCCAGTCTAAATATAATTTAGAAAGGCTCATTGCTCTTTTAAAGTGACCTGAAAAAACCTGAAGTTGAGTAAATAATTGATAATTGTTGTTTGGTGGCCAAACACACAACTCCAGATGAATGGTCATTTTGTTGTAGTTCTCAATAGGTCAATAAAACATTTACCTTTACAGCATAACACCAAATGCCAACTGTCACATGACATGACTCACTGAGTTTGCTCTGGCCACACTTCCCTGCTAAAATGTAAACTATTCCCTATTTAGCCACTTGCTCACCTTTCAACAAATGTAACCTCTAAACTGCTTGACATTGAAGCTAGACATGCAATAAGAAAAATGTATATTCATTTAAATGAGGTAACTTCCCAGGGATGTTTCATATAAAAAGCGCAGAACTGTGCAAATGGTGAAGATTTGTGTAAAAAAAACTCACTGTGTAGCCCACCAGCCCCCCCCAGAAAAAACATATACGCATGTGCACATGTCAGTGTGTCCGTAGATGAACAAGGAAAGAGAAAATAACTGCTGCTGCATGGCGCTGTCTGTCTGTCTGTCTGATAAAGAGTGAAAAACAACCTGCGCCCCAGCTGGAGGGAAAACTGATGAGCAGTCCTCTACATGCAGCAGCTCGCCCGCTGTCTCAAGTAACAGCAAGAAGGAAAACACACATTCAGAAACCGTATCTTTTTTTTCTTTTCGCGTTTGTTGAGTCTGTCAAACAGTCAAGGATTATTTTTTTAATCTGCTGTATTTTTTTTTCTCTGAGATAAAAATCCAAACAACACGTGCAGCATTCACCAAAAAAAAAAATGAGGGAAGTTTTTTTTACCATGCAAGTCTGCTCTTAAGGTTTGTGTTGTGTATAATAAAAGGAAACAAAGAAAGCCTCCATGAATTTTAAAGGAATCTGCGTCACTCAGTTTTCCACAGAAGTGGAAGGTCTCATCATCTGGATTCCAGAGATGGTACAATGTGGTCTTTAGATATTCCCAAACCTGAACTGATACCCTTCTGACTTGCAGATCCTGCTAAGCCCACAGGAAGCAGGTTCTTATCAGGGAGGAGGACAAGAAGAGACAGGGCTTTGTGAATAAAGTAAGTTTGTGACTAACTGGTATCGTGGTGTGTTAAATTGAGGTTTATTGAGCATTTGCTTATCTTATATATTGCTTATGTTTTGCATTAGTTTTTAAATAGATGCACAGTATGACTGAGGATTTTTTGTTTCATGTCAGCTTTAAGAAGCAGTTCTCTGGAGATCGGTCTGAATGATCTGACGTCTGTGCTTCTTCCTCATTCCTGCTACTAATGTTATGCACAGATTTATTATATCACATGAATATCAGTGGCAGACACAATCACATTGCAGTTTTTGGAGATCTTGATGGGTCATTAACATCAAACATACGCAAAAGCAAATGCAAATTTACTAAGCCTTATAAAATCAAATTATTTCAAATTTGAGCGTTAAACTCAGTCTCTCCTTAAAGATATCAGCCTTTTTAATAAAGTAATGCCTAGATGTTTTTATGTCTCCTAGAGATGAGCACCTTGAAGATGGTCTTCTTCAGTAGCAGTGCAGCATGGCCTTTGCTCCTCCTTCCTGTAGCTCATTAACGCTGCAGGCTACCGCCCACATAGATAGTTCCTCACCAGGCAGGATACCTCGCTGCCGCCACCCCCGGCCTGGTTAAACGCACTTATGAGATGCCTCAGCACCTGGCCTGGGACCTAGAACCATGTTCTGCCTCTGATCGGCCGCTTTGGTGGCAGAGCTGAACCCTGGAGCTCAACAGGAGGAGCGAGCCATGTCTTCTCTCTGGACACTGAGCATCGTCTGTGGATTGATGCTTCGTGTTTCATACGGTGCACTTAACACTCACTATGGTGCCCCACGAACAACCGTCCCCTACCAGAGTGAGTTGTCAATGCTTAGCCACTAGAACGTTTTTTATTAAACATTTACTCCTCTGTTTGACCACTAAATACTCAAATGTGGAGCAGCTTCACCATGCATGTGAATATTTTGAAAAATCTAAATAAGCAGTGGAACTTTAACTTCTTACTTTTTCTGCCTAGCTTGGACAAGCTTTTAGAATTTCAACAAATTAGCTTTTTAATTTGTGCTGTAGGAGCATTTTTGTGCACACAGTCGCAACAGCTACAATGCAGATAAGTAATGTAGACGCTCTACTTTATTAGTGGGGACAAAGTTGTTCAAAGAAGAGGGGATTTTCAACTACTCTACTATGCTGATGAGAGAGGACCTGGGTGTGCTGCTGTTGGGCGCCCGAGAGGCCGTCTACGCTCTGGACATCGACGACGTCTCTGTGAGGAAGGCAGTGGTAAGAACCATTCAAAAGGAAAAGGAAAAGTCATCAAAATGGGTTCTTATGATCTGTATTGTGTTCAAAGCTGTTTTAAAAGAAGGAAGCCTGCAAGACATCAACACTCATTTTCTTTTCCAAGATGAAATAACTCAATGAACATTTCATTAGTGCAGGTCAAAAATGAAAGTTTTCTTACCATGAGTTATATCAGTGGTTCGTGAATGTTTGGCCCACTGTGTTTGGCCTCTTATCTGAAAAAGGCTTTTGTCCATCTGGACATTGTTTTTGTCAGGATAAAGGGGAATCCCTGCGAGTGTTCTAATGTGTAAAAATCAGTTTACATGTTACTGGTAAAGAAATAAATCCACAGAAAACTTTTGAAATTTCCTCAAAATAAGATAACCAACATCCCCCTAAATGCTATAATACATGGAGATATCACACTAAATTCACATTCACGTGATGGCCCGCTGCGTTGACCGTAAGCATGGTAAGCTTTACGTTGATAAGAGTGAGGAGTTCGTCTTCCTGAACAGGTTTTTTATGAAGGCCTCAGAGACACTGACTCTGGAATGCTGTGCTTGTTTCAACCACTTTTTTCCAATCGTCTGATCCCATTGGATCTGACTAAGCCGACGTGGAAATGATCGACAGCTTTCTTAACCAGTCAGAAACCACAATGGGTTGAATGGAGGCACGCGCACTGATACCCTAGTGGGTAAGAAAAGTGCCCCTTCTGCTGGACCCCAATTGTTTCTTCATTCAATATTTAAGAATAAAAAATACTCTCTCTGCCATCAATTCCCCCAAATGTGTTTTGATATTTGACGGGGCATTTGTTTGAGTTCTTGTGAGAATTTCGTCCCGACATGCACCGCGGCGCCCCCATGACGTTTGTCATGTTTAATCAAGAGAGTGACACAGACAGGCAGAGAGTTTAAACATAGTTTTACTGTCTACAAATTAGACAAGTTCACTAGTTTTAATTATTCAAATTTAAAGTTAGGTTGTAAGTTGAGCTATGACAGTCTGGTGAGGTATATTATTAGTGTTATGCTGCTTATCCTTCAACTCTGTCAGAAAACAGTACAAAAACAATTGTGCACAACATCGATTCATCTAATTTACAATATTTTCAGCATAATGCCAAGAAAAGACAGACTGGGCAGAAGGACTGGGAAAATATCCTACTGTGTTTTTTGTTTGTTTATTTTATTATTAATTTCATGAATAATTTTGAGGATGGGTGCCCTTTTGTTTTGGTCTGAGCACCTGCCCCCTAAGATGCCTGTGCACGTGCCTGGTAAAACGGCACTTGAGACTGAGGATCGGCTGAACCCCCCCACTAACCCTAACCTAACTCAAACCCTAAACCCTGCGCTCTTGTGGTGCGCTT
Source organism: Gasterosteus nipponicus (assembly GCA_014132575.2). NCBI lineage: Eukaryota > Metazoa > Chordata > Actinopteri > Perciformes > Gasterosteidae > Gasterosteus > Gasterosteus nipponicus. Next base: position 18,893,181 of record BMAF01000008.1, on the reverse strand, counting down.
GCTATGGCGGCTGCACATCTCTCACTAAAAAGAAAATGTATTAATTGCCTAATTTCGTTTAGTACACAATATTCCTGTTCAAAGTTTTTTTCTGCTCGGCTCCAAAATCCAAATGGGTGAGGCTTCATATTATGCCCATTTCCTGGTTCATGCTGTAATTTCCTTTTCTGCTAGAATATGTTTACATGTTATCAACACATTATTCTTCTGATACTGTGTCAGAAAATATCTGTACTAAACTATTACTCGGAAGGGGGTTTGCTGTATTCAAATGAGCCGTCATGTGACATAGTAAACTGATTGGCTTGTTGACTCACATGATTTTGGTTGTCTTGGATCACAATTGAATTGTTGATGATATATATATATATATATATATAATATAATGGACTGCATTAATTCACAAGCAGTGAAAGAAGGGACTTCTTCGTGGTATAACCTAACACTAACCCTTTAAAATGAAGTGATGTGTGACCCCACTCAGAGGTCACAGTGGTGGAGCAGAGTTAGGGTTAGTCTCCTATGCGAGGGTTAGGGATAGGCCTCCTATGTGTATTCTACACTGACACACTTCCCCCTGATAATGCAGGTATATTGGCGAGTCACTGAGGATAAGCAGAAGGAGTGCACGTACAAAGGGAAACATGCTGAGGTTTGTGAAAGAACTTGCATACACTTACTTTTAGTGGCAGCAGTTCATCTCTGCATTAGTAAATCATTTATATTAGAGCCTCTTCAAGTCCACACAGAAATCTTGTAAGCGTTGGGAGTACAGCTTCAGATCTGATTTTATGGTATGGTATGTGTCTGACCTTGACTAGACTTACTTTGACCGTGAATAACTTTTCCCTGACCTTGTCTAACCTTGCTCTGACCTTGGCTAACATTGCGCTGACCTTCAAAACCTTGCTGTGAGCTCTGCTGGATCTGGTTGCAGGTGGAATGTCGTAACTACATCCGGACCCTGCACATAGTGAACAACACCACGATGTTTGTGTGCGGAACGAATGCGTTCAGCCCCATCTGTGATTATATGGTGAGTCAATGAAGGTGTCTTAATTCAGATGTGTCTTGGCATGGTTTAAGTCATACTAATTATCAAAAGTTTATTCTTCATGTCAAGCAGCTGGTGTATTACATTTAGCAAAACCATATCCTGTTGGTGACTAGCCGTTTTTTTTTGCCTCTGCTCCAAAAATGGCATACCCATGATAAAAACGTATAATAACTCTTCAACTTGGACAATTTTTTTCTGTCAAAACAAAGGGGATTACTAACAACCCTATAAGTTCTATAAAACATGGAGATACCTGGCTAAAAACATCTGTCATAGCCCAGGTTGTGGACAGTCATTGTGGAAGGTTTTACTTTGTTAAGTTCTCATGACTTGTGGTGAAATCCTCGCATTTACTCTGAGATCTGAAATTCCGGGCTGTGGTAGTCCAATATTGTTCAACCCCCTTTTAGAATAGTTTGATCATATTGGATTCAAGTAGCATGACGTTGTTAAGAGCGCCAGCTCTCTTAGCCACTCAGAAGCCAAAACGGCAACGTTCGTCTGAGATACAGATATCACGAATACTATATTGGTTTTCTGCCTCATCTTTTTTGTTAGCTTCGACCGATCAACTGTTCAACTTTTGCACGGCCGGGTGTAAATTATCTGAAGGAATTTACATGATTTTTCTGTCAGGGCTTGCTCAAGCTTGGATGTTTCCAGAGATATGAGTCACCAGCATTATTATATATATATATATATATATATATATTTTTTTCAAGGCAAATGGTTTAATTATTTGCACAACCCGATTCTGTGTCCAGAATGGGGACATTGGAAACCAACGGGTCCATAGATCCTTTAAAAGTCACACATCTTTTTTTAAAACTCTTAATTGTATTAATTTGGGTAAATTATTATAATAGTCAGCTAATTTTCTCAGCAAGATGTCTAATTTCTTCATTTCCTTCACTGTCACGGTGTGGGTTATTTCCTGTCTTATTTTGTAGTTTCTGCTTCGTGTCTCCCTGGGTAACTTCACTTCCTGCCTTGTCCTGTCATCCCCTGTGATTGTCTGATTGTTTCCACCTGTGTCCAATCACCTGCACCTCCCTAGTGTATTTAAGCAGTGTGTGTCTCTTGTCACTTGTCGCGTCATTGTCTATTGTCCTGGATGTTCCTTCCTGCCTTTTGCCCCGGTTCCTGTGTGTGTTTTTGCCCGTTGGCCTTTTGCTTTTTGCCTTTTTGACTATTAAAGTCTTTTGTGCTTTTGAAAGTCTGCATTTTGAGTCCTGCCTTCCCTGCATCCCTGACACTCATTTAATTTCTCATTGTCTCTATTGATAGAGACAATGACAACCCCGTCGTGGCCCAGGGGTTATTGTCTTTGTTGGGTTCCATTTGCTCATGAATGAAGAGTGAGCATCTTAAATTATTCAGCAATAGTAATATCTGAGATTAACGTTTGGAGATCTAGAAAGTCAACGAATAATAGCCATCCATCCATCCCTCCATTGTCCTCCTCTTATCTGGGGTCGGGTGGCGGTGGCAGCAGGCACAGCAGGTTGACCCAGACTTCCCTATCATCAACATGTTCCAGCTCATTCTGGGGGATCTCGAGGCGTTTCCGGGCGGCATCCTAGTTTGATGCTTGAACCGCCTCGGTGACTCCTTCCTACCCAAGGGAGTAGCGTCTCAACTCCAACTTCCCTCCTGATGTCCGACCTCCTTTTCTAAGGCTGAACCCAGTCAACCTTCGGAGGAAACTCATTTTAGCCTCTTGTATCCTTGTTCTTGGGGTCACGACCGAGAGTTTCTACCCTCACTCGTGAACGAGACCCGCCGATACCTGAACGCCTTTGGTTGCGGTAGGCCATCCGTCCCCATCCCGAGAGAACAATCCACTGGTTTTCGGCAAAGCACCATCGCCTTAGATTTAGAGGCACTAACCCTCATCTCTGCTGCTTCACTCTCGGGTGCATTTTCCGAGTGAATGCTAGAGGTCACTGAGGAGGCCAATGGGACCACGTCATTTGAAAAAAGCAGTGTGGTGGCCTGCTTTTGAACTTCCTCGTTTCGGTGGCCGGAACTCCGCTTCCTGACTCACACGTTGTCGCTCCCATAGAAGACACTCAATGCTTGTGTTCTCATTTACATTGTTTATTTAAGTTTTACATTTGGTCGTTTCATTTGATCATGATTAACAGAGTGGACAACGTAAGGTCGAAAGACTGTGCCGATGTCCCGTCCAATACAAAAGCCAGCCCCCGTGCCTCAGGCCCACCCCCTCCTCTTATCCACTGATCCTCGTAAGGTGCATCTAATAAATCATAAAGAAAGTTATTTCAAATATGAACAAAAAAATACGTTAAGTGAATACACATAATTCCTACCAACAAAACAAATAAATGATTTGTAACAAAACAGAAAATATGGCTCCAACAAGCAGAGAGGCAATCTCGACATCCCCCCGGACCTCCACTGCTTCCCAAATGCGCCTAGATAACCAACCGCACCGGTGATAAAGGGAATGTCTGACTTATTGCCGAGAATACAAACACAGTTTCTACTTTAGTCATAGATAGACGGCCAGTCTATGTATGAACGGACCATTTTTAACATGCTGATAGACTCCTACCATACAAAAAGTTTTTATGTTTTTCTCTCGCTTTCGCTCTGTCTCTGCCCCCCACCCCCTCACAGACGTTTGTTAATGGGCAGCTAAGACTGGAGGGAAAGCAGGAGGAGGGAAAGGGGAAGTGCCCTTTTGATCCTTTCCAGAGATACTCCTCCCCTCATGATCGGTGAGTGAGTGAAAGCTGCCGAGTGGTCAAAGTGCACCAACAGAAACTATCTTCAGTTTTATAACTGTGGCTGTATTTTCCGTGACAAATGAGCAGGATTACAAATGGCCTCCTCACAGTGCTGCCTGCTCACTCTACATATGCATATGCTCCAATCACTCAGGCAAAGTCAGTCCATAAGCCGGCGTAAAAGGATAATATGAATAATGAATCTCCAGGAACCCTTCCCCTAACCTATTGTTCCTGTCCAACAGGAAGTGACCTGTACTCTGCTACATCCATCAACTTTTTGGGCTCTGAGCCGGTGGTTCTACGCAGCTCCGACTTGTCTCTCCGCACAGAGTTTAAGAGCTCCTGGCTCAGTGGTGAGTCTTTTCTATGATATTTTATATAACCGTTTCATATGATTCAAAGCTAAGAGGAATCTACTGTAGTTACACAATTGATGCAAGATCCAGTACTTTCTACAGGACTAAAGTAACTGAGGGTCATCTTTCTAGATTTACCCTGCTGTTTACATTTATTTCCTTATTTCAGAGCCACACTTTGTGTACATGGACTTTGTGGGAGAGAGTTTTGAGAGTCCTGATGGTGATGATGATAAGGTGTACATGTTCTTCAGTGAGAATGCCATGGAGTACGACTTCTACAGCAAAGTAGCAGTGTCTCGAGTGGCTCGAGTCTGCAAGGTAGAGTTAGATAACTCGTGAATTACACCTCCCCTTCTGACCCTCTGGTTGCCATGAATAAAAGGACAGTTGTCTCTATGTTCAGGGGGATATGGGCGGCCAGAGGACGCTGCAGAGGAAATGGACAACGTTCCTGAAAGCCCGCCTGGATTGTTCCCTTCCTGAACCCAGTCTGCCCCCCATTGTCCAGGATGTCTTCCTGCTGGAGAACGAGGACTGGAGGAAGAGCGTCTTCTATGCTGTGTTCACACCGCAGTCGTACGTGCTTACGTAACAGTTTCATGTCTAAGGATGGGGGTTGACCTTTAGGTGACCTCTGGCATGGAAGGAAGTCTGCTGAACAGCTGAATTTAAATAATCTTTTTGAGTCACTCCAAAAATCATCCGTATACTTGATAATAAAAATTGGATAATAAATGTCTTTGGTTCTGTGTTTTAGGGGCTCGTCCCAGGTCTCAGCTGTGTGTGCATTTAGGGTGTCAGACATTCGGCACGTTTTCAACAAGGGAAAGTTTAAAACCCCGGTTGCCGTGGAGACGTCTCACGTCAAGTGGGTGATGTTCACTGGAGAGGTGCCGGTCCCCAGACCAGGAGCAGTGAGTCTTCACACTGAGCCGTGAGTGATGGTGAATATGAAAGCCTTCCAGGTGTTAATAATTCATTTGCTTTTCAGTGCATCAATACGGTGTCACGTCAATTGGGGATGAATCGATCTCTGGACCTTCCCGACAAAACCCTCCAGTTCATCCGGGACCGGCCACTCATGGAGGAGGCGGTTGGCCCGCTGACCGGAGGCCCGCTGCTAGTGACGAGCGGAGCTCTGCTTACCCGGGTGGTAGTGGACAGCGTGATGGGGCTGGACGGGAGAAGGCATGCAGTCATGTTCATCGGCACTGGTAACCTAACCCCCTAACCTTTATTGCTGGTAGCACAAACCATCGCAGGCCCACTCAGCCCTAACCATTGGCACCACTGATAAGCAATATCTGTAATGCTCAAAGGCGGACCTACACCTGGTGGAATAAACTAAAATATTGGTTTTCAGGGTTTCTCCATTATGTAAAACATTTAGTCAAAGTCATTAATACTTGTCCCTAATATGACCCACCCAGTGTGACCTTGAGTTTGTGAGGATCTCTTATGTCTCCACGATCATAAGTTAAGCTACAACAACAACGTGCAACATAAATAAATGTTTTGTTTTATATATAGTAGTATGCTAGTAGTATTGCTAAAACCTTAAAATCTACAACACACTTACAGTGCATCCGGAAAGTATTCACAGCGCTTCACTTTTTCCACATTTTGTTATGTTACAACCTTATTCCAAAATGGATTAAATTCATTATTTTCCTCAACATTCTACACACAACAACCCATAATGACAAAGTGAAAACAGTTGTTTGCAAATTTTTGCAAATCTGTTAAAAATAAAAAACGAAAACATAACATGTACATAAGTATTCACAGCCTTTGCCGTGACACTCAAAATTTAGCTGCATCCTGTTTCCACTGATCATCCTTGAGATGTTTCTACAACTTGATTGGAGTCCACCTGTGCTAAATTCAGTTTATTGGACATGATTGAGAAAGGCACACACCTGTCTATATAAGGCATCACAGCTGACAGTGCATATCAGAGCATAAACCAAGCCATGAAGTCCAAGGAATTATCTGTAGACCTCAGAGACAGAATTGTATCGAGGCACAGATCTGGCAAAGGGTACAGAAAGATTTCTGCAGCTTTGAAAGTCCCAATGAGCACAGTGGCCTCCATCATCCGGAATGGAAGAAGTTTGGAACCACCAGGAGTCTTCCTAGAGTTGTGCCGCCCAGCCAGACTGAGCGATCGGGGAGAAGGGCCTTAGTCAGGGAGGTGACCAGGAACCCGATGGTCACTCTGACAGAGCTCCAGCGTTGTTCTATGAAGAGAGGAGAACCTTCCAGGAGGACAACCATCTCTGCAGCACTCCACAAATCAGGCCTGTTTGGTAGAGTGGCCAGACGGAAGCCACTCCTCAGTAAGAAGCACATGACAGCCCGCCTGAAGGACTCTCAGACCATGAGAAACAAAATTCTCTGGTCTGATGAAACAAAAGATTGAACTCTTTGGCCTGAATGCCAAGCGTCATGTCTGGAGGAAACCAGGCACTGCTCATCACCTGGCCAATACCATCCCTACAGTGAAGCATGGTGGTGGCAGCATCATGCTGTGGGGATGTTTTTCAGCGGGAGGAACTGGGAGACTAGTCAGGATTGAGGGAAAGATGAATGCAGCAATGTACAGAGACATCCTCGATGAAAACATGCTCCAAAGCGCTCTGGACCTCAGGCTGGGGCGACGGTTCATCTTCCAACAGGAAAACGACCCGAAGCACACAGCCAAGATACCAAAGGAGTGGCTTCGGCACAACTCTGTGAATTTCCTTGAGTGGCCCAGCCAGAGCCCTGACTTGAACCCGATTGAACATCTCTGGAGAGATCTGAAAATGGCTGTGCACCGACGCTCCCCATCCAACCTGATGGAACTTGAGAGGTTCTGCAAAGAAGAATGGGAGAAACTGCCCAGAAATAGATGTGCCACGCTTGTGGAATCATACCCAAGAAGACTTGAGGCTGTAATTGCTGCCAAAGGTGCTTCAACAAAGTATTGAGCAAAGGCTGTGAATGCTTATGTACATGTGATGTTTTCGTTGTTTATTTTTAACAGATTTGCAAAAAACAGTTTTCACTTTGTCATTATGGGTTGTTGTGTGTAGAATGTTGAGGAAAATAATGAATTTAATCCATTTTGGAATAAGGCTGTAACATAACAAAATGTGGAAAAAGTGAAGCGCTGTGAATACTTTCCGGATGCACTGTACATTCATCAAGACTGTTTCTCTGTTTTGGGGTTTCCATCCACTGTGACTACGAGGTAGCAGACAGTGAGTAGTTAATATAGAAATTATAATGTTTTACACTCTTTGTTTCTGGTTCTTATCTATACCAAATTGTAAATTGGCTTATGTGATGAAATTGCACTTTCTTGTTTCTTGCTCTTCTGAGTTTGTATCACTATGGTTGAAATGCACTTATTGTATGTCGCTTTGGATAAAAGCGTCAGCTAAATGACATGCAAGTAAGTTTCTGCTTGTTTTTGTTGTTGTTCATTCAACTGTTGCTAACTTTGATGCAGCGTAAGAGTGTGACATCACCTTCCTCCAGCTCTAAACGGATAAAGCCCTTTTGATTGTAAGCTTTAAATACCCATTGGTATAAGAGTTACTTTCATTTTTCTAATGAATGCTTATTGTCTCCTGATAGAGAACGGTTACATTCAGAAAGCTGTGAACTATGCCGGAGAGATGTTCATCATTGAGGAGATCCAGCTGTGTGAAAAGCCTGTGCCTATTAGCACTTTGCGCCTCTCCTCCAGCAAGGTAAATGCTAATAAGCTCATCACCTCGTCAACTATGGTCTCTGAGCTCATAATCAGCTATCTGGCACAAGTTCGTGGCTGGATTTGCATTGTCAAAAAAATGACATAGCGTGTATTCCTAACCACTATTTCTTGACCTCCTTGAAAAACATAACGGGGTCAAGGAAAGATGGTTGGGAGGATTCATGAAAAGTTAGGAAAAGACAGCTGTGGAATTTAGGGAATCAGACTCTCTTTCACTAAGGTACGTAGTGATGCGTCGGGAGACCAAAGTTACTTTCGTCAGTTAGCAGCGGTAAAACTACAATTTCTCTGAATATGGACTACAAAGAAGCATCATAGATATCATCATGTGTTGTTACAGTGCCGAGTCATGCAGACGACATAAACAACCAGGTTCAAAGTATTACTTTATTAACAAGGTGGCAACATAAATTAGCTATGCTAAAAGTTACTTTCATACACTCACACGTTTCTCGGCCATGATGGTTATTTCTCGTGAGCACCCGAATGATACGTCACTATTTAAATATTGCCACCACAAAGAATTGTGGGACGGAATTATCTCCTTTCCTTTTGCAAATGATGGTCAAGTGGTTCCTATGCTAAAGGAGCTAAGTAAGGAAGCATTAAAGCTCTTTTTTTTAGCATTCGAGAATTCAAACAGCCTGGGGGCCACTTGCACTACTTCCAGGTCATTTCACTCACTTAGGAACCTTCCTAAGCAAATTTGACAATTTGAATCCAGCCTACAGTATATCTCCACTAAAAAATGATGTCACTCAATTGCCTAGGGTTAATTTGTGTGTGGTTGTGTGTGTGTGTGTGTGTGTGTGTGTGTGTATCAGGGCCAGCTGTATGCAGGCTCAGAGTTGGGTGTTGTCCAAATGCCGCTCAGTAACTGCAGCCGCTATGACTCCTGTGCTGACTGCATTCTGTCCAGAGACCCCTACTGTGTCTGGGACTTCACCCCGAAGCTGTGCTCCTCAGTACACACGAGCACCGCCATACAGAGTCTGGAGGAGGGGGACACAATGCCGTGCCCAAAGCCAGGTACGTTGGCTTGTTGTGGCTCTGTCTGTGAATCGTGCCAGCATGAGATAATCTGACCATGTCTGCATCCTCAGATCCAGTAGTAGCTAAGAACTTCCTACTAGTCACAGAGAACAACATCCAGCTGCCCTGCCAGCCTCACTCCAACCTGGCTCAGGTCATGTGGCGATTGTCTGAGCAAACACTTCACTCCAGCAGCAAATACCACATCTACAGCGGCGGCCTTCTCCTCCTCCGCGCCTCTGATTCCGACGCAGGGCTTTACTCGTGTGACTCGGTGGAGCTGATCAGCGGGAGAGCCTACAACCGGACTGTGGCGGTTTATCGGTTACATCTCCACTCCGGCTCTGAAGCAGCAGGCAGCACAACTCCTATCTACGAGGTGACAAACTCCGTCCCAACACAGCAGGACCGGGGGGGGTCGGACATGCAGGACCCACCGTCCCCCGAGAACCAAAGCGACCCGGGAAAGGTGACCCGGCTGGAGGTGGCCGTGGCTTCTCTGTCGCTGCTCTGTCTCTTCCTGATGGGACTCTTGTTGTGGATCTGGACTCAAGGACGTGCACGGGAGTGCTTCAAGTTAGCAAAGCGCCCCGGTGAAAGTGAGGCCAAGAGGCAGTCAGCCGAGTACATCCACATCCAGAACCGGACTTCAGAGATAAACCTCCAGGGGGCCGAGCATCGAGCTGTTGACTTCAAAAGGAACGGGGAGCAGAACATCTCAACCCTCGAGGGTCTGGGATTTATATACGATGAGTCAGAGATCTGACATCACCAACTACCTTTTAAACAGGTGTGCTGCTGGGGATTAGAGGGTTTCACATCAGGGTATCTTCCATCATTTCAGGGCAGCTCATCTTCACTGTAAATATATATATATATAATATATATGACATATTATTTTTAGCATTGGAAGGGCTTAACACTGCTGCACACATTAACCGAGGAAAGGTATCGTATCACCGGAGTACTACCAGCCTGAAGTACTACAAGTCTGAATTACCACTAGAGTTCTTAGTGGTCGATGTGGCACAGGGGGTAGAGGGTGCGCTGGGAACCACAAGGTTGGCGGTTTGAACCCTGGCTGCCCCATATCATCCGAGAAAGATAATGACCAAGAATGTGTGGAATGGTTGTGACGGTTCCCTCGCTTCTGTCTGTTTTTTTTAATAGCAATTTGTTTTGCTCTCATGGTTGTTGTCGCAATGTTGTTCAGTTTGGTTACCGCTACTACCCGTTCGCCCAACTACTACCCCTTCCCCCCAGGACCGACGGCCAGTGGCGTGGGGGTCTGTACTCATGCAACATCCTCTGTCCCAAAAGCCTCACATCGGCACAGGAAAAGCTCCCCAAAAGATGATAAACCCTTCGATGGGGAATGGCTAATTTTATTATCGTTGAGCATAATAGTAAGTTCAACAGTTTGATTATATTCATTTAATCTTTACTGTTGTGTGTTGGAATGACAGTAAATCAGTCCGCACTACATACATAAGTACCAGGGGCCTCATTTATAAAACCTTGCGTAGGATTTGCGCCAGAAGTGGCGTACGGATGAAACATAGGACGTGCGTACGCACAGAAATATTCAGACTTATAAAACCGTGCGCACGCACGTCCTACGCAGTTTTCCCTTTAATAAATCACAATCACTTCTAAATGCAGCGCAGCTTTTGCGGCTTCATGTCACGCCCATAGTTGCCCATATATATTATATTACATTACATTACATGTCATTTAGCTGACGCTTTTATCCAAAGCGACGTACAATAAGTGCATTCAACCAAAGGGTACAAACTCAGGAGAACAAGAAACAAGAAAGTGCAATTTCCTCAAATAAGCCAATTTACAATTTGCTATAGATGAGTGACGTTACAAGTACAATTTAAGTGCTACAGTGCTACAAATATATAGTCTGTGGAACGCCCACAAATTAATATTCATCGATTGCGAAATCATGACAAACACAGAGGAAAACGAAGAAACGTAACTTCACTCAGTGTGAAGTGGAAATGATCATTGGGAGGTGGGAAGGAGAAGTAAGATGCTCTTCGGAGGACACAGTGTGGACATCACTGATGCCAACAAGGCACCTGAGGGGCAAAAGGTTGCAGGGCAACGCTGCAGCCTCACGACCTCGGACCGTGGCCGAAATAAAGAAAAAATGGTCTGACATCAAAGTGGATGCAAAAAAGTGTTTAGCGCGTCATCGCCAAGGTGTGTCTGCCCCGGGGGGGAAAGGGGACACCGGAGCTGTCCCCTCCTGATGAGAGACTGGCGGCAGTGATTGGGGATCGGGGACAGGGTCTGGGCCAACATCGGCGTCAGGGGGTCGAGGCACGTTTGGAAGCTGTGCCACATTATGCTGCACAGCACATGCAGCACGATGTTTCACACCTTTTCAGGAGTAAACAACAACCTCCTCCAGTGCAGTCGAGGCAGCGCCATCTGCCCTTAAACAGGCCGATGGGGCGCTGCACTACAGCGCCAATCCTTCCATGTGCCACGTCTCCTAAGAGCGCAAGATCAGCCATCAGCGTCATCACGCATTGTGACGGCATCATGGCGTTTTATTACCGTCCGTCTGATTGCATCTGACGAGCAACAGCTGTGTTTAGAGGATGAATTGCATAACATGCCGATATTATTGCAGAACATATTTCACTTTTCCTTTTGAAAATGTGTTCATTTGTATTTCTGTTTGTTTTACGCTGCAGATCAAACGGGTGTTTGTGTTATTTATGAGGGGCAGTATTGGCATTTCTTTTACACAACAGTCTAGTTTTACACACTTTCACACACGCACTTTCACACACGTTTCTTGCATTTGCCGACGGTTCTCATTTCACCCGTTTTGTGCGTACGCACGGGTCCGCGCTTGCGTGAAGGACCGCACATTTTTCCGTCAAGTTTGCGTTTTATAAATACCAATTATTGCGTAGAGAGTGGCGTACGCCTTCTTTTGTGCGTACGCAACGTTTTATAAATGAGGCCCCAGATTATTAAAAACACACATTTGACCACGGATTCTTTTCAGTGTAATCCTGGGGTCATAAAACAAGAGAATCTGAATCAGTCCTTGAGACGCAACAAACACACAAACCATTCTGACAGAAAACCAGAAAAACTCAACATCTACTTTTTATGACACAATTCAATTAATGCAGAGGGAGAGAAGCGATTTGGTGAATCGATGAGAAATCAGAGGGAAGGAGAGTAAATGTTTCCAATTGCTGTTCACTGAAAGCACAAATGCACAACAAAAAGGCTTTTTAAGGCAAAAGTCATGCAAGATATTTTAAAGATATCAGGCAATATTAAGGCGCATTTCAAGAAATTACAGCCAGAGCAGGTGACACTGAGTATCAAAAATAAAGAGAATAATACACCCAACAGAATTCCGATGGTTCTTTAGGGCTCTATTGTTATGAAAGGGATAAGGGGGTGGTTGTTTGGCACAGTACCATTCCTAGTATGATGAAACTATCAAAGTTTATAAGGCACTCGCCCTACTGATACACAATTGCATCTTTGCAACAATTTTGAGCATAAAAGTGTCTCTCATTCATTTAAATAAACTAGATGTAAACACAAACTGAAATGGAATGGCATTGTTGGAAGATATAACCTTTGGTCACAAGAGGGTACGATGAAATAGAGCTGTGTGTCTCCATCTAGACACGACTCCCAGTTACCCCCAGTGGCTGTTGTCGGGGTAACTGGGCACTGCCGCCGGGTACTGGGGTAAACTGGGACCTTGGGCTGTCTGGGTGACAGCATTAAAGCCCGCCTCTCTCACTGGGGCACTCTTCCACAGGCCGGTGCTCCACTCCTCCTGAGCGCGCTTCATGCTGCCGCCGCCGCCACGGTACATCCTGTGCACCTGTGTGGGGGACATCATTATTCTTTATGTATATGACAGACAGGTGTATGTGGGGGTGGTTAGGATGTACATACAGTGCCTTGTATTGCCCCCTTGGACTTTTTCCCATTTTGTATTGTTACAAACTGGAATTCAAATAGACTTTTTCCACAACATGCATAGTACTTTGAAGGTGGAAAATCTGTTAATGATGCATTAGTGCCCCTTCCACCCCCAAAAAACAAATACCAAAAATACGAGTAGAGACCCTATTTACTAATTATGTGACTTGAAGGCAATTGGGGACACCAAATCTTTGTGAGGGGTTTTACAGTAAAGGGGGTGAATACATATGCACATAACACTAGTCAGATTTATTCCATGACAAAATGTAGTTTTGTCGTTCAATTGGGGTTCAAGCTCATACAAAGCCCTGTGTGTATATATAACTCACCTTGATGAGGACTAGAGCCATTAGAGCCGTGACCGCAGTGAAGAGCAGAGTGGTGATAAGCATCACAATAGCTGAGCCCACATTGTAGCTGAAAAACATCACGGTGGCAATCCAGCCGCTGGGACGTAATGGGGAGGTGGAGACGTGTGGGTTAGTGTATCATAACGTAAGCAAGTAGAAAGCGCAGTTTGATACAAATAATCAAGGTTATAAGGAGCCATTAACGGGATAGTTGAGATGTTATGAGGGGAGGTCCTGTAAGAATACGTGTTCAAGATTTGGAGCCTGGTCGGGGTTATCAAAAATTCAGCCGAATAACTTCTCTCGTTCTGGAAAATTTATTTGTCAGATCACAGGTCAAGTATCAGCGCTGCGTTTGCAAAGGCAGGAGCAGTTCAGGCAGCACACAGGCCGGAAGCACAACTAACTAACATCAGCAAGAACATCATGTTTTATAACCCTTGAAAGACAGAGAAGGAAATATTTCTATTGGCCCTAAACTGGCGTAGAGGAGACCTTCCACCTCCCGCAGATCTAAGATCCGGTCACATCCAATGTCCAGACTCCTGACTTAACGTAAACATCGTAAACAGAGTGTATGTTGAATAGTGTTGGTGTGTTCTCTAACCCCCCTTGGCTGGTAAATCTTCTAGTTGACCAAGCAGACCTTACATTCCTCAGCCAGGACATAAACTGACTCCCCATCCTGTCAGACTCGCGGTCTGCCTGCTTGGCAGATCCTGCTTTTACCTAACTCTTAAATCAAGACAAGACAGCAAACCCCCAACTAAAACCCATGAGAAGAACTTTTGATTATCAGTCCTGATCCATATTTAGTTAAGTAGGTTGGTCTTATGAGAAGATAAAAGATGACTGCCGCTTCCAGCTGTACATGATGCTAGCCGTTAGCCTGTTTGATAGCTTTGTCGCTCATTCGGGGAGCGGACTTCACCGCCTGCACGTCATACTTCTCTACCAAGGGAAGTGTACCAGGGCAAGACACCGCGTGCTCAAGCACAGTGACTGGATGTTCAAAAAAAAGGCAAACATGGTTGTATGCTGTTTGTTAGAAGAGCAAAGTTTTTCCTGAACAGGTCGCAATATAACATTAGGTACGAGGATGTCTCCTACAGCTCGTACCCACAGACAGGGTTACTATTAATTTATCTTTATCATCTGTCGGGGGGTTGTAACGCTGATAGACACTGCAGTGTAACACTATTTTGTCGGCAAAGTTGAAACGTTTGCGTTTGTATGTAATACTGTGGCACAAAACGCTTGCGTCACGTTTGGTGTGAACATAGCATTACATAACCCCTAACCCTAAAAGAAAGGCCGACCTGAAATAATCACCAACAGCCTTAGACTATGTTCAGGCTATCTATCTATTAACCCTGCCTACCTACCTACCCATCCATTTATCTATCAATCTACCTACCTACTCATCTACCTAGTCTCCTACCCACTCATCGATCTATCTACCTACTCACCAATTTATTTACCTTACTACCGATCTACTCATCTATTAATTTACTTACCTATCCATCTACCTACCTACTCATCTACCCATCTACATATCGCTCTACTCATCCATCTAGCTATTCATCTACCTACCTACCCATCCATTGATTTACCTTTTTACCTACCTACTCATCCATTTATCTACCTACCTGCCTTTCTACCTAACTGCCCTACAGATAGAAGTGCAATCTTCTGCAAACTCTCCTCCTATCTCCACCATAACAACCTCCTTGACCCCTACCATTCAGGCTTCAAGGCCATTCCACAGAGACTTCTCTCCTTGCTGTCTCAGGGCAACTCCACACTGCTAGAGCCACCTCTCTCTCCTCTGTCCTCGTCCTTCTGGACCTCTCTGCTGCATTTGACACAGTCAACGGCCAGATCCTTATTTCTTCCCTTTAGGAACTTGGTGTCTCAGGCTCTGCTCTCTCCCTTCTCTTGTCCTACCTTGATGTCCCCACCTGCCGGGTAACCTGGAGAGGATCTGTGTCGGAAGCTTGTCCTCTTACTACTGGAGTTCCTCAGGGTTCCGTCCTGGGTCCCCTCCTCTTCTCGCTCTACACCAACTCTCTCGGCGCTGTCCTTCGCTCGCATGGCTTCTCCTTCCTGCCTGTCTGATTGACATCTCTCGGTGGATGTCCACTCACCATCTGAAAATCAACCTCGACAAGACTGAACTACTTCTATTTCCGGGGAAAAGATTCTCCGATCCTGTAGATACACGCCCTACAACATCAGGAGAACACGTCCTCTTCTCACTCATAAGGCAGCGCAGGTACTGATTCAGGCTCTTGTCATCTCCCACCTGGACTACTGTAACTCTCTCCTGCTACCACCATTCCACCTCTGCAGCTCATCCAGAATGCAGCAGCTCCACTGGTCTTTACCCTTCCTGAGTTCTCCCTCACTACTCCACTCCTCCGCTCTCTTGACTGGTACCGGTGGCTCATCCAGTTCTAAACACTGGTGCTCACGTACCATGCTGTGAATGGATGGGGTCCAGCTTACATCCAGGACCTGGTCCAACCCGACATCCCGACCTGCACTTCTCCGCTCTGCATGTGATAAACTGCTTGTTCCTCCTCACTGAGAGCAAAACACTCGACTAGATCACCACTCTTTGCTGTCCTGCTCCTAAATGGTGGAACGAGGTCTCTGAAGACATCAGGACCACAGAGAGCCTTCAGACTCACCTCGACTAAAGACTAACAAATTGTAGCACTTCAATTGTAATGGTTGTAACGCCACGTATCTATAGTAAATTGTGAATTGGCTTATTTGAAGAAATTGCACATTCTTGTTTCTTGTTCTTCTGAGTTTGTATCCGTATGGTTGAAATGCACTTATTGTAAGTCGCTTTTGATAAAAGCGTCAGTTAAATGATATGTAATGTAAAAGTGGCCGCTAATGCATTGTGACCCTGTCGCTGGTAAAACTAGAGCAACCATCATACAGTCCTCACCTTGTCCCCCATCCAGGTATTCCAATAGTCTGAATGAGGGCTAAGAGACACTGGAGGAAGAAGATGAAGAAGAAGGCCATGAAGTTGAACGAGCTGTCGGCTCTGTGAAGAAAGGGTAACGTGTGTATACAACGTGGCTCTTTTTTTTTTTTGGTCACATCAAACACAATGTGGCACCTTTTTACAATCATACTGACAGAGGAGTGGAGATGGAAGAGGAAAGCAGCTGGTTGTAATACTTTACCCAGAGACACTTTAAACCGGTGACTCACCTGAAGGCTTTGTAGAGGGGTCTAAACCAGCAGGTGTAACTACACGGACTGAAGAGGATCAACCAAAGGAGGGAGAAGCCAAAGTTGGCTGCACTTCCCCCTCCTGCCCACCAGGCAACACATGAGATCACATTCAAACACAGTGTGCCTGAATACACTGGGAGGAAGGGGGGGGGGGGCACACACAATCAGGGTCAGGGTAGACTTTAACAACGGAGAGTCTTTTTATGAAATGTGAAAAAACATACTCATCCAAAGGGTGTAGATTCTTTTCACTAACTGCTGGTAAAGTTCAGGAATCTCCTCTTCAATGTTCTGGTAAAAACATGACTTTATTCTCATGAACGGAGGCAATGGAGGGAAGTTATTCACCCGATCTGAAACAGGAAATATAATATTGTATATGTAAATTAGATCAGGGCAAGTTAACGCCGACAATGATTGTATCATGCGTTAACGTTTTTTTTGTTTGAGAATTCTGAGGGGTTTAACACTTTGCACATATAAACCAAGAATATAAACCAAGAAAATGGAGAAAATTACTGCACTTTTAAATTAACATTTTCATTTTAAATCTCTACTTCAGCAGACTACGTTGGATGCGATGTGCGGAAGAACTGTCGACAAACCAATGCAGGATTGAAGCATCTTAGAATCACAACGCATGAGTGTGTTCGAGCCTCCCCGAGCACCAACTGTTGTTCTCACTGATGACATGCAGACTCACACAGCAGTCTGAAGTACATCATCTGCACCCTGTGAAAGGTGGTTCTCTCTTGCTGGTCATGTTGTTCAGAAGAAGAAAGGTTCTTCATCATCTGAACATTACTTTATTAAAATTAAATATTAAATATAAAAATTACTTTTTTTTTCTTAGCAACTGGCTCGGTGCAATGGAGGAAGAAAATGTAAAGTCGCAGGAATGGATTAAAAAAAAAGTGGATGTTAAAAGTTAATTTTGTCATTGTGTAACTGCTCAACCTGCATCACTAAAAAAAGGTTTTCTTTGATATTTGAGATTCAAAGGAAATCCACATTCTTTACAAACTAAAAAGTCATTTTTTTGTGCTAGAGCACTTTAACCTCACTAACAGGGACCCTTACTACTGAACATATGCTGCATTATGCATCATTCTGTTCCCTGATAAAATATGTTTTATTGGTACCTGTTCAGAAAAAAAAGAAAACAAATGTATGTGAAGAGATTGCCTGTTACATGTTTTGATAACATTAAAATAAAAGCAGGCAATACACTCGTTTTTATGTATTATTCAATTTTTCGCGTAATCCGATGAAAAAGAAATCAAAGCCCCCCCACCCCCTTCTATATAGTAGGGAAACACTGGTATATCACAGACAAACTGGTAAGTAGATAAACTAGAAAAGGCATTTCCTGCTGAAAATGCGTTGGAATGCAAAAAGCTGAAAGCTGCACTGAATATTTGAAAATAGCTGAAAATACAGAAAGTTGAAGGGAATTTGAATACATTTGCTGAAATGACAGATATTTGAAAAGCTGAAATGAATTTGAAATTGCTGAAAATACAGAAATGGGAGAAGCTGAAAGGAATTTCAATAGATTTGCTGAAAAAGCAGAAATGAAAACAGCTGAAATAAATTTGAAATATTGCAAAAAAATACAGAAATGAATATTAAAAAATTGCTGTTGATAGAGGCATAAGAATAGCTGAAATTATTTTAAAGAACTGCTGAAAATACAGGAAGTGGGGAAGCTGAACTTCAATAGATTTTCTAAAAACAGAAGTTGCAGGAGCTAAATTTGTTTAAAATTGTTTGTAGTAATATTAGTAGTAGTATTAGTTATAATTGTGGTATTAGTAGTACTAGCAGTATAAGCAGTAATAGTAGGTTTAGTATCAATAGCAGTATAAACAGCTGGAATACTATTAGCCATAGTAGTATTTGTAATAACATTAGTAGTAGTTGGAGTATTAATAGCAGTAGAAATACTAGTAGTATGGTAGTAGAAGTATCAGTTGTAGTACTAGAAGTACGAGTAATATTCGTAGTGGGAGACAGAATGTTTGTTATTCACACTTAAAAGTTTTTAATTAATAGGCCTCATCACAGACATTACAGTAAAAATTCTCCATGGGGCTTTTTATTTTGAAATTATTGGATTGGGTGGGGTGGGGGTGTAGATAGAGGGAGGGAGGGTGAGAGGGTGAGGAATGGAGGGTGGTGAGGAAGAGAGAGGGAGGGAGAGGGGAGGAGAATTAGACATGACTGACTGAGTGATTAACAGTGAGAAGAGGTCAGGGGGGAGGGGGGGGGGGCGAGTGTCTTTATCATATTGGTCTGTTGACAGAAAGCATATCTGCGTCATGTGACTCCACTAATCAGCTCATAGGAGCAGCTGTGAGCCACAGACAGATCTTTGCAGCATGTGAGTGCTCGTAACCACGATAACGGCGCACCTGTGCGGCTGCAAAAGGGCAGACACAGGACAGCGAGTTACACAGAATCCACACCTCAAACAAATGGGAACCAGCGCAAAACTATAACAGCTATCTAAAAAAAATACGGCGTTTGTATGAGACCCAAGACTCTACCGAACGCGTGGATGTGCTTTTTTATGTCTGTCCGGTAATAAATACGGCTCCTATGGCCGTTGACAAAACGTGTACCTTGTGGATTTTTGTGAGAAATATGTCGGCAGATTTGTATTGGAGCCTATGGGGGCTTTTGGCAGAGGTTGTGTCACTCAAACACTCCTTGCGCCAAAACTAAAAACTCTGGGATTCCATGAACACATTAATCCAATCAGCACAACCATACCCTCATTAATCTGAAGAAATGAAGCCTCTAGAGTGTATACTTTGGCTGCAAGGACAGAAGTTCCATACTTTTTTAACCAGATTTCTGCGCTGCTTCACCCTCTAGCCCGCGAGTCCCACTCTAGCAGACGCACACACACTCATGTAAAAGTCAGAAACGGAGCGAAGAACTAGTGAAACATAATCAGTGATTATGAAAAAAAGTACAATAGATATCCACAAGCAGTTTTTTTCATAAAATAGTTGAGACTTGTGTGAACATTTGAGAGTTGAAATGGTGTCTGTAGCTGAAAGATTGGCGAAGCTGAAAAATCTGAAAGTTGAAGAAGTTGAAGAGGATTTGAAAAGCAAACTCCATTTGAAAACCATGTTAAAATATTAACGATTATTGATTTATATAAATTCAAGCTTAAGAGGTAGAAAGCTGAAAAGTCATAGCCCTCAAGCCAGAAAGAAGCTGAATATTTTAATATTTGAAGGATTTTAATAGCTGAAAGTGTGAAGGAGTTGAAAGGTGGCACGGAAGAAATAGAAGAATAATAATAAGTTGAAATAAAGATTCGAAGAACAATACTTGGAATGCTTAAAGCATTCCAACTAATAAACGTTTTAAATGACAAACCTCCCATCTTAAATGTCCAATTTCTCCCTGGAAAGCAGGAAAAAGAATAAGTTAACACAATGTATTACCGTTACATGATGGTTCTAATTAACTGGTAACTAATGCTGACAGGAACTCATTAAATTATCCAGATTACTTTATAAATGTACGTGTGTGTGGTTAACATGTGTTTACGTTCTATAGTGATAATATACTGTAGTTGTCTTTGTAAATGTAAAGTTTACATGCGTTTACATTGTCTAGGGTGATAATATACAGTATTTAACGTTAGCTAACGTCAAAGCACGTTTTTGGACAACTCAGTACCGTTAGTAATTATTTATGTATACAGTGATTTGACAAAGAGTTAAAGGGCTTCTACACCAGCAAACCTACGAGACACTAAAAAGTGAAATGTTAATATTACCAGAGTACGGCGTTTGTCTCTACGTTTTCGACGACAACTGCAGGGGTCCGGGAATCATTTACGATGTGCTTTTTCTGAGCCCCTCAAATATACTGCGCCTGCGCAACATCGTAGGGCTTGTAGTTTTGAACATCTTTCAGCCAACGCGCTCCGGGGGCTGAAGAACTACAACTCCCAGGATTCGCAAGAGCGGTAAACGGAAAACGCGTGACTACAACGTGACGCCCTTTGGTTTGTATCCCACCGGATGCCATCTCGAGAGATAAACCTGTATACAGTTAAGACTTTTAGGCCATCATAGGAGATAGGAGGAAAACATTATTGTTCAATTTTGACATCTTCATCTCTAATAACAGCAAAACCGTTGGTGGTGACAGCGAATGGCATGTTTTCGACAACGTTTGCAAAGACAGTATAACAATACATTATCTAAAAATGTGTTCATGTTCATGTTATGATCTGTAACTAAGTCATGAAAAGTATGGAATTACTTATTTTATTTTACCATCCCAAACATGGCATCCCAGGAAGTCAAACTCTGCGGCCAATCACAAAATCCCCAGCGTCATATAGAAGGCGTGCTCTGTGAGAAGCGGCAGACATCCTTAGGTTTTATTCCACGGGGTGTCCCGGACAGGTTGAGTTCAATCATAACCGCATTTAGACCGCTGTATGAAACGAGGTCGAATAATAACGTCTCTCTGAGGAAGAAATTAAGTAAACATTTGAAACGGCACTTTAAACAGTCTTCCAAAGCGTATAACTAGAAGCATCGACTAAACGTGCAACGCCCTTAACCTAAACAAGCCTCTTCTCTCATGATCAGTAACTTTGCTTTGACCAATCAGTGACGGTTGTTGGTGCTAGTGACACACTCCCGCCAATTCTGATTTGGGAGCGCGAGGCAGGCAGCAGGGTGCAGGCAGTACGTGGAGGAGGCGGAAAGAAGATGCGTATTGTGTTATGTGAAATTAATTAAAATGCATGTCGTTTGAGTGGCAATCCACTCTATAGTTTGCTTTCGGTGTTCTACGCCTTCTGAACTGTGGTTTTAACGTAAAATATCGCCAACGTAAGAAGCTCCGGCTTAGTGAGATGCTGGTGGCAGAGAACCCTCCGGTGGACCGACATTTGGCCGCTTCGACTCCCCGTAGAAGAGGTACCGCCATGCTAATTCTGTTCAAGGCTTGCTGATGGTGCTAAACGTAACGTTATATTACTAAATGCTGGACTTGATACTGCACAAAAGCTTGACAACGTTAAAGCAACCAACATATTTTGGTTACGTTTTGCTGTAGTTAACGGCTGCAACCAGGTTTTCACTTCCAGTTAACGTTAGCTAAAGTAGGTTTCATTTTTACGGGGAAAACTGGCTAATATGAGTTATTAGCACCGTATACGTTAGTATAGTTAGCACTAAACAGCCAGCTTTCGGCCCCTGGCACTGCTAATGGTGTCATGTTTTCCAACTCAAATTACTTAACGTTAACGTCAACTGAGACACAGTAACGTTATGCTTATTAGTTAAGTTGGGCCTTTAACTAGAAACGTTTTGGTGTCACAAGAATGACATAACGTTAAGTTAGTGACAACCCTGCTCTTCTACCATTGTTGGGTAGGGTTGGAGATTAGGGGCTAGATGGTTACGGTGCATCGGGTGAGGGAGCTCTGGTTGTCCAGGGTGCGACGCATTACCTGGTTGAGTTAGCAGACAAGCTAACGTTAGTGCATTAGCATATGAGGGATGACCTAGGGGGCATAGTGTTAGGTTGTGAGGGGTACGGGACCAACGTTATGTGGTTTAGGGTTTACAGGCCAGGTGGTTAGCCTCGCCCAAAGTACACTGCGGTGTCTTATGTTAGCTTTTCTGCTAACCGAACAAAACCAGCTAAGTTGCGTCGCATTAGCATGTGCGTTGGTTAGGTTCGCACATCACACGTTCGCATGAGTGAAATCAAGGAGCGGCTCCGTTGTCTCTGCACGTTCAAATACGTATCTTTCTCTTGGCCATAGACACGCTAACTAAAAGTTAACAGCATTGTTGTTGGACGTGAATCGGTCGCCTAACAGAAAGGCTGCGGACTCAACTGGGCCTTCAACAAGGACCCCAAAAAAAAAACAGTGGCGGGAGACCGTCCAAACAGAACCATGATTATAACTCCTTCATGTTATGAACTTTACGTGACCTTTAATACAACAGTATATAAATAATACCAAGGTGGGTAAATACTTACCACTTACCACAAATACTTATAACAGCCGTGTAAATCTTACATGTGCATTTTTAATACAACCTTTTAAAGAATAACACTAACGTAACTCATTATAAACCTTAACAGTATGAACTTTAAATGTGTCATTTAATACCACACCTTAAAGAATAATAATAAAACAACTTTCATTACTATACCGTAACCCCTTGACGAATACTACTAACATAATCATCATAAGTTGAAGATTTGATGCCTCAAAGCACATGTGGTTATTAGTTATTAATTTTATCAGAGTAACTTTAAATTGTCCCAGTTTAGTTGTTAATTAAATGTGAAGCGGTTTTCGGTCGTAGTCTCATTAGTTGATAGATTTGCTTTGACCTAGCCAACCACCGGGTCATTGATCACAGTATTAATACTATTTCAATATGCAGTTTTGGTTTTGACTATTTTGTGATGCCCGTTTTATTTCTGCTATCTTTTTTTATTTTTTTCATTTTTTTTAGGAATGGATTGTAAATCGAGTAACAAGGCAAACAAGAAACTTATCCAAGGTAAACACAACATTGATTTATTACACGATTTAAAGTATTACCTGAGAATAAGACGTCATCAGATGGTTATATCCATCTACAATAATAGCCCAATTATATCTGTATTGTCATTGTCAATTAACACACTAATTCACTTTTATAAATTTGTATTTAACATGTTTAATTATTTGTTTCTCTTAAGCTACATTTTGCAACATAACAGCCATTAAAGTAACCGTTTCTTATGTTGATTGTTTCCTGCAGCTCGTCTCCCATTTAAGCGCATGAACCCTGAACCTAAAGACAACCTGCAACCTAAACGCGCTTGTGCACACGCCTGCCCCAAGGCAGGAGTCCCAGACAGAGATGATGAGTCTGCTGCTCTCCCTGTTCAAAGTGGACCACCTTTGGTTAACGGTCGTGGGCCCCTTGATGGCTTCCTGTGCCGTAGGCGATCCGCAGCCTCAGATGAGAATACGGTTATAGATTTGACCGAGGACAGCACCTCATCTCCCCTTAAGTGCCTTGCCCCTCTCGCTTCTGCTGCTTCTCCCTGCCTTGAAGACGAGCATCAGGGCAAAGACAAAACCACATCCTATGGAAAACCTTTTAGTGTGGATCACTTTCCTAAAACACACACTTTACACGGCACGGTAGACAGCGAAGAGGAGGAGGAGGAGGAGGAAGAAGAAGAAGAAGGTGATGATACTGGTAATCAGACCGCATTTAATTCTCAGCTTGACTCAACACATGATTCTGAAAGTGGGCCAGAGGAGCCGGACGTGTCAGGAAACCGGTCAATGCTGTCTGCTTCATCGGTCAGCTCCACATCTGAAGGCTCACCAGAGAAGTCTCAGACCGATGACCTCACTTCCACTAGTACACCCACAGTATGTACATCTTCCCTGTCCTTCTTTGGGTTTAATCACACTTTGGGCTGTGCACAATTAGCTGATACAGTCTCACATCAATATTCCTTTTGTAATGTACCTGCATATATCAAACACATCACAAAGTACATCAAGTTGTAAAAAATAGATTGTGACCCAATGAGCAGTAATGGTTCAATGATCAGTTATTGATTTTCTTCATTAGTAAAATTTTTACATGGCTTAATGATTCTCATGATAAATAATTTTAAAAAGCACAATTCCTTGACCAGTAATTATGTAGATGTTTCCACTCTAATTTTAAACCTCTTACATTTTTATGGATTTGAATTAGTCCTTTAAGATATAATGTAGATATTTGTTCACCATAATATTGTGTAACATCCATAATGAAGGTTTAAGGTCCAGTACAATTTAAAAAAACAGTAAGTGAACAATGTAAAAACATTCAAATTGTGTTTTCTCTTTGCTCACAGCAGCCAAATACAACTTCCCAAGACTTCATCTGATCCGAAGAACCCGAGAAGACGCTCGTCGAAGGTCAGACTTTATTAACGCAGCTTCAAACACAACTGGTTACAAACTGTTCTAATGCGACTAGTAGGGAAGAAGAACTCACTGGTATTTTGTAATTGTAGAGTGAACAAGAGGAGAAAGTTCGTCTGCAACAGGAGAAGGAACGGCAGAAGGAAGAAACTAAAGCTGCAAAGATGAAAATAAAGGAAGAGGCTCGCCGGCTAAAAGATGAACAAGAAAAGGAAAAACGAGAGAAAAAAGAGCGAGAGAAGCGAGAGAAAAAGGAGAAAGAAGAGAAGGAAAAGGCAGACAAGTTGAAAATGAAAGAGGAGTTGCGGAAATCAAAGTTAGAGTGAGTAATTCTAGTTTCCTCCATCGGTCATGTTCCCTGTTCCATTGCTCAGCGATGGGGAAAGGTTTCAACGTACACATTGCTTTCCGAATGCTAAATGTTTTGAAATTGTTTTAGGGCGAAGTTAGAAGAAAAACGGAAGAAAGAAGAAGAGAAACAAATGAAGGAAGAGGAGAAACGGTTGAAAGAAGAGAAGGATGTATGTTTGTAATTTATTTATATTTATATATTTGTCTCTACATATTTGTAATTGATTTACTGAATAATCCTTTTACAGCGCTTGAAAGCTGAGAAAGCAGAAATTACACGTTTTCTTCAGAAACCCAAGATCCAACAGGCTCCAAAGGTGAGTACACATCCCACTTAATAATAACTAATACCCTCTTTTACTCGGCTCGGTAAACACTGTTGGGTTCATAACTTACGGTCACATTAGAACACTGTCGATCCCCTAAAAGCTAGCGAGCATTTAAGAGCTTAATAAACTATTGTTGGGTTATTGTTCTGACCCTTTAACTGAGAGTCAATTGAATGAATACAAATTGATAATAAAACGTGGCTGTCTCAGACGCTTGCAGCTGCGTGTGGGAAGTTTGCTCCATTTGAGATAAAAGAGCACATGGCTCTTGCTCCACTATGCCGGGTTCATTGTGAGGACTCCGCTCTGGAGGAGCTGGACCGGTGCTTGTTGAACCCTGCTGATAACTTGAATGGACTGAAAGACTGGATCGGTCCAATACCCCGACGCTCAGGACCCACCAACCCGAGACCAAGAGACCCGCTCTGGTGAGCCATTGGGATTAACCTCAATCTGTCCCATTATATTCTTCTGTGCAAAGCATTTTATAATGACATGTAATTTGCCAATTCAGGGCATGTATGAAAAGGCACAACTGCTTTCAAAACGGATCATGAATTTGTGGCCTCCATATATTTGTTGGCTTCTTTGTTACGTTATTATTAAAAGCTGATAACTGCTGTGATTCCCCAGTTGAATGAACTGCTGAACACAATGCTTCATTAGTCTCAGCCAGAATAAAACGCTTTGGGGTGTGTAATTCTGCCCACGTTATAAATTGTAAAGAGCAAATGACTTTTACCAGTAGTTTGATGGTTAAACATGGTTTCCCTCTCTTCTCATCTTCTTTTGTTCATAGTAAGTGTACAACAGCAGAAGGACCCAAAGCAGATGTTCCAGATCGTAAACGTTGTGGAGCCATGAAGCTGCTGCAGTTCCATGCAAACTACCGTCCAGCCTACTGGGGCACCTGGAGTAAGAAGAGTTCTCACATCTCCGCTCGCTGCCCCTTCAAACAGGACAAGGTACTGATTGGATAAAGGCCTTAAGCACTGTTGGGACGTCATGACTGTACTTGGCATGTCATGGGTTTTAGAATAGTAGTTTCAATGTAGCCGTCTGTGATTTTGTCACTTTTTGCCTTTAACCCTGAATATTGTTTTTGTAACAGTGACACTAATTGTTTTGTTTGACTACAGAAACTGCTCGACTATGAGGTGGAGAGTGATGAAGAATGGGAGGAAGAAGAACCAGGAGAATCCCTGTCACATAGTGAAGGGGTGAGTTTTATTGTAGTGGGAATCGGTATGCACATTTATTTAATGTCTGTCTACATTCCAGTTTTATAGTTTAACATGTAATCTGGCATCTAGAAATAGTTTGTAAATATAATTATCCAGTTTGCATCACTCTCATTGGCCAAATCAGCCCGGAGGACCTTGGATAACAGCAGCAGTGAACATTTTATAGAATTCATAAAAATTATTTAGATTTTTAAATTTAAAGGGAAAATTGGCTCCACACAAAAAAGTTCTTCCAAAGAAACATTCTCTTCACTTGCAACAGAAATAAATTCAAAACACTTAAAAAGATACAAAAACAACTTATTCATTTTTTAAAAAGCTTTGAAGCAAAGTATACATAGGAGTAAAAGGAGTATAGGAGAAGTTTTGTGGTTGAAATGTACCTTTACTCTTTAGTCAACCGTTGAACCTTTTGATAATTGTCAGGAAGACGAGGAGGAAGGAGGTGAAGATGATGACGATGATGATGGCTTCTTTGTTCCTCATGGATACCTCTCAGACGATGAAGGGGCTCCAGAAGAAGAGGCATGTTGTTTTTAAAGAAATCTCTTTGTCTCCTGAAGGCTTTTACACAATAAGGACGTTATCTTTGAAAGGTCATTTATGTGTACATAATAAAAACCCTCCACGGGGAAAAAAGGGAAGAAACCTCAGTGAGAACATCAGAGGAGGATCCGTCTCCTGGTGGACAGACTACAATGATGTCATGAGTACAGAATGAACAATGTAGAAGATGAACAATACATTCAATTTATATAACATGATTCAAATAAGTGCGAGTAGTAAGCAGGTGTACAGCAGGACCACTGCAGGGACCACCACATCACATAGGACCACCATCACATAGGACCACCACATCACATAGGACCACCATCACATAGGACCACCATCACATAGGACCACCATCACATAGGACCACCATCACATAGGACCACCATCACATAGGACCACCATCAGATAGAACCTCCATCCACAGAAGCCTGTGGCACAAAGACTTTAGCAAAGGGTAATGTTGGTCTATGATGACAGTAATAGTAATGTGATCAAGATTTATAATAATAACTTGACTGAACTTTCAGTCATTTCAATGTTGACAGATTGCACTGCAAACCACATCCACTATGAATGGTGAAACTGTTTTAATTGAATGTGTTTATTTGCCCCACGTACCTTGTGTTTAAAGGCCTTTTAATCTTTAAAATCCTTGTTAATATCCTTGTTTGGACTTCATTGTTGAAGTTTTAGCTTGCTCTGCATCACTATCAACACGTGTGACTTCCCAGGAGGGCGGTGACTTGGAGAAGCAGAAACTACGACAAAAAGTGAAAGCAAGGGAGTGGGACGAGCTGATGTGCAACAAGAAGAGGATGAAGGTGCTGGAGCCAGTCGTGAGGGGCTGCGTCTGGGAGGAAGAAGGTCCTGCTTTGCAGCTCTTCCAGCTTTATGCTTTGTGTCTGGTCCATCCTTTACCCAAAGTAGAAACCAGCCAGAGTCCAGAGGCGTCCACACAGAAGCGTCAGAGGGAAGCGCAACGTAAGTGAGAGAGAGAGCGAGGGCAGCAATTATTTACTATAAAGCTTGCAGTTATAGCTTGGTTAAAAAGTACACCTGAAAACACAATCCAATCTTTCTGTGCATAAAATATGCTCCAGTAGAAGTTTGGATGAGTTTGTTTTCCAACAAATTAAAACCGTTGATTGATCAGCTGTTTCCTCTCTCAGTACTCACTCAGCTGCTTCCTCTTCTGCACGGCAACCTGAACAGCAGCAAAGTGATCATCACTGAGTTTCAGGAGTTCTGTCGTCAGCAGAGCTCCTCCTCCTCGCCCCCTGAACTGTTGAGTCCTCAGAGCCAAGCAGAGAACATCCCCACCAGGTGAAACCTCTGATCCTCAAAGTTCTGTAATGGGCTTAAAGTAAAAGCTAACAATAATACAAATATCTTCATCCACAAAATAGGATTTATTCTCCACATTCTACATTGTCATCATATGTTCAAGGTTGCCACAAGCTGCTGTCTAATGTCTGTCTACCACCTTTTACTCAATGTTCTGTTTGTAGATTTTTGTCTTTGTTGTGAATACTGGAATAATGTTGCCGTGTTTTTATGCCCATTTAAAATAACTTCCCTTCCCTCTTTGATTAGAATACAAGTGAAGCGTCTCATCAAGAGCAATGCTGTTTATGAGAAGCGCTCCACCTACCGGCGCTGCTGCTGGTACGTACACGCTGCGGTTCTGACCCGCTGTGACCAGGAGGCCCTTCCTGTTCCCTGCCAATGGACCTACCTCACCACCGGAGCTCGAGAAGAGTCCCGGGAAGAACCGCAGGCTGCCACGGGCTCCCAGGGGAGCTCACCCACCACCCCTCAGACGTCCTTGTCCTCCAACAAGAGGAAGAGCTCGGGCAGCATGTCCATAACAAAGTTCATGAAGAAATGCTCCGACCCAGAGCAGGTACTGTGTGTCCTCGATCTCATCCACCGGTGTCCAGACTTGTTCAGTCCCCCTTTGAGGACATAGGGACGTTGTTTTATTTACTCTTTTCTGGCTGAAGGCACGTATTGTTCTGCACTTCCTGCCTTGCAGCATTCAGAGAGGAGACCATATGTCTCCGTCCAGACTGTCTCCGATGATCCTAGAGGGTCAATTGCCATTATGCAAATTAGGCAGTGACGTCATTTAGTGGGAACTGCTGATCTAATCAATAGATCTAATGGAAGAGTTCCTTGTGTCCTCCACCTAATCAATCGGCTCCCCCTCACAGACGGAAACAATGGAGGTAGACGGATTCCAAGCAGACACCGAGGAAGACGACGAGGAAGACTGTGTGATCATCGCCACTCACAGCGGTGAGTTACACCCCATAGTATCCCCCTAACCCTCCCTATCATAGTACCAGTTACACCACATAGTATCTGCCCAACCCCTAACCCTCCCTATCATAGTACCAGTTACACCCCATAGTATCCCCCTAACCCTCCCTATCATAGTACCAGTTACACCACATAGTATCTGCCCAACCCCTAACCCTCCCTATCATAGTACCAGTTACACCCCATAGTATCCCCCTAACCCTCCCTATCATAGTACCAGTTACACCACATAGTATCTGCCCAACCCCTAACCCTCCCTATCATAGTACCAGTTACACCCCATAGTGTCCCCCTAACCCTCCCTATCATAGTACCAGTTACACCCCATAGTGTCCCCCTAACCCTCCCTATCATAGTACCAGTTACACCCCATAGTGTCCGCTGCCTAACCCTCCCCCCCCTAACCCTCCCTATCATAGTACCAGTTACACCCCATAGTGTCATAGTACCTAACCCTCCCTATCATAGTACCAGTTACACCCCATAGTGTCCCCCTAACCCTCCCTATCATAGTACCAGTTACACCACATAGTATCTGCCCAACCCCTAACCCTCCCTATCATAGTACCAGTTACACCCCATAGTGTCCCCTAACCCTCCCTATCATAGTACCAGTTACACCACATAGTATCCCTGCCTAACCCTCCCTATCATAGTACCAGTTACACCCCATAGTATCTGCCTAACCCTCCCTATCATAGTACCAGTTACACCCCATAGTATCCCCTAACCCTCCCTATCATAGTACCAGTTACACCCCATAGTATCTGCCTAACCCTCCCTATCATAGTACCAGTTACACCCCATAGTGTCCCCCTAACCCTCCCTATCATAGTACCAGTTACACCCCATAGTGTCCCCCTAACCCTCCCTATCATAGTACCAGTTACACCCCATAGTGTCCGCCTAACCCTCCCTATCATAGTACCAGTTACACCCCATAGTGTCCGCCTAACCCTCCCTATCATAGTACCAGTTACACCCCATAGTGTCCGCCTAACCCTCCCTATCATAGTACCAGTTACACCCCATAGTATCCGCCTAACCCTCCCTATCATAGTACCAGTTACACCCCATAGTATCCGCCTAACCCTCCCTATCATAGTACCAGTTACACCCCATAGTGTCCGCCTAACCCTCCCTATCATAGTACCAGTTACACCCCATAGTATCCCCCTAACCCTCCCTATCATAGTACCAGTTACACCCCATAGTATCCGCCTAACCCTCCCTATCATAGTACCAGTTACACCCCATAGTATCCGCCTAACCCTCCCTATCATAGTACCCGTTAGGCCCCATGGTGCTTAAGGCTTCTCCAACATTACCATAAACGATATATTCTCAGACCACTGAATACATAATGATAATATAATGGCATAATAATAATAATACAAGTATGCTCTTTTAAAGAATAAAGAATATTTTATTTGTCAGAATACTTAGACATTAGAATCGGTATGTAAAATATATCTTAAATAAAACAAATAAATAATAAGTGCAAGGGACACATTTATATGTAATCCAAAATATAAAATGGTCAACTTTTATAAAGTTAACCTGAGGACTCAAAGTGATAAATTAATTATAAATATTGAATGTCGTGGGGTGATTGACAGTTGGTAATGTTGAAGTAGATCAAATGGAGGATGTGATAACATTGTTTTAGACAAAGTAAGTACTATTAGGCAGCTGTGTGTTTTTAAATCCTCATCATTTGGTTGAGCTGGTAAAGTTAAAAGTGAAAAGCTTTGGGCCATAAATGAACTCGACATGACGGCGTCCTGTGGAGCTAAAGGCAGATGAGTGGTCATCATTTACAAGGTGGTCATTTAATATTACATTAAATACTTTACCAAGTACAAGTTTTTAATGTAACACAAACTTGTTTTAACCGCAGACTTCATTTCGGTCATCTGATGAAAAACCTGTTGACTTTGAGTGATGTTGCTAAAAGTGTTGAGGGTGAGAAGCTTTTGATCTCAATAAATGATCGTCTCCAGACTCCACCACAAAGACCTCCACCGGCGACGGAGCGGGACCGATGGAGGTCTCCTCCTCTGACATGGCGACACTTCCTGCTTCGGGACTCTCAACGGCCTGAGGGCTCGTCGGATCAGCTGATTCCTCGGAGTGTTCTGACTTTGTCCTTGACAGAATCTTCAAGCAGCATCACCTCACAGCAGGTGACTTCTGCTCTGCATCCAGTTCTTCTTTGGTTTCCTTGTCTAAATGATTTGCAGTCATGTGGCTTGTGACATGTAGTTAAATCAGGAAGGTGTGATGTAATAATTAAGGGACGTTTGGTTTTAAGTTTAAGGGTCTGATTTCTGTGCTGAGAAACCTCGTTAGCGTCTCTGGAATCAGCTTTGGCTCTTTGAGTTGATCAAAGGGAGAAAGAACGGAGTTCTCCAAATATTCATTAGAAGCATTCAAGAGAACCGCTTCAACAGTTCAGAACAACATTATTTACAGTCCTTGAACTGTTGATCTATGACAGAATTGGACATCTATTCTAAATGTGTGTCTTTGTGTATATATAGTACAAGC
The DNA here is from genome assembly GCA_014132575.2 of Gasterosteus nipponicus. Taxonomy (NCBI): domain Eukaryota; kingdom Metazoa; phylum Chordata; class Actinopteri; order Perciformes; family Gasterosteidae; genus Gasterosteus; species Gasterosteus nipponicus. Next base: position 18,861,290 of record BMAF01000008.1, on the reverse strand, counting down.
AGAATAAGTCGGGTAGTGAGGCTGAAAGTTCTTCTGTACATTTACAAAAAGTGAATTTATTCTGCTGTTTCTGACTGCGGACTCACTGACTAGATTTTAGATCTCTGCTTGAAAAGTTAGCTCCACAGTCACATTGTTTCATAAATATGTATTTTTTTCAAGAATACTTGAACAGGATAAATTCATTAAACATGAATAAAAGTACTGCACTTTTATATATTCCAATCATTTCTCTTCCGTGCCTTTTAGTAGCGTTATGATAAAGCTTCCTAATGTAATAACATTAAGCTTTTACTGTGGCCCATTTTCTGTTGAACAGTGGTTAATTAGTTTTCCTTCATAAACAAATTCCTATTAAACACTCAATTGCATATCAACTGTTTATTAAACAAACATTTAGATTACATCTTTTACAGGCATATTAGAATAATATATTTACGTAGACTTATCACATAATTGGTTATTAAGGTTACAATGCTGATCAACATTTACACATTTCAATGATTCCGTGTGAGCCGCTAAAGCAGATGACATCAATGAAATGGTGTGCAAATAACAGGAAATCTATGTTCACATACACACGCGTGTATAGACTGATGAGCAATGAGAGGTAGGGTGTTGTTGCTTTAATATAGCAGTATACTTTTACCTGCTATAGATTTTTGCAGGTAAATTATTAATTTAAAATTTGAAGCATAAGTGTTATGTTAAACTTTCTCCTGTTTTTATCTCAAGGAAATGTGTTTGATACAAATACAAGACTCCAGATGAATTGAAAAAAGTCCACATGATTCTTCTGCTTTAGGTGATTTAATAGGATTAAGTTTCAAATAAAGCTCCAAACCAATCAATACTAGGTATTGTTAGGTGGTAGAATCTTCATCACACAACAAACTAATTAAACATAATACTTTGCTGAACTTGTAAACTTGGCCTGAATTGTGTTTGAAGCCGAGGATACGCAGAGGAAGATCCAGTAGTTGTAGGATCTTATGATTCCATTTGTGCTTGTATGCAATACAAACGCATCACATTTAAAGTTCTTATTTATTGAAGCAAACAAACCAGAAGCTAAACTCTTCAACTTGAGCCTCAACAACAAAAACTCATTTATAGTCCGCTCGGCGACAAAACCATATTGGAGCTCGTTGAGTTCTCTACAGCGTCTCCTCTCGGACTGAAGAGCTCTGCTAGAACTACAGGGAAGGAATGAAGGACATTGGAGGACTCAGCTCTGCAGTACTAGAGCTCAGCTCAGGGTCCGAAGGGTCTCCAGCAGCTCCGGTTTGAGGATTGCCGAGCTCGACCCCCCTGCAGCTGTTATATCTGCCTGCACAGCTGCATCCCAGGAGAACGTGAGCAGCGCCGCAGGAACCTAAAGCAAGTAATGCCAGATTATTGAGCCACATTGATTTTCACTTGATTTTGCGCCAAAATTACTATTAATGCTGCCAACATATCAGAACCCAAACGTGGCCTTTTACTATAAGATATCTGGCTTCAACACCTAAATAGTGCAATTTAACGCTTTCATTTCACAAATGAATGTCAATCTCCTAGCTTAGCACCACACTTTTGATTATTGGCTAACAAATGAAAGGCAGCTTATTTAAAATATCCGCCAACCGCATTATAAAATCTATTAGGTACTCGAGGCAATAGTTATTGTCCATACGGCTACAGTTCAAGCGTTTGCCTTGAACTGTAACATTGACCGTACTGCCTCGTATATTGTGATGAAGGTAGTGTCAATGGAAAATAGACTACAAGCCATCATGGCATCTTATTAACAGACTACAATCTCACAGCCAGCGGGGGCGAAGGCTGCTGCCCAGTTTAAAGAGACAAAGGGTAAAACATCAGGAAGGAAGGAAAGACAAGTAATCTGAAGATACTTTGTTTTGTGTAGCGTTCTATTGCTGAAAGACGAATACGATGCTTTGAATTAGGAACCACAGGTCTTCGTCTTAATGTGTGCCTCACAAACTGACCAAGTCTTCATAATATATTTTATATGTGAATAAAATAGACAGCGTAATGTGTCATGTTTTGTTTGCATTTGCTTATCACTTCCTGAATATTAAGTCACTGTAAAAGTAGAGCATATCACGGGTCTCTGCATTAAATGATATATAACTACTTCCTGTGGGGTCCACTCACCAAGTTACACTCTGCAAGGGCCACTTCCTCAGACTCTGTGAGCTTCTGACCTCCAGGAGCGAGGAGCTCAAAGGGACGCCAGCCGTCCACCAAAGAGTCCCGAACAAAGCAGAAGAGCGTGGTGAGCCGGTCCCACGCGTAAAACGTCCCTGAGGAACGGCAGACGTCACGAGGAGTTAGCGCCGATAGTTGTGCCCGACTTACAGCTGGGGGCCAGATGTTCTTCTGTGAGGGCGAGTCTTGGTTACCTTGTAGCAGACTTCCATCAGGCAACCTGATTCGGAGCAGAGTGTAGTTGTACTTCCTTCTCTCCCTCTGCTCCTCCTTCTCCCTCATGGCTTTAGTGCGCATCATGGCGTTCTTCTCCACCGACTCGCTCCTTGAAAAAGCACAAGAGGGAAGTTATCTAAGATGACAAACGGCACCGGACCATGATGGAGATGAGCGTGAGTTCGTGCCTCTGCTGCTGCTCCCTCTTCAGCTCCTCTGCAGTCAGGTTGTAGAAGTCTGGCGGCAGCTCGAAGCGCTGCCCGTGGGGAGATGATCTGAAGGCCTGAGGCTGTCGGTCCAGCTGAGCTCTGACCGGCTCTCCTCTCTGCAGACGGTCCCTCCGCTCCTTCATGAGCTCCAGGGCATCGGGGCCGTGCTCCAGTAGGACCAGGAACTCCTCTTCCTCCTCTGAGCTCCAGCAAAGGACAGCACACATGACCACATGCAACAGCTGGCTCTGGTCTGTTGGGCAGCTTGTCAGGGCTCATTTACCTTGACCCTCTACAGGGAGCAGAATGCTTGTGAAGCCCAGGGCCTCCAGGAACTCTCTGCAGCCGTCGACGCAGCGAACCTTCTCCTGGAAGAAGTTATAAAAGGAGATGATGTAAAAGATGAGGAGGAAAATTTTGAATGAGGACTGGACTTGAACTTACTTGGTACACCTTGTTGCTGAGTTTAATCTTCCTATATTTCTCCTCTGTGGGATTCTTACATATATTCTCAATATATCTATTACAAATGAGAAAACATGATTATTGTTACACACATCAAATTAGAGAAGGATATTCAACTTAGTAGTAAATCAAAAGCTGAACTTCAGTTATAACGAGGAACTTGTATCTTCACTTCATTCTGGCGCCCCTGTGGTATAAAGCGGCAGTGTTTCTTCCACCAGGGCTACTTTTAGAAAACCTCTTATTCTACTGCAGCAGGGTCCAACAGTCCAACCCCCCCAGCACCGCGTCTCGTTCTTCCAGTAATACGCACTGGGTGTCCAGCAGCGTGGCGTCTCCTCGCTGGAGGAACATCTTCTAGTCACTGAGCATTTTTTTTCCTTCCCAATGAGCAGCAGCAAAATTGGTTCTGTCCACTGAGATCTTGTTGCTCTGCTGCAGTCTAAGCTGGGAGGATATTGTCTGATATCAGACATTCAGAATAAAGAAATAAGTCGTCTTCTCCCTGCTGGTGTTTTTAACTTATGTAGGTCTCATTGAGGCTTGGATTGGATCAGAACTGGGTTTAAAGTTCCTTGTGGTAACTTGAAAGTCAGCATGGATCTACAGAGTCGTACTTGCTCATGATGTCCACGGCGGCCTTGACTTTTTCTCTGTCTTTGTTGAATGTGTGGACCATCATAACCGACGCCTCCACAGCGTCCTCCTCAAACCGCTGGCAGTGAAAACGACATTCACATCAAAAAGTCATGTTGCAAACACATTGTTGATAATAACCAGCGCCATATCTCCAGACGTACCATTAAGATGGCCTCTTTGATGTGAACTTCCCTCTCACTCTTAGTCAAAGTGGCTCCAGTTAGGGGACAGGTGAAATACACACCTGACACTGACAAGCAGGAGAGGTCTTTCTCCACCACTTTGGATTCCTGTAAAACATGTATCCTTCATGTTCTGTTAACAAGGTAATGAGAGTATCTTTGGTCATACGCACCTCCTCAGGGTTGGACCTTTCTTTATCAGCCAGCGCCGCAGTCTCCAGTTCCCTCTTAACTAAGCAAAAACAGAGAGGCTCTTCTTTAATCACTAATATTGTCTAATGAACAGAAATCTGTGCACTTTAAATATGTCATTAATACAGAAGCCAATGATAACGGTCTTAGTAAAGACCTCACACCATTAGGACCATGAACAGATGTTTCTTTTCAATACTGTCACTTTTTTTCAAATTTGCCAAATCAGCAGCCAATAATTTTCCATAAAACAGATTTAAGACATTAAAAGAAACAATGTGGTTTTCAAAGGGGAAAAGAGTAGTTCAGTCTGAGTAATAGAAGAACACTATCACTATATGCTGAACTAAATGGCTCAGTCTGGACGGCTGACCCAGTCTTGCTGACCCTCCCGTTCTGTCTCCTCGGGTCCATCCACACCCACGAGACCGTTGTCCCACAGCTGGTGTCTCTAGACCATCTTGTCCTACACCTTTTGCCATCCCCAGTGTCATGATGACTCCTGTCTTTCCATGTTTGCAACCTTGTCTAGTTGGTGTCTCACTGTATCCGTCTATGGGCCTCCTGTTGGCTTCTCCCTTCCCTCTGCTGAATTGTACCTCACCTACAGGGATATATTATTATAGTTATATCCCTACTTACCCAATTTCTCTACAACTGAATATATGTTGGACAAAAAGAAACATTTTCACTTAACAGTTGGTATTGATGATAATAGTCCAGAATATTGACAGATGACTTTAATTTGTGCTCTACATTCCCAGATCTCTTATGTAAACCCCACACTAGAACTCATCCCATTATTCAAACATGCAATGTGGGGATCAATCAGTCATTTTAACCCTCTGAAGAGTTGGGCCGGAAGTGGCATGGACCCATCTCCTCATCCATATGCAAACCCCATGTAAATGGATATCTTTTACCACCATGTGTTTTAACTGTTTTTTCCTAATGTATTCGAAAGTAGCACAGTGTCTTAAATAAAGGAATACATCTTTTCCATCTTGGCAATTTCCTTCTTTGGCTAAATGCGAGGCTTTATAAATGAAGATAATGGGATTCTGTATTTGCTCATGTACTCTTGAACCGGTCATTTGGCCAATGTTTTGCAAAACCTACTGCAGCCAGTAACAATGCGTGGGTACGTACTCTGACTCATTTTATTAAGCCATAATTGGAAAATAGGGTCTCAGTTTACTATTATTTTTAAAGGTATATAGCATGCACGGTCGACACATATGTCTCTCTATCATTTAAGTATTGCCACTCTCATGGTTCTCTTAACTCATCCCCACGCAGATATGATAGAGAGGGACATATTCAAATGTCGTGTCTGCATGGAGTATGCATAGGAATGAAGAGGCAGGCCCAAGCCTGACCTCGGCACATGCCACTGAATACCAATCCGACATTGGCACATGCCACTCTGAGGAGCGCCTCTCTCATTCATCTGGTGTCCATAGATGAGCGTTGCAGGTCTCACCCTGGTTCCTAATGGCGTCCTGAGAGGTGTGGACCTTTGGTCGGGGGTGCTGCTCTATCCGGGCCAGAGCTGCTGCTCCGGCTCTCTGGGATCCTTCGCTGGGAGCATTGCGGTTATGCTTGGACCCGCAGCTGCTCTGCACCACCTCGGCCTTGGAACTAAACCGTTATGAGGACAGAAAAGCAGAGTGAAGCAAAGCTCAATGTCTAAATTCCCAAAGAGACTCAACAATAATTGGATTTGAACATATCAGTAAGGGAAAGGAAATAGAAAAACGAAAATGATAAATGATTTAAAATGCAGGTTTTAATGACTGATCATTACATATGTTGTAAATGACACTATGTAATAACTAAAGTGTCTAAAACATTTGCATATTATATAAAACGTCTAATATCTTGAACTAATCAGAACTATCCATACACTACATGTTGAAACTATTGGTAAAGTTTGCAGGTGTTATTAAGAACAATTATTCTGAGGTGCTTGAAAAGCGATGACTTGAGAAAAACAAGGTTAAAGAACAGTTCATTTATCTGTCAGAGGCGTTTACCGCTTGCAAGGATTTAAAGCTAATTATCGAAAGGGAGTTAATATAATAATGATTGTAATGGTAATTATAAAAAATCCGTTTTTGTTTTGTGCGTTTAGTGTTAGCTTATGTTAACTAGTGACTGTTTATGCTATATAACGTTAACCGTTTAACCCATTTGATGTAATCGTGCAAACTGCAGCAATAGAGCAGATATATTTTACTTCAAATTGCTAAGAGTTAGGATTGGTTAGGGATTAACACTTAGAATTAGACAGGCTGACAACCTATTTAAGTTTTATAATTTAACCCAATTTAGTTGTAAAGGTTGAAACGGTTAACGTTAGCCACGGTACAATGCAAAAGAGCCTCCTTCTAATTAGCTTTACGGCTAACAGTGACCCATTAATCAAATGCTCAGCCGTAAGCTCTCTGTTATATCCATATGTAGCCAACAATTGCCTTGCGGCCAACTACATTCATAGCTAGCTAAAACTGTTAGCTTTTTGCTAACTCCACTTACAGCTAACGCTAACTATAACAGCTGGCTTTATGCTAACTCTATTTGTAGCTAGCTAACAGTTAGCTCTACTAGACAAGCAAAATGTGTTATTTGCCTGCTGGCTTCCGTTAATTTCTTCCCAGGGCCCGCAGATTTAAACTTAATATCTTTCTTAATATCTTCAAAAAACTTCTTCATTTCCGTTAGCTGTCACAGAACGAAACAATCCGATCACAGAAACACAGATAAGTTAGAAGAGCAGCTAGCTAACGAGAGATCTTGGCTAGCACAAAAACAACAGCTAATAAAAAACTACTTCCGCCTTATTATCGTCGTTTTAACGGCGGTCGGTTAAATAGCACCACCTGCTGCTCTGGAGTTTGGATCTATAAACCTGCACAACAATCCTGTTTTCATTTGTTTTTAAATTGTACTCGAAATTCTACGAGTGTGTTCCGTGTGTCTTCTGTCTACTTTGTTGCTGTGCATAAATAGCAAAGAGCATTAATACAACAAAGTCACGGTCGTTCTGCGCAGAGAGGAACTGAGATATTAATGTATCTGAGAAATGAAGTTACATCTTGACCTGAATCTACAGCAGAGCGATGATAACTGGGACAGGTTGCAGATAATTTACTAAATGTGAATTGAACAAGCATAATATTGTAAAATCAATCATTAGTCAGATGTAAGTTGCATTTTGACAGGAAAGATATAATAATACATAATAGTATGTATTAGGAAGTCTGCCAGACTGAGAAGAAAACAAGTTGGACGTAGAAAGAAGGATACTTAGAAGTATCGTAGGACGCGTCCTTCGATGCTTGCGTCAGAGGAAGCAGCAGCTGGATTAGGACGCAGTCAGGTCACAGCCGCTCGTGCCACGTCAAACGTGACGTCACAGGAGGCGTAGCCCTACAAACCAGGACTAGCGACCAGTGAACGGCTCACTGACATTCATGTTCTTTAACCGGAGAGGAAACTCTGTGGAAGGTAAGAGGACTTTAATATTCCAGCCACATGTTCTTTAATCAGTTGTATCTGTAGATATGCTAGCAGTCAGCGCCGCGGTTAGCCGGTTTGCTTGTCGTACCTGCTATGCTAATGGTAGCGCTGTCACTAACAGAGCTGCCCAACGAGCATGAATGAAACGAGCCAAGTGATTATAGATATTAGTGTTTCACGTTCCATGAAGCATCCCTCATCTTACAAGCTAAGAGGAATGCCTCTTTAAAACAAGAACATACTGCTGCTGAAATGTCTCATTATGAATAAACTTTGTAGTTATTTGAATGTTCTGCTTCTCTGGTTCTTCTGGTTCTGCAAGCTAACATAATAGTAGAATTACAGAGCTCCACCCTCCTGAACTAGTTTCTACTGTCATCAAACCCATCTAAATGGCACCTGTCCGAGGGTATAACAAACTCCCTTCATCATGACTGAACTCAGGTTCCATTTATTTAAACAAGTCAGCCGTAAAGCCATGTGTGGTGTGTGTTTCATTGTAGATGGTGTCAATCACATTGTAATTAATAACTTGTAAAGTCTCCTCAGCTCACAAAGAACCACAGTTGAGATCTTCATCATGGACCCCAGCCGACTCGCCAGAAGGTTGGCTGAAGCCGGTCAGTCACACCTCCTGCAGTTCTGGAAAGAGCTGAGCCCTGAGGAGCAGAGCGACTTGACCTTTGACCTGCAGGGGATGGACTTTCAGGAGATTAACAGGTTCTTCCAGAAGGCCATGGAGATGTCTAGCGGTAGCAAACAGGAGAAGATGGACGCTCGAATGGAGCCGGTTCCTCGAGAGATTCTGGGGAGTGTCACGAGAGACCGGGAGAGACTGAAAGATTGGGAGGAAGCAGGTGAGACACTCCTGTCTCCTTTAAGCCTTTTTATTAGTGTAGGAGATGCAGTTTTATTGGGTTTTTATCATGTCATTCAGAGGTAATGAGTATGCGAGCACTCACTAGATATTCGACTCGACTATTTACTGCCATACAAGATATACTAGGAGATATTTCTGGGTCGAAAGGTAATCCAGATGTTTGGATGTTGATGGGACAGCATTCCGGCAACTTGAGTCATTCGTGTCCCCAGATGGTGCATGTTGAGAAAGATCAGAATGCGTCTGTTATAGAAACTCTCCTCGTGACTGAAGATTGTGTCGTTTATTATGTTTTGTATGTGTTTGTGTGTGGGGGGGGACGCCACAGAACATCAGGTCTTGATTTGACTCTGACGTAAATGGAGTCGGTGCTTGACCCCGATGAGGTCATTCTGCTCTGAGTGTGTAGGGCGTGGCGTGCTGGTGTGTGTGTGTGTGTGTGTGCTAGTGCTGTGTGTGTGTGTGTGTGTGCGTGTGCTGGTGTGTGCGTGTGTGTGTGCGTGTGCTAGTGTGCGTGTGCTGGTGTGTGTGTGTGTGAGTGTGTTTGTGTGTGTGCGCGTGTGCTGGTGTGTGTGTGTTTTGTGTGTGTTTGTTTGTGTGTGTGTGTGTGTGTGTGTGTGCGCGCGTGTGCTGGTGTGTGTGTGTGCGCGCGTGTGCTGGTGTGTGTGTGTTTGTGTGTGTGCGCGTGTGCTGGTGTGTGTGTGTTTGTGTGTGTGCGCGTGTGCGGTGTGTGTGTGTGATGTGTGTGTGCGCGCGTGTGCTGGTGTGTGTGTGTGTGTGTGTGTGTGTGTGTGCGCGTGTGCTGGTGTGTGTGTGTTTGTGTGTGTGTGCTGGTGTGTTTGTGTGTGTGCGCGTGTGCTGGTGTGTGTGTGTTTGTGTGTGTGCGCGCGTGTGCTGGTGTGTGTGTGTGTGTGTGTGTGTGTGTTTGTGTGTGTGTGCGCGTGTGCTGGTGTGTGTGTGTGTGCGCGCGTGTGCTGGTGTGTGTGTGTGTGTGCGCGTGTGCTGGTGTGTGTGTGTTTGTGTGTGTGTGCGCGTGTGCTGTGTGTGTGTGTGTGTGTGTGTGTGTGTGTGTGCGCACGCCGAGTCAAAGTCCAGCAGACCTGCCCAGTTCTCTGGTATGAGCGTTGTTTTGTGGCTCACACAGAGTCCCGTAGATGACGTTTATAAAAACCATAAACCGATGAACTGTAAAAGAGTCATTCGATGAATAGATAAACTTTAAGGTTTAATAATAATACTTTTGTTTTTTATAGCGGTTTTCTAGGTACCAAAGAGGCTTTATTTAACGTCAAGTCAGGTAGGAGAAGTGTAGTTTTTATTAATACACTTTTTCCCACATGTCTTTACATAGTCTCAGCCTGGATGGTCACTGTCTAAAATAATTACTCATTGTCAACAAATCTGTTAATTATTGGAGTTCTTTGGTTTAAACGTGTTAAACTGGAGTTTTTTTTTTACAAACATTCACCTTTTTAAGAAGCTGCAAGTGGAATATTTCACTTCTCTCCCTTTAAAGCAGTGATTCCTAAACTGGGGGTCGCGACCCCAAAGGGTGGGGGCGCGGTTGCAACAGACAACAGTAAAAAAAGAAAGCGAAACCAACATGAGGACTTGTTCGTTTCGCGGCTCAGGTTACCAAAGAGGCAGAGAGAAAGACGTGAAAAACACGCCGCCACAGAAAATATGGTTTGAAAAATGGAAATACACGTTTTTGCACTGTTCCCAACTTCAGTTTAATATTTGAAGTACACTTACTTGAACATATAACATGTTTATATATACAAACACATTTTCCCCGCGCTATCGGCTCCGTGTGGCGATACTCCCAAGTCCCTGTCCGCTGTCCTATGGGATGACTATGGGAGGGGGAGGGGGGGAGGAAGGGGGCTGGAGGAGCTATTGACTGTTGTCTGTGCACCAAACAGCTGTTTGGAGTGTTCTGCCTCTTTGGAGACCCTAAATGGAATTCTGCCTTGGGCTCCAGTAGGGGACTTCGTAGTCCTACTGGAAGACCTCAATGCACACTTGGGCGACGATGGAGACAACTACAGGGGCGTGATTGGGAGGAACGGCACCCTAAGGCTGAAGATTGATGATTTGATTCGGTGTTCATATCACCTGATCTCCGTTTGTTTGGACACTCGGGTAAAGAGGGGCGGAGCTCAGCTCGATGTGTAATGAAGGGAGCCAGTTGATGTGGTTTGGGCATCTGGTAAGGAGGCCCACTGGGCGCCTCCCCAGGGAGGTTTTCCAGGCCCGGCCAGCTGAAAGGACTCAGGACTATGATCAATGGTTGCAGCTCTTCTTCATCCTACGATCCCTCTCGTAACGCTGCTCTGTGTGCTCCCTCAGGTCTGCTGTGCATCTCTCAGAGTAAAGTGGCCGTCTTGCTGCTGGCAGGGGGGCAGGGGACCCGATTGGGAGTCTCGTATCCTAAAGGCATGTACGACGTGGGGCTGCCCTCACGCAAAACCCTCTTTGAGATCCAGGCCCAACGCATCCTGAAGCTCCAACAATTGGCGGAGCAGAACCACCATGTCAAGAACTGTGTTCCCTGGTGGGTAATATTATATAGAATATATAATATTGAGTTCCATTGTTGTTAATATAATCTATATTATATATGATCGAGTTGTGTTCCACATCAAATTACATCTCTAATATCTAATATTTAAGGTGCAGCTGTGTTCTCTGGTGAGACATGGTATGTCCATAATAAGATGTGTTGTAAGATATATAAAAGTGGTGACTAAGACCTCTTGCTGGGTTAGTCGGTTAAAAAGCTGCTTTCATCATTAGAGCTGCAGACATTTCTCCTGGTGATTAATTTGTTCAAAGGGATTACCTCCCCAGGGAGTGGATCAAAGGAGAGATGGAACTTGTGGAGATAAATGAGTGAACAAAGTCATCATGACATCGTAGTCCGGGATAAACTGTCTATCATCAACCTCAGCAGGTCTCATTCTCATGTGAAGAGGTTCTTTAACTTTTATACGTCTCCAGCTTTTTGTAAGTTTAGTTTCTGTTAAAAGGCACCACCACTTCCTAAATTATTTAAAAGAATAAAGAGAGAATCAGTATTTCACGAATCTCCTTTAGCTTCTTGTTTCACACTTGAATGATTTAAAATAGACAGTATATAATCACTAGTCATCTCTGTGTTGCCTTCAGGTACATTATGACCAGCGGCAGGACAATGGAGTCCACCAAAGCCTACTTCTCCCAAAATCAGTATTTTGGCTTGGACCAGAACAACGTGATCTTCTTCCAGCAGGGAATGCTCCCAGCGATGGACTACGAGGGGAAGATCCTCCTGGAGAAGAGGGGGAAGCTCTCCATGGCTCCTGGTGAGCTGGCGCAGGGTTTCTGAGGGTTAATCATCTGCCATTTGGACTCCAAGAGCCTTACCAAGGTCCTGTGTTTCAGATGGGAACGGGGGTCTCTACAGGGCTCTGGGGAACCAGGGCGTCATGGAGGACATGGAGCGGAGGGGCGTTGAATTTGTCCATGTTTACTGTGTCGATAACATCCTAGTCAAAGTGGCGGACCCGGCCTTCATCGGCTTCTGTGTGAAGAAGGGAGCCGACTGTGGAGCAAAGGTTTGTCACTACCTCTTTTTATTTATCCATCTCCAAAGGCAACATAAAACCCCATTGTTATTTTAATTATTAATTATTATGAGATGAGGTTAAGATCATCACTCTGTACTTTTTGGTGGATGGTTGGTAGGTCACCAATCAGGGAAAAGGGAGGCGTTGGGGGCTTTGTATGAGGGACAATCAGCGTATCGCCTTCAGGAGATGGTAGTACTTTACTTTCCTCTCTGCTTCTACAAATTGATGTGCAGCTCAGCAGTTTGTGAGAGACCAACAACCATCCCGTTCAAAGTCACTTCAATCCTCATTGTGATGCTCGCTTTGACCTTCAGCAGGTTGTCTTCACCACCATGAAAAACCGAATCATCAGATTGTTTTTAAAAATATTCAATCATCTTAATTACCTGGATTAGGATGTTTTCTAAAGTGTCACCTTTTAATATGTACTTTTATAGTTTTACTTATTTATAAACGCTCTCAAGAGAAAATGAGCTTATATAACCTTGTTGTAAAATGATCCGGCAATATTGTTCACACGCCACACTGATAATCTCAGTGACTTCTGACCTCTTACGCGACCATTGTAAACATCCAAATTAAGAGCACATAAAATGTGTATGTACAAATATTCAGCTCTCAGAAGTGTGTAAAGCTCTTTTTGTATGAAAACAAATGCATCTACTTAAGACAAAAAGAGTAGCTCATTGCATATAAGAGGTGTAAGGCTCCGCCGGCTTCATGACGACCAGGGACCTGTCCCCCGTTTAGTCACAATGCTTTTGACACGGCCAACGGAAATCTCATTGTCCTTTATTATAATAAATTGAATATTGTTTCCACTGTGAAGTTCCTTGTCCCGACTACAAAAGAGACCCCCTAACCGTCCTACAATCAGTGCAATACATTCTTTGCTTGGCTGGAAGCAACTAGCCATTCTCAGCTGGACCCCCACTTTTCATCCAGTCTTTTCTTTCTCTTTGTCTCCCCTTTTATTTTTTGGTTTAATGACCAGTTCTTCTCTCTTGTCTCCACCTGCTTTGTGTCGCCACGTCCTTCACTTGCACTGAACAGTTCTATCAAAAGGATCCACCTGTCACGTGTGTTCGCGCGTCTATGTTGCTAAAGGCCGCCGCGTGTTTCTGCGTCTTTACGCGTCGACGCCCTCGTTTCACTTCCTGGTTGTAAAGTCTTGCGTGTGTTGCAGAGCGATTCACCTCCAGAACAACAGGTGGAGTCACGTGTTTTGTTGAAGACGACCTGGAGAGTCACGTCTTTGTGTGTGGAAGTCGCTGGTGGCTTTATTTATTGATCATAGACTTTATTGCCCCGTGCATCCACACTGCTGCTTTTCATCACGGACACATTTGTCCCGTATTTTCCTCCACGACTTTGTCCCCCTCGTTTGTGGAGATCTCCCTCCATGAATCAGAGGCCATCCGGCGTCCTGATAGTCCGCCAATGACGGCTTGTACAAGCGCTCATATTTACGCATTTCTTCCCTCAAAAGCTCTTCAATCTGATCCGTTCTCTCGTAAACATTCTTCCTTTTAATAACGGCCGTATTGTGCTGTGAAAACGGAGACGTGAGACTCCGTAAAGGACGTAGTCAGCGGACCAATCACAGCCTGCTGCTGCAGGAGGACCAGTCGCTTTAGACGCTAGTCTAGAAAAATGGGTCGACGCACGCAAGGAGGTGGGAAAAGACACACAAGGGACACGCAAGGGACACGCAGGGGACACGCAAGGGACACGCAGGGGACACGCAAGGGGCTCCTGCGTCTGCGTCGCTCTGAAAACGCAGAAGCATAAACTGGGCTAGTAACGAACGCACGGTGGCTGAGACGGTTTACCGCCGTCATCTCAAGCTGTAGCGTGCGTATCAGAGTCAACGTGGGAGGCTTCAAACTGGCCACCGCCGCCAGAAAACGGAGAGCAGGCAGGTCCACACAGATCTCTGCTGGCCAAGGTGTTAAACGGGTCTTCATCTCCACGCACATCTGTCTGAATGCAGGGGATTCAGTCTGCTAACAGCTAGCTAGCTAGCTACACTACAAAGAAATATAGAGATATATATGTTCCACCCACCAAAGTGGTTTTAGCTTTACCCGAATTTGGTTTGTTACAATTGTTACACCCCTAATATATAATTATAGTGTAATGATTCATTTTAACAACGATTCAATTCGATTCAGTGACTTGAAATCGATTCAGTAACTTTACTGGACAGTGCAGGCAAAGTTTCTGAGATCCCTGTTGTTTCTTGTAAGGAAATCAGGTTTAAATTAATTATGGATATTATAAACAAGCAAACAACAATTGATGGCAAATGTATTAACCTTTTATTGTGCAACCATTTTCAATGTAAACATGACACAATAATTACACAATGTTTGGATCAATTCAGACACCTCATCGTCGGGTCGCACGTCTTTACAGATGAACTGTTACTGTGATGTGAGTTTGGTGCTGGAGGCCTGAGGCGTCTGCAGAGCTGAGTTACCTGCTGCTGCTGCAGCGGTGACGCTGCTCGAGGTCCTGACTGTCGCCGTAGGAGACGGCCGGAAAGATTCCTCGTGTTTCCATGTTTTTATTTGTCTTCTACATATTCTACAAACAGCGAGCGACTTATTTAGAACACCTCCGTGTTTGCAAAAGCCAAAATGTTTCCACTGGATCCAAAATGTTTCCACTGGATCGATACGTTGGTTTGTAAACGTCTCGCTCGCAGTCGTCTCCTCCACGCTGCGTGTTGCTGTTGTTCAGAGTTTACGCTGCCGCTGCGTACTGATGACGTCACCGACAGGCAGACTGAATCCAGTCACGTTTAAAAACAAACAAACAAACACACATCCACGCCGTTGTTTCCAAGTATCGATACAATCGATTATGTACCATTTCAATCGATTTGTAATCGATATATGTCGAGCGGAATGTCGATTTGCGGAGCACAGATCGATTCAGTTGGATCGCAGGAATATAAATCGATTAATCGATTCACTGAATGAATCGTTACACCCCTAATAAATATATATATATATATATATATATACATATACACAGACAGACATTTGGACAAGTTCAGCAGGCTAGATTAAAAAACGTGCCTACTTAGCCCACGTCTGCCTTAAAGTATACAGTATACACTGGGTAGCGGTATTGTCTAGATCCCTTTTAAATTCATCATGTTCTCCCATGAGAACGATACACAGTGTTTATATATAGTTGTCACCAAGGGGGCCACAACCAGTAATTAGAATGACTTTTTCACATGGGGCCAGGCAGTTTGGATATTTCTTGTCCCTTAATAAATTAAATCATTTAAAAACTACATTTTGTATATATTTGGGTTATCTTTGTCCAATGTAAATTTGTTTGTTTCTAAAATAGTTACATCTGAAAAAAGAAACCAGGAAGGGGTAAAAACGTTTTTGTATATATGTGTGTGTGTGTGTGTATATCCACCACATTATTAGGAACACTTTTTCAATTGCTTTTACAAATTGCTAATCAACCACTCACATTGCAGCAACTCACTGCATTTAGGCTTGTAGACGTGGTGAAGACAACCTGCTGAAGGTCAAAGCGAGCATCAGAATGAGGAAGAAAGTGGATTGAAGTGACTTTGAACGTGGATGGTTGTTGGTGCCCGACGGGCTGTCACAAACTGCTGATCTGCTAGGATTCAAACACACAACCACCTCTAGGGTTCACAGAGAACCCAAAAAGAGAAACTATCCAGTGAGGGGCAGGTATGTGGACGGAAATGTCTTGTTGATGTGAGAGAACGGACAGACTGGTTCCAGATGATTGAAAGGCAACAGTAACTCGACAAACCACTCGTCGCCACCAAGAAATACACAACACCACTTCTGAACGCACATCTCATGGAACCTTGAAGCTACCAGCAGGAAACTGAGACAACTCCCACAGGCTCACCACGACGGACAATGGAAGATTGCAAAAACCTTGCATGGTCTGATGAGTCATTTCAGCTGAACATGAAAGCGTGGATCCATCCTGCCTCGTGCCAACGCGTCAGGCTGCTGCTGGTGTGGTGGTGGGGGGACATTTTCTTGGCACGCTTTGGGCCCCGGAGTACACACCGAACCTGGTTTAAATGCTGCAGTCTATCTTGAGTATTGTTGCTCTTCTAAAAGCTGCTTCCAGCAGGATGATGCAGCACGTTGAAAGTATGCCACCAAGAATTAAAGTAGTTCTGAAGGCAAAGCTGGTTCAGCCTTTTACTAGCAAGGTGGACCCAATAAAGTGTCTGAGTGTATATCTATATATTATTCAGATGGGGAAAAAGCTTGTTTCGTTCTTTAACTTGTTTGCTTCATTGAGTCAAACACACATGTATCTCTTAACTTAATACTTCTACTTGATAATCAGTTTTTTAGGGGATCTGTCCTGAACCTTTTATTTTAAAGAGCAACATCACAAGTTTGATTTTCTTTTTTTTTGTGATTAGGGTGAACTTTTTAAGAAAGTGAATTGTTTAGTGTATTTTAAACTAAAATACCTGCTGGGTTGTTTCTTAATCTTCTGACTTTTTAAAGCACTTACCTGGGACTTAAGGAAGGGGTTGATGATTTGGAGAAAGGGCTTAGTTTGTTTGAAGGAAAAAAAAACCCCACAAAAAGCTTCTAAATTCTTTCTCTATTTATCATATTTTTGTTCAGTGACATTGTCAACATGAACATCCGGTTTGTCTTCAGGTTCCCCTCCACAGCAACCCCCAAATATCCTTATGTATTTATAATGATAATATGTATTCTACAAAAAAGCTGTGTTTGAGTCATTGATCTCTGTCCGCAGGAAATGAGGATTTCTGTATCTCTGAAGCCAATTGGCCAGTTGATGTTTGCTGTTGTGGTTGTGAAGGAGAGAGAACCCAAACGCAAAGGAAGGCAAAGTCCCTTTTAATTAACGAAGGCCGAGGCAAAAATGGAACTCCGGCAGCCACAAAGCAAAAACGTCTCTCAATGTTTAACAGAAGAATTCGGGCGCTTGGCCGGCAAAAGGGAAATCCCGGTGAGAGCAGGAGAGCAGGTCCAGGCTGAGGGAGACAGCAGACGGCCGGGTAAAGCAGAGGTTTAGCAACGATGTACAGTACTAGTTCAACACGAACCGTCAGGACACGACAGGGCAGGAGGGACAGGACGGTACGGTACGGTACGGTACGGGTACGGTACGGGACGGACGGGACGGGACGGGACGTAAAGATAATGCTCTGGCTGAGAACAAAGGGAAGAGGCAGGAAATACAGCGTCTAATTAGAGGAAGCAGGAACGGGTGGGGGAAAGAGGAGGATTAGATGAGAGAAAGAGGTGTGTGTGTGTGTGTGTGTGTGTGTGTGTGTGTGTGTGTGTGTGTGTGTGTGTGTGTGTGTGTGTGTGTGTGTGTGTGTGTGTGTGTGTGTGTGTGTGTGTGACACGAAAGGTGGAAAAGAAGAGGAAGGTACCCGGTTTATGACCTTTAGCGTTATTGTCTCTAGGTGGTGGAGAAGACCAATCCAACGGAGGCGGTGGGTGTGGTCTGCAAGGTGGATGGTGGTTACAAGGTGGTGGAGTACAGCGAGATCACCTTGGCAACTGCCGAGAAGCGAAGCGCCGATGGACGACTGATGTTTAACGCTGGAAATGTGGCCAATCACTTCTTCAGCTTCTCCTTCCTCAGAGACGTGGTGAAGTAAGAAACAACAGGCAAACGTTTCTGGCAATTATTTTTTATTAATTAAGTTATTGTTGCCATTATTATTACTATAGAAATTATTTCATTATTACAACTATCACCACATTATGATTACTGTGATTATGATTATTAATATGGCCAATAGTGACAAGTATTACTACTTTTGTCATGACCATAATAATCATATTAAGATTATGATGGTTGTAATTCTATTTATATATGATGGCCGTTATTATCATTATTGCTACTATTATCACAAATATAATTAGGATTAATGTGATTTTTAGATGCTGATTATAATTTTGGTTATTAATATTATTTGCACTATTATGGCGGTTATTATTATTTTTAGTATTAGTATAGTTCTCAGCAATAAAATTGTAATGACCGCGCTAAGTGTTTCATTTTGAATATATCAGGAAGTACGAGCCGGAGCTGCAGCACCACGTGGCCCAGAAGAAGATCCCATATGTGGATCCAGAAGGTCAACTCATCAAACCAGACAAACCTAACGGGATCAAAATGGAAAAGTTTGTCTTTGACATCTTCCAGTTCGCTAAGTGAGTTCAACTCTGTGTTTAGTGTATTTATAGTCTCTTCTCAGAATGGAAGCTCCCTAGTTGTGGATGCAGATGCTCTTCTGGGACTGACTGGTCCTCTTTTCATGAAGCCAGGTCTGATTCAGCAGACTGAGCCGAGCTCTCTGCGGGGCGATTTATGTGACATCATGTTCAGAGGAGATGGATTACAGATCCAGATGCTCTCATGGTGCGTTCACACGACGTAATACACGGAAATATTATATAGAATGTATAATCCATTTCCTGATTACTGACAAATCATTTCAGCTTAAAATGGCAGCAAATTATTTTGAAATGACTTATGCTATTAGAGGAAATTAGGTTTTTACTGCTTTATTCAAATTTTTACAGAAATCCTATCAAAAAGATTCTAAAGTTGTAGTTTCTTTTCAGGATCTCACCAAACAAAGCCGCTTGAAGCAGAACATGTTGATTTAAACGTGGTGTCTGAAGGTCAATGCCGGAGCAAATCTGAGACTCTTATTATCTGCAGAGAAGACCTTGCAGAATGTCACATCCTCATCGTCTCTGTATGATGAATTCCCACAGGAAGTTTGTGGTGTACGAGGTCTTGCGGGAGGACGAGTTCTCCCCGCTGAAAAACGCAGACAGCCAGGATGCAAAGGACACGCCCACCACAGCAAGACACGCCCTCATGTCGCTGCACCACCGCTGGGTGCTCAACGCTGGTGGCCACTTCATCGACGAGAACGGCAGACATGTTCCCGCCATTCCCAGGTGACCTCCCATGACACACACCTGGTGACTTCAACCCTCCCTGCCCCCTCCCCGCCCCACATGTTGTGCTTCCTGTAGCGTCACACTCACTTCCCCTTCTCATGTTGGGTCCCTGACAATGTTTCCAGAAGCGGGAGCAGGCAGATTCTCAGATGATGGCAAGACAAAGTAATTATCCTCCCCCGGCAGTACTGAGTGCATGGTGACGGGGTTCTGGCTTTCTGTGTTAACGCTACAACACAACTTCTGATCCCCTTTCCTTCATTACCTCCAAGGGGAGGAACCTGCTGGACGCCATTTTTTTTCTTCTCTTTAGAGACAGTTGCGATGAAGGAAATGACGTTGAAGATCAGTTTGGACTGAAACACACACATGTCCGATGATCATAAACACCTTCTGATGGAGCACACTAATACTCCATGTATTGCATGCTGGGTGATGGGCAGCTCTGCAATAGATGACGCTGCTGTTGATCTGTGGAGCAGTTAGTTTAAATCCGCCTGCTTTGTTGTTTTCAAGACATAATAATAAATGAGCATGTGCTTCTATGACATTTATGGCAGCAATTAATGTTACTCTGGCTCTTTTAAGGGTGTGCTTCTCCTTTCCTCATCCTAATGATACAGGTCCGCTGCTCAGAAAACATCGGAGCAGCTGTTGATTAGAGACGGTTGTCTGTAATGATCATCTAGAAATAGACATGCTGAGTGATGGCAATGTGGAGGCAAGTCCCGCCCTGTTTCCCTGTCAATACTATGTCTACTTCTAGAGGAAGTCTGTTACAGGTCAAGGGGCTAATCTAGAGTCTTGTGTGAGCCTGTTGAACTCTAATCACAAGCCGGCCGCAGTAGAGCAGCTGCTCGGATAACGTCTTTCATGGGACAATCACTTACTCTCTTTCTTCTTCTGGTGCTCCCTGAATTTGTTCCTTTCCAAACCCAGCCTGAAGGACGGAACAGACCTGCCGATCAAATGTGAGATCTCACCGCTGGTGTCCTACGGTGGAGAGGTAAGGAGGCTGGGCGGAGATGGGAAATCAGGATGAGGAACATTTATTACCAAAATATGTTAGACATACAAAGTTTTGACTTTATGCACCAACCGCCAAGGTTGGTGCATAACATCAATTCGATTCGTTTTATTTTGTATTGCCCAAAATCGCAAATTACAAATTTGCCTCAGAGGGCTTTACAGTCTGTACACATACGACATCCTCTGTCCCGAAACCCTCCATCGGCACAGGACAAACTCCCCAAACAATAAAAAAAAACCTTCCAAGAGGGAACAAGGGAAGAACCCTCAGTGAGAACGTCAGAGGAGGATCCGTCTCCTGATGGACAGACTACAATGACGTCATGTGTACAGAATGAACAATGTATAATACATGAGACTATATGACAGGAAATGATTCAAGTAACTGTGAGTAGTAAACCAGACGCACAGCAGGACCACTGCAGGGACAACCACCATCACATAGAACCACCATCAGATAGAACCACCATCACATAGAACCACCATCAGACAGAACCACCATCGCATAGAACACCATCGCATAGAACCACCATCACATAGAACCACCATCAGACAGAACCACCATCAGATAGAACCACCATCGCATAGAACCACCATCACATAGAACCACCATAGAACCACCATCGCATAGAACCACCATCGCATAGAACCACCATCAGACAGAACCACCATCGCATAGAACCACCATCGCATAGAACCACCATCGCATAGAACCACCATCACGTAGAACCACCATCAGATAGAAGCCTGTGGGGAGGGAGAGCACAGAGACTTTAGGAGAGGGTAATGTTGGTTTACGAGTACAGTAATATAATTAATATCTAAAATGATGATGATGATGATGATGATGGCAGCAGCAGGCGTCAGCAGGGCCACGCAGGTGTCAGGACCAGGGTCCAGAAGGAACTACGATCTACGGGGACCTGATAGGGGAAAAAGCACAAAAAAACTCCCAGAAAGAAGCTGAATTAGTCATGTGCATTAATAAAACATGAATTATTGTAGAACGAGAGCGTGAGAGAGGAGCTCGGTGTGTCCTAAGAAGTCTAAGCCTATAGCAGCTTAACTAAGGGCTGGCCCCGGCTAACCTGAGCCAGCCCTAACTATAGGCAGAATGAAAGAGGAAAGCTTTAAGTTTTACTTTAAAAGAGCTGACCGAATCTGCCCCCCGGACTGAAAGTGGAACCTGGTTCCACAAAAGAGGAGCTTGATAACTGAAGGCTCTGGCCCCCAGCCTACTTTTAAAACCATAGGAACAACAAGTAACCAGCATCTATGGAGCGCAGCTGCCTTGTAGGGCAATACAGGTGTTACAAGCTCTTTAAGATACGACGGTGCCTCACCAGCAAGTGCCTTGTAGGTGAGGAGAAGTACCTTAAAATCTATTCTTGATTTAACAGAGAGCCAGTACAGAGAAGTTAATACAGGAGTGATATGATCCCTTTTCTTAGTTCTTGTTTTATTCTGAATCAACTGGAGAGGCTTAATGCTACGTTCACATTGAACATGGCGCGAATGTCTCTCGTCGCCTCAAACGCTCTATCTCTAACAACTCTCGTATCGCGTATTCGCGCCCGACTGAGAGGGGGTGTGGTTTATCACCTGAAACAGATCAAATTTCCGTCATTGTTTTTCTCTCTCATCAACCTGTACTTATACTTGTCATAGCGACTCTGTACTCGTTGTGGAAGTTCTACTCACGTCGGACCACCAAACGGCGCCGTATTTTTGTACTAAAGCATCCGTAGGCCCAGACAGCTCGGTGAATTTCACCGATTTCAACAGAAACTGCGTCTGGATGACCGCCCCTTCCAGCGGTACATGGTGCTATCCGTTGTTTCGTTGGATAACACGTTGGCTCGTATCATGCCGAGAGAACTGTCCCGTCGAGAGACACCGTATGCTCAAGCACATCCAAACGGCTCTATTAAGAGCCGCACACACATTGAGCACATTAATATTTAGTATCAGTGTGTCGTTTAGCAATACAATTACCCTACACTTTGTATTGTACTATACTACATTGTACTATATTCAGTGCAGTGATGGGATGCTGTTAAAATGCACATATGGTTGTATGCTGTTTGTTAAAAGTGCGAGATCTTTCGGTCGCAATAAAGGTACGAGGATGTATCGTACAGCTCGGGACACCGCTGTCTGCAGGACGACGGGGAGGATCTCGGTATTGATGGGCTGTCGCGCCGCAGCGTCACGGTGTTTTGTCGCCAAAGATGGAATATTTCATCTGGAAGGTGGAACTCTTCCTGAAATCCACAACCTCCACTGTCTTTAGAGCGTTGAGCTCAGGAGCAAACTTCAGGAGCTTGACGGACTGGTGACTGGAGGAGCAGCTGTTGGTGTACAGGGAGAAGAGCAGAGGGGAAAGAACGCTGCCTTGGGGGGAACCGGTGCTGATGGTCCGAGAGGCTGAGACATGTTTCATTACATCACATGTCATTTATCTGACGCTTTTATCCAAAGCGACTTACAATAAGTGCATTTCAACCATAAGGAAACAAACTCAGAAGAACAAGAAACAACAATGTGCATTTTCATAACCAGAGTCTGTAAAAGGACGCTAATGCCGTTGAATCAACCGTGCACTATTATTGACCTGGACAGACATCCATCGTCATTGTAAACATTGTTTTTCATGGAGATTAAATATTGGTTAAAGGGTTACCAAAATGACCATCAATGCTGTCAAAATATCTGGGAACCCAATTCTGGCCTTTCACAATAAGAAATTCTGCTTCAACACCTCCGAATAAGCTCTTTCATCATCGCCCCAGCATTGCCCGACCGTCGCCCGAGTCACTACTTTCTCTCATCAAAGTAACTTTCCTACAGTTATTAGTTATGTAAATGTTGATATATATTCATGAGATTTGACACCTAGATTCGTTGACATTAACATTTTCATGGCAATCGATGAGAAAAAAAAAAGACCGGAAACAACGTCAAATTGCGTGTTTCAGAGGAATACTAGCTTTCGCTGTGCCAGTTAGGACACCATTATGTAACAATAACATGCTGTTGTCTAATACCTGCTACAGAGCAGTATAAAGCATGATGCATGTTGTCCAGTGCCACGCAATAGATACAGGAAGTGGTGGGCGGTTTGCAAAACGTAATTTCCATTGTCATGGACACTTTGTCCGTCGGTCGCAGAATTTCTCGGCCGTGGTTGTAGCCACCCGACCAGTATCCCAACGAGGGTCCGTACATTCCTACTTGCAGTCTTAATTGTATTAAAAGAAACATCTTTAGAACGTTGTCAATGTCTGAGTGAGAAGCAGCATCTTCTTTAGAACGTCTCTGAAGGTGCTGAAGAGTTGTTTTCTACTTTAAGGGTCTGGAAGAGTTGGTGAAGGGACAAGAGTTTCATCCAAACCTGATGATCGATGAGACCGGAGTCCACCAGCTGGTGAAGAACGGAGTGTAGACGAGGAAGAGGAAGTCAAGAGGAGGGGCGGGGGTATCCGAAGAACAACCGCCCTATTCTCACTCAAACTGTGATGTCATCACTGTGCAATAATAACAATGTGGTGAAAGAAGCCGTCAGCTCCATTATGATTGAAGTTTACTTTACATGTGATTCTCTGCTCTGTGTATTGGTGTCTTATTTCCTGTTTTGTTAAGCACTTAAACTGAGGTGAAGATGAATTCCCCATCAGGCTGACTGAATGAAGCGGTCTGCAGGTGACACTTTATTTTTATATAATCCAATAGAAGCTGGCGGAAATCTATTCCTTTTACCTGGTGATTTTTTTATACACGTAGGACTAAGATGATCCGATGTTTCTTACTATTTACTATTTAATCAAGGTACTGGGGGAGGAGGGGGGGTTATAATATCTACATCTTTGTTTGTAATCATGAGAGATGCTTAGATTAGATTTCGTTAGTTTAACGATCATCATTGTGAGTTTAGGACCAGGCAGAGAAATACATCATTTATTTTTGTCTCAAGAATAAAGTAAAACTGTTCAGATTAAAGTAGAAATTTAAACTTAAACTCAAACTTTTGAGAATTGATAAAACCAGCACAAATACAGAATGTCCACTTTATTCTCCAAAAGCCAAATAATAACAAAATAAATCTCATTAATTCCATTTGTTGTTGTTTCTGTTTTACCATTATATTCATGAGCCACTAAATGTGATAAATTACTAAAATATCTACATCATGATTTGATATTAAAGTCGAGCATTCACATCACTTTTGTTAATGCCTGTTTTAACAAATATTACCTTAGTAACACTTTTCATTTCTCTCAATGATGAAATGAGGTTGTTACTGTAGCTTCTTGTTTGAGCCTGAAAGACTTGTTTCAGGAGAAGAAACATTTCTCTTCCAGGCTTGATTCTTAATTGAAACCTCGTGTGAGGAATTTGGGGACTTTGGGAGGCTGCCAGGAATCCCCAGAATGTGAAAGCTTCTTTTTTCCACCTCTCTCTCTCTCTCTCTCTCTCTCGCCCCTCTCTCTTCCTCCTCACCCCGCTCCTCCCCCTCTTTTTTCCTATGAGCAGTTGTGTCTTACATCAGCTCAGACCATCTGACGAACTTAGAGAAATAGAGAAAACGGCTCGAGTTCTTACTGGAATAATCTAAAACTTTCTTTGAACAAATGGTCTGAAAGGATAAAACTTCTTAAAAGTAAGTCTCTCTTTTAACTTATCGCATCTCTCTGATTTTATGTCATCGTTTGGACTCTGAGCCTTAAAGCTTCCTCTGAAGTTTTAAGGAGCTGAATGTTTAAACTCTTTTGTGTGAAGTCTTGCTGCGGGTTGCAGACTAAAGTAGTAGAAAGCAGAGCAAGCTACAGATCCAGATGTTCCTAGCTGACTCTACATGGCTGGATGTGACATATATGAACACATCTGATCTGAAGCTTATCGCTTTATAGATGAGCATTCCTTAATAAATGTACAGAGGTTTAAGCAAAGTTTAACCAAAGCGACTTACAATAAGTGCATTCAACCAAGCGGGATCAGACCAGAACAACAAATGTTGTTTCTTTCTGGTCAACTGATGTTGAAAACGCCTGTGTGTGTGTCCTCCTGTGGTATTTGAGGCTTCTTTTCTACCTCGCTGAAGATGGAGACATTGTTAGAGAGGTCAAGGTCATCCTGAGGTCAGTTGTGTGTGTGTAAGCGTGTCTGCTCTTTGGTTATGTAGGTCTGATTGTTATTTCAGATTAGTCACTTCATGGCAAATTAATCAATTTTCAATTAAATTGTTTGATATTTAGCAAAAATAATTTGAGGAAAGGACCCAACAAACCTGCAGTTTTTTGGGACTTTGAAAAACTGAACGCTGCTTCTCTGTACACTAGTGTATGTATATATAATATCACACATACTTCTACTAGTAGAGATCCTCTTACTACTTACTTACTACAACACAGAGTGAGGTGCAGCTTTTGTAGGGATCATGTATTTGCATCTCTCATTTATTTGCACATCGGGAAAGAAAAACCTTCTCAAATCCTTCCTCATTGTTTGCGTTTTACCATGATATTCTTGAGCCACTAAATGTGATAAATTACTAAAATATCTACAGCATGATTTGATATCAAACAATAACAACATTTCCAAATGCATGTTTTAACAAACCTGTACCTTAGTAACACTTTTAATTTCTCTCAATGATCAAATGATAAAAGGAGGTTGTTACGGCGACTTCTTGTTTGAGCCTGAGAAGCGTTTACTTTCAGTGAAACTTAGTTCTGACTCTGGGAACAGAAAGTAGACCAGTTCTAGACAACCTAAGAGTCCTTTGGCCCTGAACCATTCAGTGCTTTATAAACCAACAGCAGGATTTTGAAGTAAATTCTTCGTTTGACAGGAAGCCAGTGTAAAGACCTGAGAGCTGGTGTGATGTGATCCACTTTCCTCAGCTGCAGCTTTCTGATTGACTTTTTACAAACATGTAAAAATACTGTTGCAGTAGT
Organism: Gasterosteus nipponicus; assembly: GCA_014132575.2. Classification (NCBI taxonomy): domain Eukaryota; kingdom Metazoa; phylum Chordata; class Actinopteri; order Perciformes; family Gasterosteidae; genus Gasterosteus; species Gasterosteus nipponicus. Next base: position 18,835,173 of record BMAF01000008.1, on the reverse strand, counting down.
CGAGTCTACTGAAGATGAATGCATGGACACGTTTTTGCTGGCTGAGACATAAATCCGCTAATCCTTGAAATATTCTTTAGGTGAAAGTCGGCTGGTTTTGTAACTGTCTTGATGTGGCTGGCATTTGTTTTTCAGAAATTACAATACCAAATAGTTTTCTTTGTAAAAGCACATTACATTACAGGTCATTTAGCTGACGCTTTTATCCAAAGCGACTTACATTACATTTTTAACCCATGGCTTTTTTACATTTTTGCCCCGGGAGCAATTAGGGGTTAGGCGTCTTGCTCAGGGACACTTCGACGTGGGGCAGCCGGGGCTCGAACCAATGTTGAGCTTGCAGTTTGCGGTGCACCCTCTCTACCCCTGCGCCACGGCGACCCCATCATTTATGCTTCTTTCTGTGAATAATACACATCCAGTTGGTCCTTCTGAAATGCAGGTGAAGTTCAGTGGACATTGTGCACCAAGCTTTTCTTGGTGGGTTCACGAGTGGAGGATCTGCCCTTTACCACTTCCTGAACTGGCCAAGAGGGAGCTGATATTTATAGGCCTCAGACTTCTCCCCCCAGAAGTAAAGAATTCAAGTCAATAGTCCCCATTCAGGAGCATTGGGCTTCACATTGAAACAATAAACTTTGGTGTTCCAGCTGCATCTAGACTAAGGTCTTTCCTTCTGTGATACTAATGTCCTTCCACTTTGAATGCTGCAGTGGTTGATGTCCTCAACATAGCCGTGAATCTACAGATATTATTCCCAGGGAATAGATGACACGCCATAACTCCCACTCTGGGAGAAAGTAATTGTTTTCGAATGCTAAGGTACGTGTAAGTGTTGCGGTACCATACCAGCTCAAATAGATTTCACCATTCCTTTCATTCTAACTTTAAGGTGCATATTAACTTTTCAAAAATTGAAATTGAACATATAATCTGGATTTTCAGCACAGCAAAGGTTGAAGCTGAAATGAGACAACAAACTGGGGAAGTCACAATGGTTTTTTTTCCTCTCACAGAACAACGTGGAACATTTTGACAGAAAAAAATGCTCATTTGGACCTTTTGAAATGTGTCACATACGCTTCTCTACCTTGGTATTCTTGACGGTTGTGGCTGAAAGCACAGACCAATAGCCTTCGAGTTAAGCCATCCCACGTGATACCACTCGACCAATCAAAGCTTTGCATTCCAGCCAGGACGATGTCGTCTCAAAAGTGGAGACAGATTAGAGAGAAAGCGGCAAAGACGGAGAACAAGAAAGATATCTGAGAAAAAGACGAGTGAGAGAACGGGACGGAGGACAGAAATAAGGAACAAATGGCGCTCTGCAAAAAGAGAAAAGTAGACAGTGAAAGCAAAGCACTTAATCCAGAATGCACGGACTCGTTTCTATTCATACTTCCCACTTGGAGCACTAAACCAGTGTGTCTCATATGCTCACAAACTGTAGCACGTATTAAAAGTGCAGACGGCATTGTGAGGCCCGATGATGCATTCACGGACTGCTTTAAAATCCTGGCAGGACAAACTAGAGTTCATCTCCCACTGAGCAACAATGTATTCTATTAAACTCTTTAATTGTTCAAATGTGTTGATAGACACAGATTTCTTATTCATAACTGGCTGAGACTGTTGAGTCCAAATGTGAAACAGAAAAGGGGAAATTTAAGCTTTTCTTCCCTTTATTTTATTTTTCATTTAATTTATTTTCTCTTATTTTGAAATGCAGCCTATTTTTTGTAGTTAAAGAGAGAACATTATTTATATTTGCAGTCACACATATATGTGTAGTTCTTTGTTACGTGACAACAATAAATAATGTCAGTTTTTTAATCCTACTGAATTCACAGCACAAAGCGTGTCGTCTGCACTACAACAAAGAGACAAAGAGTTTTAAATGAAGGATCTACTGGAGCAGAAGATGGTGTGTCTGAACAGCCATTGATTAGCTACCCAACGTTACTCTGCACTATATATATCTATATAGATATATCTATAAATCACTTGATTTCTAGATTTTTCTCTCATCTTCCATCAAAGTGTCTCATTTGCATAAGAGAGCATTGTATGAACAATAAAACCAGGCGTGGCGCCGGGAAGCGGAGGGTTGGCGGTTTGAAGCCTTGCTCCTCCATGTCCCATGTCGAAGTGTCCCTGAGCAGGACACCCAACTCCTAACTGCTCCCCGGGGCAAATGTGAAAAACCACGGGTTAAAAATGCAAGTAAGTCACTTTGGATAAAAGCGTCAGCTAAATGACCTTTAGTGTAATACAGTAACTACACAAAGCTCTTACAGTGGGGTCCCCTTGTTGAACATTTCATAAAGACACCGCAAATAACACGTGGAGAGGAACCAACTTAAACTGTCTCCTCTGCTGTTGGACTCGTGGTCAGTGGGAGGCGGCTAGATGGCGTCTGTGCAACTTAAGTCACGTCTGTGACTCACTCACATCTCTTCCTCCATCAATTGTTCCTACAAGTAGTGTGGAAGATTTTAAATTATAAAGTTAAATAAAATCATTTCAATTACATCTGAACTACAGCTTTTTTGTCTGGTTTATATAGAAATGCATTTAAAACATCTCAGACTGATTGCATCGAATGAATGGAACTCAGTTTGGTGGTAATTATTGTCTTTCTGTGAGAAAAAAAACATGCTTCCCATTAAACTCGTATTCCTCCCTTACGTGTGCAAACAAATGCTTTGTTCTCTTGAAGAGCAGACATTAAATATAATGTTTCACTCACGTTAACATGCAGAGTTATTTTAGCCTTGGTTATATACACTTAGTAACCTCCTGTCTTTCATTGGTGAGGTGTGTTCCTGTATTGTGGGATGAAGCACCCGTGGGACGCTCACTTCCTGCTGCTCATCCTCCTGCACCTGTTCGGAGGAGTCACATCACAGGTGAACCCAGGTCAGTGACTTGCCACCTCGCCACGGGGTCGGGGGTCAGGGAACTGTCCCATGACATCGTGTGCTCAAGCACATCAAACGAGAGACACCCACACTTTATTATTGAGCTGTTCACTTCAAACCGTTAAATGATGGAGTTGTTTGTATATAAAAGGCCACATATACATATATACATACAATTTCTCAGAGAATGCATGTATATTATATTATATAGATATATTATTATAGTATATATATGCATGTGCGTGTCTGTGTGTTTTATCACCACATGAAATCGTATATACTCCTTTTTCTTACATTTATTTATGCGAGCAAATGTAATGTGTAATTAGGGCCGGAGCCGACTGAAAGCACTTTTGACGCTATTTTCATATTAAAAATGTTAGATGTTTTAGGGGTTGTGCATTTGGGTATAAAGAAATGGCTCTATAGCGCCCCCTATAAATTTGGCAATTTATAGGGGGCGCTCACTTTTTTCCCCCGATCATCGATTGACTATTATATTGGACACATGAGCTCTTGGTTATGCCCTATAAAAAAGTAAATGGTATTAAAATGCACCTAACTAGATATTTTTTTCTGTGTATCCCCCCCCGACATGCAAGGGGAGGCAAAGGTCCCTTCATAAATCAAAGGATACATGTCTTATATCTTATAATGTTAATATCTGTTAATTCAATTCAATTCATTTTATTTTGTGTAGCCCAAAATCTCAGATTACAAATTTGCCTCAGAGGGCTTTACAGTCTGTACGCAACATCCTCTGTCCCGAAACCCTCCATTGGCACAGAAAAAACTCGCCAAAAAATGAAAAACCACTTCCATGGGGAAAAAAGGTAAGAAACCTCCGGCAGAGGAGAATCGTCTCCCGTCTGCCATGTGTACAGAATGAACAATGTATAATACTTGCAATTATATGACAGAAATGATTCAAGTAACTGTGAGTAGTAAACCAGACGCACAACAGGACCACTGCAGGGACCACCACCATCACATAGAACCACCATCACATAGAACCACCATCATAGAACCACCATCAGATAGAACCATCAGATAGAACCACCATCACATAGAACCACCATCAGATAGAACCACCAACACATAGAACCACCATCAGATAGAACCACCATCACATAGAACCACCATCACATAAGGAACTACGATCTACGAAGACCTGCTAGGGGGAAAAGCACAAAAAAACTCCCGGAAAGAAGCTGAATTAGTGATGTGCATTAATAAAACGTGAATTATTGTAGAACGAGAGCGTGAGAGAGGAGCTTGGTGTGTCCTAAGAAGTCCCCCGGCAGTCTAAGCCTATAGCAGCTTAACTAAGGGCTGGTCCGTTCTAACCTGAGCCAGCCCTCTTTGCACAATCAAAGAGGAAAGTTTTAAGTTTTAATAGACTAGTAATAGACATGGTTGTGTCGCAGGGGTTTGTCGTTATCCTCTGGGGATGTCCGGAGGACAGATTCAGGACGAGGACATTTCTGCCTCCAGCCAGTGGTCCGAGTCCACTGCTGCTAGATACGGCAGGTATGTAACACACACAGTGGGAGACACACAAAGAGAGAGAGACACACACACATACACTCAAAGGCCTGTAAAAATGAGTGAGTGTGGGTGACAATGTCATATACTCCCCCACTCCTCCCCTCCAGGCTGGACTTCGAGGAGGGCGATGGCGCCTGGTGTCCCGAGGTCACCGTGGAGCCGGACAGCCTGAAGGAGTTCCTGCAGATTGACCTTCGCTCGCTGCACTTTGTGACCTTGGTGGGGACTCAGGGCCGACACGCCGGTGGCATCGGCAACGAGTTCTCTCAGATGTACAAGATCAAGTACAGCCGTGACGGAAGTCGCTGGATCTCTTGGAGGAACCGGCAGGGCCAGCAGGTGGGTCGAGGGCTCCCTGGGGGGACGCGGCCTTATATGGCATCAGCAATCAGGTCATGGACTCATCAGGTCATCATATCATCTGGTCCTTTGTTTTTACCCACAGGTGATTGAGGGGAACAGGAACGCCTACGACATCGTCCTGAAGGACCTGGAGCCGCCCATCATTGCTCGCTTCGTCCGCTTCATGCCCGTCACGGACCACCCCATGAACGTGTGCATGAGGGTGGAGCTCTACGGCTGTGAATGGCTTGGTGAGAGGAGGCTGGGGAGGAGTAAGCGTATGTATGTAGTATGACAATGAGGAGGAGGAGGAGGGTGAAAGTGAGGTGAATGATGTCATGTAGTGTTAAAGCGCTTTGAGTGGTCAGAAGACTAGAAAAGCGCTATACAAGTACAGGCCATTTACCATGTTGGGAGCTTAAAACTGCTGTTGTGAACTATTAAGACTGTTTTCTGCATAGTAATATTTTTGACTAACACAGTTATGAGGTCATTTATTTTCATAACATTGCACTTTGTTTCTGTACAGATGGTCTTGTGTCGTACAACGCTCCAGCAGGAGAACAGATGATCTTACCTGCTTACTTCAACGACTCTGTCTATGATGGAGCTGTGATACACAGGTGTGTGCCTCACTATTTTACCCACAATGCACTGCTTTGTCACCATAGGAACACAAAGAGATGAGGTCCTGGAGGGTTGAAACCCCTTAGTTCCTGAGGCCGTTTTTGTCTCTGCTCTGAAAATGGCACACCCATGATAAATAATCACTTACAGGGTATCCATCACTATAAAACATGGAGAAGCCGGGCTAAAAACTCAAAACCCAGGTTACGGACAGTATCCGTTGAAAGTCACACTTTGCTGGAGTGAAGCAGAATAAATCTATAGGGGCTTTAGTACAGAGTTTCCTCATGAATTTGCCAAACTATCTTTTCCTTACCCTATAAGGTTTTCCACAAAGAGCAAGGAATAGTGCTTAGGAATAGACGTTAGGAGGTCAATTGGTGGCAACTCGAATCCTGCCTGTGTTTATCAGGCACGTTTAAGGGGTTGAAGGAACGTGGCAGCCGAGTCGCAGCTTCAGGAGGCGGCAGCAGACCAAATGAGACACAGCAAAAAGCTTCCTTCTCTATGCAGGTCGGGTAAAGAAAATGGCTTTTATGATCATGTTAGAAGCATCTGCCTTACAATGCTGCCCCTTAGTGGTCCAATGAAGCATCCTGTCCACATTACATTGCATTGCAGGTCATTCAACTGACATTGCATTTTTAACCCATGGTTTTTACATTTTTGGTAAAAGCCTAGTTTATGCTTCTGCGTTTTCAGAGAGACGCAAGACACGCAGACGCAAGAGTCCCTCGCGTGTCTTTTCACACCTCCTTGCTTGCGTCGACCCATTTTTCTAGACCAGCGTCTAAAGCGACTGGGCCTCCTGCAGCACCAGGCTGTGATTGGTCTGCTGACTACGTCCTTTACGGAGTCTCACGTCTCCGTTTTCACAGCACAATACGGCCGTTATTAAAAGGAAGAATGTTTACGAGAGAACGGATCAGATTGAAGAGCTTTTGAGGGAAGAAATGCGTAAATATGAGCGCTTGTACAAGCCGTCATTGGCGGACTGTGAGGACGGCGGATGGCCTCTGATTCATGGAGGGAGATCTCCACAAACGAGGGGGAACAAAGTCGTGGAGGAAAATACGGGACAAATGTGTCCGTGATGAAAAGCAGCAGTGTGGATGCACGGGGCAATAAAGTCTATGATCAATAAATAAAGCAACCAGCGACTTCCACACACAAAGACGTGACTCTCTAGGTCGTCTTCAACAAAACACGTGACTCCACCTGTTGTTCTGGAGGTGAATCGCTCTGCAACACACGCAAGACTTTACAACCAGGAAGTGAAACCAGTATGCTTAAAGACGTAAAACAAAAGAAGCATGCACCAGTCTTTAGGTGTCTTGCTCAGGGATACTTCGACATGGGACATGGGGGAGCCAGGATTCAAACCGCCAACTTTGCGCTTCCCAGCCAACCCTCTCTACTCCATACGTGTGGTTGTCTACCAGAGGAGAAGTTAAAAATGGTTATTCCAGAGAGTTACAGTTCTGCAGCCATGTTTCTTCACTCTGGAGGAGGAGAACTAGTGGAATGAGTTCCTGTTTAGTGGCCAGTGATGTAAGTGCATGCAGTGTGATTAGGGGAGTTTCTCTGTGTCTCTGTGCCTCAGCATGACGGAGGGCTTAGGTCAGCTGACTGATGGCGTGTGCGGCCTGGATGACTTCTCTCACAGTCACGTCTATAACGTGTGGCCCGGCTACGACTATGTGGGCTGGACCAACGAGAGCTTCCCCGCTGGATTTGTTGAGATCATGTTTGAGTTTGACCGCACAAGAAACTTCACCACCATGAAGGTGAGGCCTCCTGAGTCTTCAAGCCTTTCATATTTCATTCATCCTAACCTGCTATAAACGTGTCCTTATCTACCTCCAGGTCCACTGCAACAACATGTTCTCCCAACACACCAAGGCCTTCCGCCAGGTGGTGTGCTACTTCCGCTCTGAGGCGGACTGGGAGCCCACGCCACTCGTCTTCAGCCCCGGGGAGGACGAGCAGAACCCTCGTGCCCGCTTCGTCACCATCGACCTGCTCCATCACATGGCCAGCGCCATCAAGTGCCGGTTCTACTTCGCTGACGCCTGGATGTTGTTCAGCGAGATCACCTTCCAGTCAGGTACCCCAGGGGCGTGTGCAGCCTACCTCTGCACATCTGTGAAGACTCGTATATCTACATTATTTATTAATATCATCATCAAAGGCTGTTCTGAGGCCTGATGATGTCAAATGAACAATCATCATCTCTTTTTTCAGATACCGCCATGTACAACACCACACTGGCTCCTCCCAAGAGCGGGCTGCCCCCCAACATACAACCGGGTGAGTGATCCTCCAAAGAACATCTCAGTTCTTTCTGCTTGATGCACACAGTAAAAAGTGTATGTCCTTGTCCCACTCTTCCCAGAGGATGACCCCACTCACAAAGTAGATGACAGCAACACACGGATTCTGATTGGTTGTTTAGTGGCCATTATCTTCATCCTCGTGGTCATCATCGTCATCATTCTTTGGAGGCAGGTGTGGCAGAAGATAGTGGAGAAGGTAAGCCGAAGCTAGCATGCGTCAAAGTGGTACCAGGCTTCTGGAAGGTGGTCCGATTTGTTCCTTCACACCCTCATGTCCTTCATTCTAGGCCTCTCGCCGGATGCTGGACGATGAACTAACTGCTAGTTTGTCAATACAGAGTGAGACGTTGGCTTACACCCACAACCAGGCGAGCACAAGCAGCGAGCAAGAGTCTAACTCCACCTACGAGCGCATCTTCCCCCTCGTCCCCGACTACCAAGAGCCCTCACACATCATGTGTAAGCTGCCGGAGGAGCCCGGTAGGTTTCACATCCTATAAACACAGTCCCTCCTCTTAATGGCGTCTTAGGCACGGCGATTCTCATTGTCTTCCAGCTTCAAGCAGCACTGCAGCTTCTAAAGCCACCACAACTACTATTGTTCAAGAGGGTGCCCCTCACTACGCGGAGGCGGACATTGTGGACCTGCAGGGCGTGACCGGCAGCAACACCTACGCCATCCCCGCCCTGGTGATGGACCTGTTATCGGGGAAGGACATTGGCGTGGAGGAGTTTCCCAGAAAGCTGCTCACATTCAAAGAGAAGCTGGGAGAGGGCCAGTTCGGGGAGGTGTGTGCATGTCACCTTTCCTGCTACTTTTATAAGCTAAGCTATATTCTGTATGCTATAATCCATATAATATACACTTGAAGCACTAGCAGAGCTCTAAATGCTCCGTACCTCGTCCCTCTTCAGGTGCACCTGTGTGAGGCAAAGGGAATGCAAGAGTTCATAAATACGGAGTTTTCCTTTGACATCCCGGAGCAGCAGACCGTTTTAGTGGCCGTGAAAATGCTCCGTTCAGATGCAGACAAGAATGCAAGGTCTGAATCCATGAGCCGAGATCAGTGCACCTAATCCTCAGCCTGCACATGTTCCTGAGTTTAAAAGGTTCTATGCGTCGGATTTATCTCTGAGTAACAAACATTTGTGGTGTGTTTGGGTAGGCTTGACTTCCTGAAAGAGATAAAGATCATGTCGCGCTTGAAGGACCCCAACATCATTCGCCTGCTGGCCGTGTGCATCTACAGTGACCCCCTCTGTATGATCACTGAATATATGGAGAACGGAGATCTCAACCAGTTCCTGTCCCACCACGAGCCCGAGGGGCAACTGGCTCTGCTCAGCAACGCCCACGGTCAGGTCAGTTGAAGACACCAGTGGGAGAGGTTGAGGTCTGCCTCTGGCTTTTATAATGTCTCCTTTCACCCCACCTCAGCTTCAATGACCTCAGCTACATGGCGGCTCACATCGCGTCGGGGGATGAAGTACCTCTCCTCCCTGAACTTTGTTCATCGGGACTTGGCCACGCGGAACTGCTTGGTGGGCAAAAACTTCACCATCAAGATAGCTGACTTTGGCATGAGCAGAAACCTGTACAGTGGGGACTACTACCGGATCCAGGGCCGGGCGGTGCTCCCTATCCGCTGGATGTCATGGGAGAGCATCCTGCTGGTGAGGAGCATTTTGTAAAGCATGAATTGGTCTCCCCTCCGTTTTTCTCTCACGCCTCCATGATGAAATAAGAAAACAAAAACAGTGGAAAGCTTTCACAGAAATATGTGTGCAGTAGAATCCAGTTTACTCTTTAAGACTCACCGGCCTGTGGGTGCAGGGGCTTAATGTGCAGACCTCAGGGTGTTTGAAATATTACACTTTTAGCAAAGACATAGTGAGCGTACTAATGGTAAATGAGAGTCTGATATAGTTACGGATTCTCTGTTCATCATGATGTGCATGAAAAATGAAGGCTTCTTTCTACAAATCCATTAACCGAGATGAATAACTGATTTACAAATGGTCATCTTAGGGGTGAATTATTCCTTTAATTGTTAATATTTCCGCCTGGTTGGTTGTCAGTTTGATTTGAGTGAAGACGGTGTCATTGAGTTTAGAGTTTATCAATCTTGAGGCTTCTTCTTCTTTTCATTAATTTTACCGAATCGTGTGCTTAGTTGTATTTATTTTGTCTTACGATACAATTGAGAATAACTGGAAATGTTTAGATATTGCAATACTTTCAGTCTTTCAGCAATGTGTTCCACCTCCTTCACCAACAGATCATGACTAAATTTCTCACAAAAGATTTGACTAGCCTCCTTGAAATCCTTGTTTACCTGGCTCTCCATGTCTGCTTGTGCAGGGTAAGTTCACCACAGCCAGCGACGTGTGGGCCTTCGGGGTCACCCTGTGGGAGATCCTGAACTTCTGCAAGGAGCAGCCCTACTCACAGCTCAGCGACGAGCAGGTGATTGAGAATACGGGGGAGTTCTTCAGGGACAAGAAGAGACAGGTAAGTGTCTCCTCAAACGTTTCCTCCCAAGGTGGATCATGTCCTAACTCCTGGTCTTCGTGTCCTGCAGATCTACCTGCCTCAGCCCGAGCTGTGCCCGGATTCGCTCTACTGGATCATGCTGAGCTGCTGGAGGAGGAATACCAAGGAGCGGCCCTCCTTCCAGGAAATACACCGAGCCCTCCTGGAAATGCATCCGTAGGCCCGGGCCACGTTTCTGACAGGAACGCCCAGAAGGCTCGTCTCTGGAGGGAAAGTCAAGAGTGGACCCTGGTTCAAACCCCACCCAGGTTCTCCTGATTTCAGGAGAAAAGGAACCGGGTGAGAGCTTCCTGTTAGGTAGGGCTCTCAAGTGTCACGCATTGAACGTGACAGTCACGCATTTCGGTCTCAAGTCACGCCCTCCTGCCACGCATCCGATTCCTCACGCCAAGAAATCGGACTCTGGTCCGAGCCCTCCCCCCCGTGGACCGTGTCGTCCCCCCCGTTCTTGAAAACTTGAGAGCTTCCTGTTAGGTCTGAGCTACCATCTACACTGATCCATGGAGCCTCTCTGCAGAGACTCGGCCACAGGTTTCATGTTTCATAGACATACAGGTACCATTAGGAATTGATCTATTGTGGTATGATCCCTAGAACACGCACAGACGTGATAATAAATGTAGCAGGTGACATTCGGCACTTTTAAAAATGTACTTCAAATTCTTTATCTTTTTTTCTGTTTTGTTGATATATTTGTGGATTAATATTCTCTTTAAGTCTTTTCTGTGTTTCACTGACTTCACTGCAAACCTTTTGGATCCAAGCACCAAGTATTGTCTTGCGTTGATCACATCACACATCACAACATATCAGATGTCGGCTAATTGTTGGTCATGTTTATGCTGATCAGGAATCAGGAATCAGGAAACATTTATTGACAAAATCTGTCAAACATACAAGGAATCTGTCTTGGCGGTTGGTGCGTGACAGCAGACAGTGTGACAATAGACAACAAGACAGCAGTGCACAAGTAATAAAATAAAATGAACTGCTAATGCAATGGGTTAGTAGAATAAGGCTATAGGTTAGTATAAAACAAGGGAATAAAGTTAAAGTTAAAAATGTAAAATATTAAGCATAAAGTGCACTAGCGAACAAGTAACAAAGTGATGAATAACAGTTAAAGTGACGTGTGCAGTGTGAAGGGGAGTGACCGGTGGGATGTTATAGTCAGTCAGTGGGGACCGGCTCTGTTGATGAGCCCGACTGCCGACGGGAAGAAACTGTTGGTGTGGCGGGAGGTCGTAGTCCTGATGGACCTCAGCCTCCTGCCAGATGGAAGGTTTTGTCCGGGGTGAGAGGGGTCGGCTACCATCTTTTTAGCTGCTTCAGATAGAAGATAGAGGAGAATATAATAGTTTCCTTTGAATCAGGAGGCAGAGGAATAATCCATGTGTTGATTGGAATAGGTTGATGAAAGATAACACAGGTAGCGATGTCTCTACATTGTTTAATATTTCATTTTACTGATGTGTGCTGGATTCTTTGTATCATAGCTTGAACTTCATACTGTATTTAGCGGCTCCTCCAGGTTGTCAGAGGCCTTGTGGATTGGTTTGATTACATTGTTTTTTTACATTGACGGGCAAAAAAAAAGTAAAATGTAAATTCTCCGTGAGGATCTGACTCATGTGGGCGGGGACTCAAAGTGAGCCAAACGATAACAGGCACTCATTGGCTGACAGCTGCAGCAGTGTCCAATAACAGCGTGGGGACGGGGTACGAAGGTGACTCCATTAACCAAAACAGAACTTGGTGCTAAGAAGGAGAGAAGATCCGACAGAAGAATTATGTCTTCAGTTTGGATGCTGAACTAATTAGCCAGTTTCAGAAACGTGTAGCTTCTGCTTTCTCTGAGAAATGATATATATATTTACATACATGTTATCAAGTGCCACTTATTGTCCTTTGATGATGGTTGTTCATTTGACATGTCCTTTTATTGTCCCAAGAGCGAGACAAAGTCCAAGTAAATCTGGGGACAATTTATACATATGGGTATAAATATATACATATCTATATGTGGATATATACACGTATATATGAACACAGGACGTTTGTGACAAACCTCTTTGGTCACTTCCTTCCAGAATTAAACCATATGGTTTTATCCACAGTCTAATTTCAAGGAACACTAAATCTACTCTTGCTACAGATGGATGATACTGATCCATCTGTCATAGAGCAGGTCATTAAATATTAATAGTACTTTTCAAGGTCGAAGGTCACAGAGGGCAGGATTCTATGTACTGTCTATCTGCAGATGAATCCTGACATGTATTAACTTTCTTAAGTGAAGTATTATATTTTTGTACTTGTGAAACTATCAATAATGTTTGGCAGGAATGTAACACCATAATTATAATTACATGTGTATATATATATATATATATATATTGGGGCTGATTTAAATAAACAACTAATTCAATGCATATTTTGAAATTAATCACAATTAATGAATGTTGTTGTTGATTTTGTTGTTGTTGTTAGTGTGTTGTTGTTAATGAATGTTTGTTTTTCTTCTAAAGACTAAATCTCACGAGTAATGAGTAATCACTTTAGAAAGTGTTTATCTCCATCATTTGACGTGTTTGAAGTGCCAACAATGTCCCAACATCCAAGGACAAGGGCAGGCTGCAGCGTGTCCTCCGCTCTGCAGAGAGGCTGATCGGCTGCAATCTGCCGTCCCTGCAGGACTTGTTCGCTTCCAGGTCTCTGAAGCAGCTAAAAAGATGGTAGCCGACCCCCTCTCACCCCGACAGAACCTGTTTGTGCCCCTTCCATCTGCAGGAGGCTGAGGTCCATCAGGACTAAGACCTCCCGCCACACCAACAGTTTCTTCCCGTCGGCGGTCGGGCTCATCAACAGAGCCGGTCACTTTCTTTCAAACTGCACTCGTCACTTTCACTTGTCACTTTTCACTCGGCGCTTTTGTCACTTCCTGTTCCTTCCACCGCTGGTGCACCTTTCAATTTTTAAATATTTTTAACTGTTTAACTTTGGATGGATGGAACTTTTATTCTTTTATTTTAAACTAACCCATAGCATTATATTTTATTTTATTCCTCGTGCACTGTTGTCTTGTCGTCCATTGTCGTATGTCACGCACCAACCGCCAAGTCAAATTCCTTGTATGTCTGACATATCATGGCAATAAATGTTTCCTGATTCCTGATTCAAACCCTCCAGCTCCTCCTCCCACACACACACACCTCACGTGCTCTGTATTTTTTTTATTTTACCCTCCATCATCGTCTCGTGTCCTGTTTGTGATAACCTGACCTTCAGGGTCCTGACCTCGTCTTAGCCCTCCTTTGGACTTTCCTCATTCTCAACTTTTTGCTTGTGAGTGTTTGAGAATAATGACACACATGTGAAATGAATTGTCTCTCTGTTGATCTCTCATACGTTTTTACTAATATTACTAAGTTGCTGTCACAGTTTAGCACAAATTGATTAATACATTACTGCTGCTCTTTAGTGAATCCCTGGACCTTTGAGCAAAAAGCACAGCTTCAATCCTGGTCCAGGAAACAACCTCATGGCCACAAAAGAGCGGAACTAACTTCTATTTGAGTCATGAAATCCAATAATTCATGGAGGTGTCTTTTGAGAGATGGACATCGATGGGGAGACATGTGAGAAAGAGTCAGCACAGAAAAAAATCACAAAACATCACTCACTGGGAGGGCGAGACTTGTATTCCTCTCTGTAAGAAGGAATTCACAGCACAAACATTAGTTATATCACATTGTGCCAACGACCCCGAGCTGCTGAGAGATGACGTTATATGAGGACGCGCTCGGGATGGAAGGCTGGGTCACTAACGGTTCAGGACCCGGTCCCGTCCGGTTGTCGGTTCCTCCCGGTAGAAGCAGTCTGACAGCAGACCATCAGTGTCGTCCCAGAAGTTCACGTACGTGATGCGCGTGAGCCTCTCGGCTGCGGCGTCCCGCGGGGCTGGCGCACGCCAACCGTCGCAGGTGCACCCAAGATGCCGCTTCGGTGCGGTCGGTGTCGCACGCACACAGCAATCGTTCCCGTGTCCTCCAGCTGGTGTCACGGGGCCGCTCTCCTGCTCGTCCGACCCGCTCAACCTTGGGTTGCAAAAAGTCCAAACCATCGCACAAAAGTAGAGGAAGAACGAGCCCATGACCACGAGCATGAGGCCGTAGGACTCCGCCATGGCTTTGGTGACCGTAGACGGCATCTCTCAGAGGCAGCTTTGGCGACACGCCGGAGGCTCGGGAGGGACTGAGTGTAGGGTGTCACCCGGGGAGAGGGGGAGGCTGCCAGTCCGTAGGGCTTCATCCCTCCGGGGTGGAGGGGGGGAGGCTGCCAGTCCGTAGGGCTTCATCCCTCCGGGGGTGGAGGGGAGGCTGCCAGTCCGTAGGGGCTTCATCCCTCCGGGGTGGAGGGAGGCTGCCAGTCCGTAGGGCTTCATCCCTCCGGGGGTGGAGGGGGGGAGGCTGCCAGTCCGTAGGGCTTCATCCCTCCGGGGGTGGAGGGGGGGAGGCTGTCAGTCCGTAGGGCTTCATCCCTCCGGGGGTGGAGGGGGGAGGCTGCCAGTCCGTAGGGCTTCATCCCTCCGGGGGTGGAGGGAGGTTCAACACCTGTAACGTGAGACGGAGACACAGAGGAGACGGGACTGATCCTGATTGCACTTTTTAGATGACATGACAACTATAAACATTGTGATGGAAAAAAACTGATGTTGTTAACGTGTTACTACACATTTATTACATATCCATTTATACAGTGGCGCTGTTGGATTTTTTTTTTTTGGTAGGGCCAACCAATCAGTTTCAGCAAACATCCCAGTATCATTCGAGGCAAAAAAGGTATCAAACACGCATTATTACTTTGTAGTTAAATATTTGAGTCCCAGTTTAACATAATAATTATTCATACAATTCAGTATATGTATATGGCAACAATATTCAATAAACTGAATAAACAATATTCAGTATGATATAACTACCATGTTGTAACTATTGTAAATAGGAAATATAAATATCATGAATATCATATAATAAATATATTATATTAAAGGATACATATATTATCTCTGCGGTCAAACAGCCTCCACTTCCAAAAACAGTTAAGCAGCCCACATGTTATTTCGCCGTGCACATATATACAGCCTTAGCACGTAGCTAACTAGCTACAAGTCCCTACAGAAGCTTTGTATGTTCTTCTCTTTCCCGCCGGTACGTTGTCTGATTGTGAGATCAGGCTGATCTGGGTCCAGTTGTTTTACCTCTAGTTTCTCTCAAACGGGTCTTGGAAGAGAGAACGTTCCGAGTTCTGGTCGGTCTTCTTGGAAGGACACTGCTCGTCGTCGCTCTTGATTTGTTGTTAAATGGCGCGTGGCGAGACTCGCCCTGACGAGAGCGCAGCGTAGGGCGGCGAGGGGCTAGCCCAAAGCTGAATGTATTTTAGGACACTGGAATTATATGTCACTAATTTATCTTCATCAGTGATTGGCTAAGCCGCTTCTTAGACCCGCCGCTTTGGGACACAGCCCGAGCCCAGCTGAGACATGTACAGAGGACACAGGAAAAGCATATATTTCTTGCCGATATCTTAGTTCAAATATTACTAGGTACATTTCAAAAACACAACTAGGCACATATATTGACTATTTGTAAAATGTATTTTTAATATAATTTTCAAATATTATATATATTTTTTTGTGTGACTTAAGGTGGGGCCACGTCCCATTGTCCTCTATGGCATTTATATATTCCATATCTTCTATACTTTTTTGACATGTTGAAGGAGGAAGTCTAGTGATGCTGCTCTTCCTGTTCTTGATGAAAACGTTGGTAAGATCACACTTCGCCCATACAGCTACTTAAAATCAATGTAGACAATAATAATATTTGTAATAGTAATAACTTAGTTAACATCCGTTGAAGATTTACACATATATCCAGATGAAATATATATACCAAAATAAAATATGTATGTATATATGTGGGATATTTTGGTTAAACAATTGCAGAATTGTGTCACAATGAAATGTATTTGGCACCTTCAAAATATATATATATATATATATATATATATATATATATATATATGTGTGTGTGTGTGTGTGTTAAGTTATTAAACTAATTACTGACTAATTACTGACCTCTACTGTAGCTCTATTTTGTTAAATATTTTAAGATACAATACTAGTATGAAACAGAAGTTTAGAACTCGGAAGTTTAAAACGAACATTCGGTTTAATACAATATATTTATAAGGACTACAGAGCTTTCTTCTTCCAGGAATCAAGACAACAGAATATGATGTGAGAACACCCATGCTTCTCGTCACAGAAGCTAGCAACACTAAAGAACAAGGCATTGTGGGTAATTGTAGTTTCTCGTCGCTACATACCGCCACTAAGTGAATCGATTCCCATTTTTAAAAGAACTACAGGCCCCATGCGGGACCTCGGCCGAGGTCCCGGATGTCTACCGCGCCGGAAGAGAAGAAGGTCCTTTTTACAGCCATCTTGTGGCTTCATCTAGCGAAGTGTTCGCACTAAGCCTCGTAGAATCGGAGGGAAATCCTGCTGAAGGGGCGCCATCATGCCCGGACAAATGCAAGAAGGTTTTGGCTGTGCCATTACCAATCGGTTCGACCAACTATTTGACGACGAGTCGGATCCCTTCGAGCTGCTGAAGCAAGCCGAAGTGAAGAAGAAGGAAGCCCCTGCTCCTGGTGCCGCCAAGACCGCGGCGCAGCTTGCCAAGCAGCCGAAGAAAGAGTCCCAGAAAGACAGAAAGGTCCCGCTAACTGACAAGAAGGAGGAGAGCCAGGCACCGGTCCCACTGAAAAAAGATGGTGAGATTTATTTCTGTGTTTTCTGCTTCTGTAGCGAAGTTGACATGCTAGCATGCTAACGGTCTATGCGGCTCGCTAGCTAGCTGTTCGTGAGGTCCGCATGGCTGCTTCCAATGGCTTCGATCATGACACCCACAGTGATGTTTAGAGCAGCAGCATGTGTGGGGATCGAACTAATGGATCTTAAACCGTCTGCAGGCCCCACTTGTTGTGGCTTGCCACCCTCCCCCAATAACCCCTCCGGCCTACTTGAGCAGGCAGAACCCGACAACTCAAAGCGAGCAAGTGGCCTCGAGGAGTTAACGTGTTAGTCCTTTAAAGTCAGCGAGGGGTGGATTTTAATCAGATTAAATATTCAATGCAGAGTTTTCAATAACGTCATGTCATGAAATATAACCCGAGTGGTAACGTAAATTGCCTCAACATCAGATAGCGCCTTAAGGTGAAGAAGTGTTCCGTAGTAACGTAAAGAATCGTGTGTGAGCGATGTTGTACATCGTGTTGTATTCGCAGGTGCTTGTGTCCGACATTAGCAGCACTGCTCTCGTGCAGATGATGCACCTCGTGGTTGAACTGTTGGGCGTGTTGACTTGGAGTAAAGCTTCTTCCCATCGGCGCACATGCTCGGTGTGATCTTTCAATAATGTCGAGTATCTGCACATTTTGTAATGTAGATCGGCATTTTGTGGAAATGTAGCATATTATATATTATTCTACTATATGATCGTTTATCGTCTTATTGTGTGATCATTTAATGATACCACGTAGATCATCTTGTGGGTTAGCCTGTTGCGTGTAGAACCGGAGCATGGGCACGTAGGTGCCGGAAGTCCACCATGTCCGCTGCTCGTTGGTTCGCGTTGGTGTGTCTGGAGAGGAGATGAGACAGGTGCGCTAACTTTGTGCACCCAGCTGCCCCGCTGTGGTGGATAGTTGCTATTTTGGTAGCTTGGTGGGATTTGTTGTACGGTAGCAGTCAGCTGTGTGTCATCTGAAGGGTTAAATACTTATAGATACAGTGAGCGAGTGCACTGATCAGTCAGACTGAAATAATGAGAAATTATAAGGATCATCATCATAAATTGCTCCTCCTCTTTCCCTCCTTTGGGTCCTAATCTACCGGATCCATTGCTCCTCTGATCCTGTTCTTGTGATCCATGCTAGGTGCAGGCATGAGGAGAATGGGCCGCAAGCCGGACGGCGAAGGCTTCAGAGCCCCGGGTGGGCAGGGAGAGGGGCGCCCCCCAGCAGACCGGAGACCTGTGGACAGACGGCCCCCCCGGCGCTTCGAGAGGCCCGCTGCCAGTGACGCCGGCGAGAAGCCCGAGGGCGGCGAGTTCTCGGTGGAGAAGTGAGTTCAGCTGTTGGCCAGCAGATATTTATTAGAAAAGAAATGTGTGTGTGTGTGTGTGTGTGTGCGAGTTTTGTTTATATCCACCTGGGATCAATTTAGTAATCCCAAAGAATAAATGAGAATAAAAGTATAGATATAGACAAACTTCAAACGTCAGTGAATTTAACATGAATCTATACAAATCAAATCATCCGAACTGTCACATACTCATAAAGTGGTTTTCTGCCAGGCGGTTGGATATTTCTGTTGTCTTAGTCACTCAAATGAGAAAACCCTGAAGATGTTGATCTCTGCTTCTGCCTTACACGCCAGTGGACTGTCCATCTGTGTCTCTCTTCATACCAGTAGATGTGACTCAAAGGGTCTCTTATCATTGGATGTGACCATGTTGTCTCTCTTAGACCTGTTGGCGATCGGCCCATGAGAGGACGTGGTGGTCCCAGAGGAGGCGTCCGTGGAGGACGAGGACGTGGAATCGGTCGCAACGACGGCTTTGACTCCAGAGGAAAGCGTGAATTTGACCGACACAGTGGCAGCGACCGATCGTGAGTACTGTTCCACTTTCATGTCCTTAAATGTGGATTGTTGATGGGCGGCCGCAACATTTCAGTTTACCATAAGCCATCCCAAAACCAGCAGTAACCCCGGGAAACGCTGCATATATTGTGTGTTTAAAGCTGCGGTTCTTTCAGTAGCCAGAAAGGTGAGGAGAAGCGTGGTGGAAGTGGATCTCACAACTGGGGCACCGTCAAGGATGAACTCAAGTAAGTTCCTCCTAAATATCGAACATGACTTATTTAGACATAAAAATGTGCAGGTAGAGGTTCTGTGCATTAACTGTGAATTAAATCTCACATTTATGCATAATTCAAATCCATTGCAGCAAAAGCAGTTTGACACGGTTTATTCGGTTCATGGTCACTTTGAAGGAGAAACTTATTTATAACTAGTCAGCAACCATTGTATAAAAAATAAAAACTCAGTGGGCCGAATGTAAGAAACACCTAAGCAGTACCCGTACACTTAACCCATGTATTGATATTCAATATTCAAATGTCAAATATAATCCACTGTCAAGTGAAACCTACGGTATAACTACATATAGATCATGTTTAATGCTTTTCTAGTCTTCATGTCGTCATTCGCACACGCTCACGTGCCCATCAGTAACAGACCGTCACCCCTACGGGAGAAATGTTTGGCTTAAGTGTCTTGCTCAAGGACACATCGGCATGCGGGTTGGTGGGGCTTGAACCGCCAACCTTCTGATGGGAGGGTGAGCGTGCTCCCCACTCGGTGAGGGAGGGGGGTGACTGGGTGGAAAGTGAGACAAATATGAAGTCTTCTATGTAAACGGCAACAAAGGTCAATCTATTTATAGCCCCAAATCCTGGTTTGCTACAGATACTAAAGTTCTTTTCTTTTGTCAGTGAGCTCGACCAATCAAACGTTACTGAAGAGACCCCCGAAGGAGAAGAGCATCCCGCTGCCGACTCCGAGAACAAGTAAAGGATTTTCCTCTATGACACAGCAGGTTATTGAGCATCAAACTTGATTACTGATTCATTGATTGTGAAACTTTAACACTGTGGCGCCGGGTGTCTGTGTTGAAGGGAGAATGAGGTGGAGGAGGTAAAGGAGGAAGGACCCAAGGAGATGACTCTGGATGAGTGGAAGGCTGTGCAGGACAAGGAGCGAGCCAAAGTGGAGTTCAACATCCGTAAGGCTAACGAGGGAGCTAATTGGAACAAAGGATTCGTGCTGCACAAGTCAAAGGCAGAAGTGAGTGGAGCTGCTTAGTGTCTTTGTCTTCATCCTAACGTACACGTACGAGCCGTCCGCACTAAATTACACCTCTAGCTGTGTAGACTAAGTGCTTGTGAAGGATTATCAAACCCAATGATGCTGTAGTCCCTCGCTGCAGGTGGATGTGTATATGCGGTAGACATTGTTAGTTGATGCTTGTGTTGCTCTCTCAGGATAAGAAGGAAGAAGTGATTGATCCCGAGGTCGAGGAGCCGAAGGTAAAAACCTCGACTGTCGCACACAATAAGCGCTCGGATCAACCATGATAACAACAATAATCATGCAACCTGATTTATTGTAGGTTGATGACGAGCACCACTTCCGCAAGCCGGCCAACGACATCACCTCCCAGCTGGAGATCAACTTCGGGGATCTGGGCCGTCCGGGCCGTGGACGCGGCGGACCGCGTGGAGGTCGAGGGGGTCGCGGCCGCGGCACTGGTGGGGGGCCGCCTGGCGCCGTCAGTGGAGAAGCCACTAGGCCGGTCCGTGCGCCGAGGCCTGATAAGGTCATTAATGCCCAGATGTGTAATACGTTCCAATGATTTTCCGTTGCCGCAGTGATGATTGCCAATGAAGCTCATTGATCCACATGTTTACTGACTCCTCCCCTCGTT
Organism: Gasterosteus nipponicus; assembly: GCA_014132575.2. NCBI lineage: Eukaryota > Metazoa > Chordata > Actinopteri > Perciformes > Gasterosteidae > Gasterosteus > Gasterosteus nipponicus. The sequence goes on along the minus strand of BMAF01000008.1, from coordinate 18,814,229 downwards.
TCCCCTCAGTCGTCTGCGTCGGTGCCCAACGTGGACGACCCGGAGGCCTTCCCAGCCCTGGCTTAAAGCCCAGCGGCTGTTCCTCAGGCCTACAGGAGCCTCCAGAGCACCTCCACTACGAGGCCTGCATGTTCCTGGATCCTTCAGCAGAGTGGAATGATGGAGAAGAATGTCATTGACTATGACACTCAAAGTGAGGACTGAGTTTTACCCAATAAAAACAAAACGAAGATGGAAAAAAAAAACAGAAATTAACAAAAAAAAACAAAAAGAGAAAAGGACTTCTTGCTACTCGGGAGCAGCTTATTGGTAGAGGTTTTGTACTCCGAAACCAAGTAGCAGGGATGTTTTCATACGGTGTTTCTTTCAGAGGTTATGCATGGCCCATTGATCGTTTGTGTTAGAGATGTAAGCATAAGGGTTTCTTAAGCTTTGAACCAGGTAGTGTGTAGCTCCTATGCTAACGCGCCCATAGCCTCACGCCACAACACTTTTATGGATTATTTTCTCTTGAGCACTGGGGTTTTATTTCATACAGGAGGTCTATTCAATAATGTCCGGCCTGTGAATCTGTACTATCTTCATATATTCCTGCCGAGCGTGTCAGGTGGTCTATATTAGTATTATAGGTCTTATATTCCAATGCATTCGTGAAATGGAGCCTGAACCTGTACTGATCCGAGGATCATTCTGATTCTCCATAATTGTTTAAGCGGACGGGTCTCCACACAGTGAGATGAGGCTGAAGTCCTCCTGCTGCCCACACTCCTCACAAGCATGTAAACTGTTCCTGCTGACCCCCTCTGCTCTGCATAATCGCTCTGAAAGGAATACAGTGGTAGAACTAGTGTTCTCTACTAAAGTGTGAACTGCAGCTCTGCTGTTAGAGGCCTCTGTCGATGAATAAAGGTGGTCGATAAATTGTTTGCATTGTCAGTTATTACTATTTTCACTACTTGACCAAGCAAGTTTGTCAAATGGATGATGCCTCGTAACCACGGTAACAGTGACTTGTGTTGATTTGAGGATCGAGAAGCACAATACTTTGAAAATGTGTCACATTAACGAGTTAAATGCATGTGAACGTAAAAACCATGTGGTCGTCACCGTATATTAATGACCTGAACATCTACTACTCAATAACTAAGAAATCGTGACGGTAATGTTACATTTATAACTAAATTATTTAACCATTACAGCTGCTTAGTTTGAAATACATTTTAAATCCACATATATTTTGACTTTCTCATCGGTTTCTTTTTTTATATGTACTATTCTATGACCTTTTACGTTACATCTAAATATGACGTTATCAAACAACATTTGAATGTTTTCACGATTCCATTTTTGGTTTTTGACATTTCCCTTTATGGCATCACTTTTTAATCGTGGGGGTAAAACGTAGTTCCTCCCATAACTATGTGTTCACCTCATCCTGACCCACTGTGATCAGACATGCTTTATCCTACAAAATGAATGAGTGACACATTGTTCTACTCCCTGACCCCTGACCTCCTGTCTGGCAAAATCTTCCTGACTCCTTTCACGCTCGCTGTCCGAGGGATCGGCCCATAAAATCTCCCTGTGTCCACTCATACTAAACATCAGCTTGTTAGTGACGTCAGTCTGCAGCGGCTACGAAGAATCATTACAGGGTGAGTCATGCAGACGACACAAACTACCAGATTCAGGTGTCTTGCTCAGGGACACTTCGGTAGCCAGAACCACCAACCTTGTGGTTCCCAGCGTACCCTCTCTACTCCTGCGCCACGACGACCCCCAGGATCATTTCACTTAGGAATAAAAGGAATATTCCGATCCAGCTTGGGCTACTAGGGCCTGTCAATCAGCGTGTAGCCCCGCCCTACAGCAACCTCTGCTTTTGTGGTCTGTAATGGACCATAATTTACTGAATTAACTTTTTTTTTTAAATACTTGAGACTGAGACTATAAACTCATGTTAACGACGTTTACTGAGGGAATAAATCCAGAGAGAAGTGGAGTAATTTTCTCGTAGACTTCTATGGGAAGTTTCAATCTGAATAATGCAGAATCTGTTCATAGAGTCAAGTGTTTTTTTATTGTCGTTCAACCATATACAGTGATTACAAGATTTAGATTATTGATGGATGTATAAATTAGTAAAAGCAGGCAGAATCCCAACATGTTCCTCATGCAGCCTGAACTGTGTTGTAGTATTATTGTGTCTTTGTAATCTTAAGGTTTGTGTCTAGTTTCTTTATCCTGTTCTTCCTCTGAAGATGTCTTCAGACCTCATCTCACCAGAGTTCAACTGTCAGCTCCACATCTACGCTTCTGAGAGGAGGAAGTCACTACAGTCTATTCTGACAGCATTCAAAGTCAACTTCCCTCCAAACTCCATGGGCTCCGTGAGCAGGTTGTGACTGGGGAAGAAACCAAGCATCCCTGCAAACGGCTCCTGGTCCTCCTCCTCCTCCTCCTCCATGTGTCCTGGTCCGTGGGATGAGATGTAGTCCACGGTGGAGTCCAAGGACGTCTGCGTGTGGGCGGAACTGTCTGAGTCGTGGGAGAAGCTCTTGATGTAGTTGGTCTGAGGATGCAGAAGCTCCGTCTCAGTGCAGCTCAGTGGAGGAGGAAGGAGCAGCTCCTCCACGTCCACCAGGTCGGGCTCCTCTTCCTCCTCGGTGACACTGGAGTTACTGAGCTGCAGCTGGAGGTTCATTTTCCCCTGTGGATGCACATGTTTAGATCCTCCCGCTCGGAGCTTTACAGAACTTAGTATGTCATCCCATGACATCATCACCTTTCCCTGCAGACTGTCCTTGGCCCATTTGCTGTTTGCAGGATCCGGAACCACATCAAGCACGGGGCACTGAAAGAAAACCCGGAACCTGAGGACAACAATAAGGGGAGTTTAACGACGCCGTCTTCAGTTGTTATTGCTGCCCATCTCTTTGAGAATAGTACCTCTGCTTCACTGCCGAGCTGTGGTACAGACACACCAGAACCATCAGGACCGGGCCGACGACAGCACACAGGACCAAAGGGGAGAGTCGGGTCTCGTCTGTAACAAACAGAACCCCCGAGATGTACGACTGTGTTTATACATTTAGCTCATCGGATCCTGGGAGAGAATAAACGAGCAATCAAACGACCTTTTCGTTGTGCTTTTAATGAGCAGGAAAACTATGTTTAGGCTTTTAGGCATCTTTTCCATTATTATTACTGGGACTATTAAAACTGGGCCAGAAAGCGGTTCTATGTGATCCACAGTGGAGTACATACAGTACTCATATGTATGTACTCATATGCATGTACTCATATGTTTATTCTCATAAGTACTCATATGCATGTTGTTAAGTGAAATGTTTCTTTTTGTCCAACATATATTATTCAGTTGTAGAGAAATTGGGTAAGTAGGGATATAACTATAATAATATATCCCTGTAGGTGAGGTACAATTCAGCAGAGGGAAGGGAGAAGCCAACAGGAGGCCCATAGACGGATACAGTGAGACACCAACTAGACAAGGTTGCAAACATGGAAAGACAGGAGTCATCATGACACTGGGGATGGCAAAAGGTGTAGGACAAGATGGTCTAGAGACACCAGCTGTGGGACAACGGTCTCGTGGGTGTGGATGGACCCGAGGAGACAGAACGGGAGGGTCAGCAGACCAGACCGAGCCAGTTAGTCCAGCATCAACAACCAGATAAAGGACAAGGAGAGGAATAGTGGGACGACAACAACAGGAGGGTTACGCAGGTAGGATTGAAGGGGAGGGCTGTACTCAATGGTCAAAGAAATGCATGTTGTATCATCACCTCGTTGGTGTCTTTCCTGAAGGAGCTCGGTTTATTCCAGTGTTGGTGCTCCAATAAATCTCTGTGAATCAACTCCATGCAGGTCTCCAGTGTGTTCTATGGGTGTGTGTTCCTGAAAGGCCCTGTGAGGATGTGTGGGTCCTCATCTCCAGTCAGTGAGTTAGAGAACTAAATAGTGACAACTATGAATTAACTAATCCACAACAATGCACTTATATGCACATACTCATATGCATGTACTTATATGTAAGTACTCATATGCATGTACTCATATGCATGTACTCATATGCATGTACTTATATGTAAGTACTCATATGCATGTACTCATATGCATGTACTTATATGTAAGTACTCATATGTATGTACTCATATGCATGTACTTATATGTAAGTACTCATATGCATGTACTTATATGTAAGTACTCATATGCATGTACTCATATGCATGTACTTATATGTAAGTACTCATATGCATGTACTCATATGCATGTACTCATATGCATGTACTTATATGTAAGTACTCATATGCATGTACTCATATGCATGTACTTATATGTAAGTACTCATATGCATGTACTCATATGCATGTACTTATATGTAAGTACTCGTATGCATGTACTTATATGTAAGTACTCATATGCATGTACTCATATGCATGTACTTATATGTAAGTACTCATATGCATGTACTCATATGCATGTACTCATATGCATGTACTTATATGTAAGTACTCATATGCATGTACTTATATGTAGGTACTCATATGTTCACTCTCATAAGTACTCATATATATATATATGTGTGTTCATATGTAGGGTCTGATATGTATATTCTCATATGTATAATGTGACACTTCACACTGGTTCTTACGAGTAGTTACTGTATGTTTGTTATAAACGGGATGGGGACGTTGGGTCACATTTAGACCTGAGAGTAGACTCCATCTTTTCATGCAACTTCATCATCATCATAACATCATAAGTATTATTTAAAAGAAGCTCAGAGAGCTGCTTACGCTGGATGGAGAAGTTGACCTTTTGACCTGCGCGGCCCTCTCCTCCCGCAGTGGAGGCGGTCATCCAGAGACTGTACCTGGCTGGAGACAGGTTCCTGATGATGTACTTCCTCTGAGCAGCTGGAACAGAGACTGGAAAACATATTCATACGTTACTGAATATATGTATGTATATATAAAGCGCTTATAACACCATATTAACCCTAACCCTAGAGAGCTGCACTCAGCTGGATTACTTGTTGTTACTAGACTCTTAAAGTAGAATGGGAGCCTGAGACTTCAGTTATCGAGCTCCTCTTTTGTGGAACCAGGGCTGGCTCAGGTCAGCCCGGACCAGCCCTTAGTTAAGCTGCTATAGGCTTAGACTGCCGGGGGACTTCTTAGGACACACCGAGCTTCTCTCCCACTGTCTCCTTCTACAATAATTCACGTCTCATTAATGCACATGACTAATTCAGCTTCTTCCCCAGAGTTTTTTGTGCTTTCTTGCCTCGCAGGTCTCCGTAGATCGTAGTTCCGTCTGGACCCTGATCCTGACACCTGCAGGGCCCACAGACACCTACCCCTTCTAACACCATTGATATTCCCAGTTTTATTACTGTAAACATTATAATGTGCATCACTAACTTTGTTTCTTCCACATAGTATTTGTGCTTTCTCGCCTCACGGTTTCCATGGATCATGGTTCTATCTGGACCCTGTTCCTGCCTCCTGCCGTGGCCCTGCTGACACCTGCTGCTGCTATCATCATTATTATTATTTTAAATATTCATTACTATTACTGTCCCGACCCGCACTCTCCGCTCTGCATGTGATGAACTGCTTGTTCCTCCTCACTGAGAGCAAAACACTCCACTAGATCTCCACTCTTTGCTGTCCTGCTCCTAAATGGTGGAAGGAGGTCTCTGAAGACATCAGGACCACAGAGAGCCTTCACATCTTCAGACTAAAGACACACCTCTTCAGACTCTACCTCCACTAACACACTAACTAACTGCAGCACTTACATTGGACTTATAATGGTTCTTATCTACAGCAAGTTGTACATCGGCTTATTTGATGAAATTGAACTTCTTGTTTCTTGTTCTTCTGAGTTTGTGTCCTTATGGTTGAAATGTTCTTATTGTAAGTCGCTTTGGACAAAAGCGTCAGATAAATGACGTGTAATGTGATGTTCCACCTCCAAGATGATCACATGTGTGCAGTTTCTTGTTAAAAATACAATTAAATATACATATGATATTTATAATATATAATATGTATAATCTGCATCCAATCGTCCCATCTCCGTCTCTCTTAACGGTTCTTACCAGGCGGTAGTGGACTGCTGCTCATCTCTAGGTAGATGGTGTAGATGGTGAGACAGCCCCTCCGCTCACCCCTGGGGAGCTCCGTCCAGGTTACCGTCACCTGGTTCCCCTCCACCGTCTCCTGCACCGACGGAGCTGCTGACGGAGCTGCAGACAAGAAAACTATTGAAGACTCCTAATGTTCTCATTATGTGAGTTCAATCCACCATAGATTTAACAGTGTCCTGCTCTTCTGAGACCTCACCTGAGGACCCAGTGGAGACACCTAGGAACCTGCTGCTGCCCACTGAGCTCTGATTGTAGACAACATGCACAGCTCCTTCGTAGCACTCAAAGGGCTTCAGACCTGCACGAAGAAAGGAAGCATCAATAATAAACACTAATGCAGTTATTGTTATTTCATTATTCCATTATTCCATGTCAGTTAGCTGATGCTTTTATCCAAAGCGACAATATGTGCATTTCAACCATAGCAAGAAACAAGAAGTTCAATTTCATCAAATAAGCCGATGTACAACTTGCTGTAGATAAGAACCATTATAAGTCCAATGTAAGTGCTGCAGTTAGTTAGTGTTTTAGTGGAGGTAGAGTCTGAAGAGGTGTGTCTTTAGTCTGAAGATGTGAAGGCTCTCTGTGGTCCTGATGTCTTCACAGACCTCCTTCCACCATTTAGGAGCAGGACAGCAAAGAGTGGAGATCTAGTGGAGTGTTTTGCTCTCAGTGAGGAGGAACAAGCAGTTTATCACATGCAGAGCGGAGAGGTCAGAGGTCGGGATGTCGGGTTGGACCAGGTCCTGGATGTAAGCTGGACCCCGTCCATTCACAGCATGGTACCTGAGCACCATGTTTAGAACTGGATGAAGAGAGCGGAGGAGTGTGTAATAAACAGTATAAAACACGGACTGTGCTCTAATTATTCTGCGCTTACTCACGCGGCTAGTTGTCGTTTTTTCGCTTCATTCGCTCCTGAAAGGGGGCGTGGCTTAGCTCGGTTCCTCGTCTCCATAAAAACAGTTATGATAATTTTTGCTATCCATAAAAATAACCACTATTTCTGCTCTTTATTTGTTGTGTGAATTACACAAACGTCGGAACTGCAAAGGCCGTCTTGTTTGGATTCATGACATCACCTCCAGGAAGCGCGTCTGGATGACTGCGGCTTCCAGCGCTGCTTCCGGCGGACCAGCAGCCGATGACCTGATGTGTCGGCTCGGTGCGTCTCTGTTAGTTGTCCAGTCTCAGCTGTGTGTGTCTGGCTTCATAAAGTGTATTGATTGACGCTCTGGCACCCGGACGGCGGCGATGACGAGCAGAGCATCTCAACGCTGATTGGCTTTCGCGAGTCAGCGCCCGGGAATTCTTCGCCCAAAGTTGGAATATTTCAACTTCGGCGATTTATTCGCTTCGCTCCATTCGCTTTTTCACATCCCACGCGCCACCCGTTGAAAATGTGCTTCTTCCAGTTGACCAGGTTCTGGATTCATCTAGTTCTGCACCAGTGACCATCCTGGAGAGTAACTATGAAGAAACAGCAATGTTCTCTGTGGTTGTAGGAAGTAGCTGGTATAGAGGTCCAGTATCAATGCTGACTGGTTCAGGACCAGTTTTCAACTCCCCACAGTGTCCAGCATGTGGCCAGGGAACAATAGATGAAGTGAACTCTACATGTCTAACCTGTAACTACGGTGTGGTTGTCATCTCTGCCTAGTCGGACCCATTGGAGATCCTCCATCTTGTTGCCCTCTCGGTACCACTCCACCACGTAGGCTGCAAGGAGAGGGGAGGAGTCAGGCCTCCTCCAGGAGATGCAGACGCTGTGGTCACCTGCGCCTGTTACATGAACGTCCTGAGGGGGCAGCACCTCCTGAGGCTTTACTACAGGAGAGAAGCACATCGTCAGCCTGCTGCTGCTTCTTCTCATGGCTCATATCTATGATTAATGAAGCAGTGCTGTTGTTGCATTTCTCTCACCTTTCCTGTGAAGAGTAGTAATGGTGGCTGGAGGAGACTTTCCTTTGGAGTTGATGGCCCACACTGTCACTTCACAGTCCTCACAGAAGTTCACCGTACGGTTTGATACGTCCGCACTAACGTTGTAGATGAAGTTGGATTCAGACACACGGAGTGTGTAACCGAGGATTCTCCCTCGAGCCGAGGAAACGCTCAGCGGCTGCAGTCACAGCGAGGATTTAAAGCGTTACTTCTTTACAGGATGTCAACTAGTCAAACTCATCATTTCTCCTCAGCTCCTCTTTTCTTGAAAACTGAAACTGTGGTGTCAGGTTTCACGGATGTGTGTGTGTTGGTTTATGTGTGTGCGTGTGAGTGGGGGATGTGTGTGACGATGTCACACCTCAGTAGTGGTCAGTCGACCTTTAGTTTGAGCAGAAAGGAGTAATGAGGCAGGAAGATCAGAAGGTGTTACTATAGCGACGACACCGCACGCCCACACAGACCGAAGTGAGAGAGAGAACATGAGACAACGGCGAGCAGCGTTAGCACGCGTGTAGCTAAACGGTGCTGCACGAACACACGAAGCTTTGCAGCAAGGAAAGATTCCAAATGTACCTTCCAGTAAACTCTCAGGGACTTAAAGTCTGAGGCGGCTTCAGGGGCCCAAACATCCAACTCTTTGGCTGGAGCTGAAACAATAAAACAATCTGTGGTGGGACAATGATGATGAAAACAACCATAATGGGATAATGGCAGCATATAGCACTGAGGAAATGACAATAGTAGTGAAATAATAATAATAGAACCCAGAAAATAATAATAATACTGAAAAAATAAAAATAATAGAGATGACAACAATAGTACTGAAACAACAATAATACTGAAATAATATCAATAGTTCTTAAATCATAAAGTCAGTAATCAGAGTTTCATGTTGATTTATAACAGTTAGTGTTTTTAACTTGTCACCTGTAGTGTCAACATGTCTGTATTTTTACAAAACATCTATTTCATTCTAAGTCTAAGTACATTCTAAGTTTGTTTTCATAATAAAAACTTCACTTAAATAATTTATATCCAACAGATCTAATCAGTTATTATTCAGAGACTCACAAAAAACAATGAAAAGGTATGAAATGCATATAAGCCTTTTTAGCAGCAGTTCCCATTTCAAACTAGCAGTTTATCATATTTACATGGAAGCAGAGTCGCAGTCTTACACACTTCATCTGAGCAGTCACTCAGCATAATGAACCCTATAGAGACCTTGTCTGCCCCACGGACACACTTATCCAAGTTAAAGGTAAACAACCCAGGAGTTATAGTAAATAACTTCATTAAAGTTAAAACTAATAATGCAATAGTGCAACAAAATTAAAGAAAATTAAAAGAATTAAAGGGGGTCTTTTGAATATCAGATCTCTGTCATCTGAAGCTGTTTTGGTAAATGAACTAATATCAGATCACCATGTTGATGTATTTTGTCTTACTGAAACGTGGTTGTTGAATGGGGAATATTTCTGTTTAAATGAAGTGTCAATTCTCTGGCTCATATCTGTATCTGCATCCTGTATCTGGAAACATCTTCACATCTTGACACCATCAGTTTTACAAATATGCAACAACGCAACGCAAATATTTTCCCATGAAGCATCTCTTCTTCTCCTCTCTACTACTTCACTTGTCTTCCTTCTGACTCACCCTAGAGCAGATTTTCTTTATCTATACCATGTTTTTATGATCTAAGCCACCGTGCATTCTGCTTCTCACTAATCAACAGTTACACTTTCCGACACAAACCCCAGTGACGTGCAGGCAGGGCAGACAAGGCACTGCCTACCCTGCCAAAATTCAAAGATAAAATTTGTTTATTAAATCATTAATTTAATCAAATATAACAAATATATATATATCAAATCAATATAATCAAATACAAATAAATGGTAGAGTAAGCTGCTTTTACCGTCCGTTCATTGCACACGACAAGCGAAAAACCCGTGTTGCGTATGCCCTCTTGGATCCTGTATTCTTCAACATGTACGTCAAAAAGCACAACTCTGCTGCTCCTTTGCACGTAAATCGGTTATGTTACGTATCAAACATGGACCAATTAAAATCGAGATGTTACTGGACATTTGCACAGCTGACGTCACTACAGCAGCTATGTTATAAACGTAATCTTCAGTAGTAGTAATAGAGATCTGTCATCCTGATTGGCAATTTCTTGTTATCGACAGTGCGTGTGTGTGTGCGTGCGTGCGTGCGTGTGTGTGTGCGTGTGCGTGCGTGTGTGTGTGCGTGTGTGTGTGCGTGTGTGTGTGCGTGTGTGTGCGTGTGTGTGTGTGTGTGTGTGTGCGTGTGTGTGTGTGTGTGTGCGTGTGTGTGTGTGTGTGTGCGTGTGTGTGTGTGTGTCTTTCATAACTCACGTCACTGACAATTCCATAAGTTCTGTTCAGCTTTACTACATCGAAACCCTCAGGAAATGACGTGTTGCTGCATTATCTATTAGATAGCTAGATGACATTTGTGCATTATCTTATAAATATAGATTGATAGATGATACTGCATGGACTGATGAAGATGGGTGGATGAAGGCTAGGATTCTGTAGATTCCCACTGCGCGACCAGACCTCTTACCTTCCTCCTGAGTCCTGCTGGAGACGTTAGCGCTCCACCGGCTCCATAGGCGGAGTCTGGACCTGGCTCGGAACTGGTAGAAGGTGAAGGGCTCTAGAGAGGAGACGGACCAGTACTGCACAGGACCCGTCTGCACACGGTCTGTCTGCACCACCTGCAAGAAGACATTTGGTTTTCATCTCATTTTAATGAATCAATCCTTCCATCAAGGCAGCAAAAGACCTTTGACCCAGAAGCTTCTGCACAATCTCAACACCTCCTCCAAAGTTCATAAAGTCTGCTTACAGACATCTTACCTGGTCTGGGGAAGAAGTCCAGATATGTGGTTCCGCTCTGAACTGGATCTCCACGTGTTGAGTCCAAACAGACTGATTCACCCCGATGATGCAGCGTCGGGATGAGCACCTGGGGGAACCGAGAACTGGAGTCGATGGTGAAGCTGCTCGGAACAAAAACAAAAGTCCGTTTTATACGGTGGTCTTCACTTGGTAGAAAGGATATGATCAACCATCATAAACGTCAACATTAAAGCACCAAAGAGAGATGATTTCACTGATGAGCCGATTCTCTAAATGGACCATAATTCACTAAATGAACACACAAAGACTTGACTTCTCTTCTAAGAACCAGAGGTATGCTTCCAGGACAAATACTTGACAGAGGAGTTAGACTTCCTGATGAGGTGTCTCACCGATGTCCCCGAGTCGGTAGGTGATGGAGCGGGTCTTTACAGAGCCCAGTAGATTTCGGGCTTCTACCTGCACAGAGATGCACTCTGCATCAGAACCGGACGCAGTGAAACCAGCTGATGACAAACCAGCTTCCTTAGTAGAACCACTGTAGCCCGTCGGTCCATCGGTGTGGTTCTTAGTCATCACCCTAAAACATACAGTGTTTAATTTCCCAGTAATATATTATGAGCGGTGCATTACTGTTTGTCTAAAACTCACCACAGCACAGAATGGCTCCACAGAAAAGTGTCCCGTCCCGGGCTCCAGGTGCAGAACACGACCCCACTCTGGTTTCCTTTGACCTCGTAGATGCAGGAAAGGTTTTTGGGGAGCTCTGGAAGATCTTTAATAAAAAGTAAACAAGAAATCCTAACAATCTGCCCACAAAGAGCTTGCAAAGAGACGTGGTAATGAACTGCTGCTTGGGACGCCTCACTGCAGGATGGGGGGACATTTAAATGAACAGAAGTAACGTAGCGGTTCTTCACACTTCAAGTGGATCTGGGTAACCGACGTCTGTTGAATTCAGATTGATTCATTCACACACTTTTTTAGAAAACAGGCTTTAGATCGTTGAGCCTGGTGGAACGTTCCAATTATTTTAGTTTAGTATTCTAAAGTCTTAGCGGTCATTGTTGTTGTAAAGTAATTAATGAGTGACTCAAGCACAGAACCAACGCTGCAGGAAGTAGTATTATGACTCGAAACTAAGACAGTAGTATATGATGTTTAGATTCATCCATGAATTGCATCGTGTGTGTTTCCTTGTTCTTGTCGAGCACATTGCATACGCCGATAGAATCTGGGTGTGTTGGGGAACTGACTTGTGGTCAGAACTTATCGCCCTGCCAGCAGCTCACACGTGTGCTCTGAAGAGGAAGCCTGAAGACTTCATGTCGTATGCACTATGCACTACGTCCATGACATCATTCCTTTGCTGAAGGCATGAAGACAGGTGTCATACTCACACCCAGCTGAGATGTCCAGTCCACAGGGGTCCAGCTCAGGAGCACATTTACAGTCACAGCTGTATGTTATGTTCTTGGTTATGTTCGCCACATTCACAAATACTGTTGTGGAATTGAGCTCTTGGTGCCTCTGCAGTTTGCGCGGATGGTCGCTGTACATGGCGCCCGTGCACCTGCACTTAAAGGTGCAGTACACCCGGAAACTGGAGCCTCTCTGCACCACCGGTCCGGAGCTCGACCAGATGGAGCAGGACTTCATGCCTGGGACCAGAAACCACAACTTATATGCAGCTGCATATCGAATACGTATGAGAATGTAAGAAGGGTACACTTTGTGGTGATTTGGAGCACATACGGAAATGTAATTCTACACACTTCCTACTGATACTGCTGAACACATTTCTTCTTCTTATGAATCCACAATCTATGAACACAATCTGAGGCCGAGCTCACCGGCGCAGAGCCGCAGAGCCAGCAGAGCCACCGCCGGGAAGAAGCTCCATGTTCGGGTCATCGTTCGCCTTCTGCGCGTCTCACATTTCCGCTCGGACTTCTAAGTACTGACAAGCGATACAACACAACACGGCTTGATTTTCAAAGAGCAACTATATTATTGACCTTAAATGTTTTATCTAGAATCATGTCTGCTCTTTGTCGCTCCTCATCAGTACACCAATACTTTCTAGTATTAAATCATGAATTCATTTCTATAAACTGCAAACAAAAATAAGCCATACTTACCATGACGTCATATCATCGCGGATTTGATTCTGGCTTAAACAGCACACATCTGGCCAGCGTGCAGAGGAGACAACATCTGTCACAAAGTGAGTCGGATCATCAGCGGAGTCTCGCGCGCGCGCGTGCACATGCACCCAAAGAACTGTTGATCATAAATCATCATTTAATCTACTTTACTACTCTACTTGCCTTTTATGCAGCGAGAACCTACGTTTTCGCTACATATTAATAAATAATATTATAACATTATTATTATCTGACAGATTGAGTGACATTTTGTTCATCACCTTCTATTGGTTAAAATCAGCGTATCATTAAATGAAGCAGTAATATTAATCCAAAAACATCATATTTAGTAGTAAAACAATAACAGGCCTATAATACTACTAATACTATCGAAGTTACTAAAAGGATCTTTCGTGTTGTGATGACTCCGGCGCCCCTGGTGGACTACAGTGGTAGTGTCTCTTCTCACCAGGGTCCCAGTAGAAAACCTCTCATTGTACTGCAGGGTCTCAGTCCAGCTCTCTCTCCCGGGCCTCCCTTCCCTGCTGCGTCTCCAGCAACACGTCCTGGATTTATAGGAGGCTGTTGAGACAAGATGTTCAAAGACCCTTCAAGATGTATTAATGAGACTCTGCTGTCTGCAGAAGAGAGACTCTTGAGGAAGTGAGAGAACACTCAGGAAGTCTGTTCATATGCAGGTGGTGAGAGTCACATAACGATACCCTACACGTATGTGTAGCATGGAAAACCCCAACTGACTGGTGGCAGTGAGCGTCACGGAGCACAGGTCACACTGCACATGCAAACAACAGAAGCTCTTCACATGGAACAGCTAGTTAGCAGCATGACGAGGAGTGACATGTCTCAGCTAACAAGTCATTGCTTTGTGCTTAAATCAGCACATAGCCACCTGAGTAGAAGCTGCTTTAAGTTCATTTATTTTGGTGTAACTCCTCCTCGAGCAAACAAACCTTAATCTGTGTTTGTTTTTGGATTTAATCAGGCATCAACATCCATCCAACATCAGTCATGACCCAAAGAACTAGGTCACGGGTACGAGTGAATGGGTTTCCAGGAGAGTGGCTGGCGTCTCCCTTAGGGATCGGGTGAGAAGCTCAGCCATCCGCGAGGAGCTCGGAGTAGAGACGCTGATCCTTTGCGTCGAAAGGAGCCAGTTGAAGTGGTTTGGGCATCTGGTGAGGATGCCCCCTGGGCGCCTCCCTAGGGAGGTGTTCCAGGCACGGCCAGCTGGGAAGAGGCCCCGGGGAAGACCCAGGACTAGGTGGAGAGATTGTATCTCTGCACTGGCCTGGAACGCCTTGGATTCCCCAGTCAGAGCTGGTAGATGTGGGAAAGGGAAGTTTGGGGTCCCCTGCTGGAGCTGGTGCCCCCGCGACCCGACCCCGGATAAGCGGTTGAAGATGGATGGATCAACATCCATCCATCCATCTATCTATTCATCCATCTATCATCCATCTATCATCGTCAGCATCATCTATCCAGCCATCCATCATTCATCTATCCATCAGTCAATAACAACTTTAGAAACACTTATTAAAATGGCATTCAGTCCAGCTCAAAATAAACACAACATTTATTAGTTATTTACAAGTATTATGAACTTTCATTTTGTGATGTATTTATTCCTTGTGGACGATATCACAGGGTCTCTGGAGAAAACCTCTTATTCTATTGCAGCAGGCTTTCTGCCCCTCAGTCCTGGATCTGGTTCTCTGGGGCAGCCTTCCCTCCAGCAGGTCCAGCATTACATCCTGGTCTCCAGGTGAGGTTTTAGAGGAGTGAAGCTGAACATACAGGTGCCTCTCAATGATTTAGAATATCGTTGAAAAGTTGATTTATTTTAGTAATTCAGTGCAAAAAGTGAAACTCATATATTATATAGATTTATTACACACGGGATGATATATTTGAAGCGCTGCTTATTTATCTTTTTTCATTTAATTTCTAACATTCTCATAATTTATGGTTTACAGCTAATAAAAACCCCAGATTAAGAATCTCAGAATATGAGAATATTGTGAAGAAGTTGAATGTTGTGGACACATGGTGTCACACTCTAATCAGCTAGTGAAGGTTTCCTGAGCCTTCAAACACTCTCTCAGTCGCGCGTTCAGTGGCTACACAATCACGGGGAGGACAGCTGTCTTGACAATTGTCCAGAAGACCGTCATTGACCTCCACAAAAGGTCATTGCTAAAGCTTCTGGCTATTCACAGTTCTGTATCCAAGCATATTCATGGGAAGTTAGCAGAAGGGAAACAGGTGTACTTTTCAGTTTTTTAAATATGTAATATTCCTATTTCCATTCGCTGTGACCCATAATCATTAACGTTTAGAAAAAAAAAAACACTTCAAATATATCAACCTGTGTGTAATAAATCTATATAATATATGAGTTTAACTATTTTCACTGAAATAAATAGACTTTTTGATGATACCTGTGATGCTCTCTCTAGGACCAGTTTGTAGTGTGGAAGGTCGTGTTGGTTCCCATCATCCTGCTATCTCAGCATGGTTCTGCTCACAGCTGCTTGGGGGAAGTAGCCCTCAACGAGCCGAGTCCCCACTGTATCCTGAGACCAGCAGGAGTCCTCAGGTTCAGGCGTTTCTGCTTCACCCTGCTTTGAGTCCACTTCCTCCTCGTTCCTCACCAGCAGGAAGCCTCCATTCAACAAACCTGTTGCTTCTGGAGTCCAAAGAAGATCAGCAACAGAGCTGAAGTTCAGCCCCAGAGGGGCATGAGAGGAATCCATCTCCACATGGGACGGAAAGCCTGCCAGCAACCCTCCGAGTACACATTCGTCTTCGTCCTCGTTGGACAGAACATCCCTCAGTTCGTCCGAAGCAGGGACGAAAGATGGGTACTGGCAGCATGTGAAAGATTAATTCCTCTCATGCCCCTCTGGGGCTGGCTCAGCTGTTACTGATATCTTGGGCTTCAAGCTGGCAGGTTGCCTGCTGGTAGAGGCTGAAGAAGATGCTGGTGGCTGAAAGCACTGAGCCGAGGGCCTGCTGGTCTCAGAACTACAGTGAAGGGACTCGCAAGATTGGCTCACTTTCCCAAGCAGCAATGATATGCTGGTGCTGGGATGATGAGAACAACCGACCTTCCACACCGAAAGCAATCTAATGAAGTCTATTTATTTCGGTAACTGGTTAAACTCGCATAGTTTATTACACACAGACGATATGTTTGTGTTTTAAGTTGTGACCACATGAATGCAGCAGTCTTTATATTTAAAAAGGCTGAAAGCACAGCAGCCAGACATTGGGTGTAACGATGGCTACTGGACAGTGTCAGACAGCTTTGTCTCAGTGTTTGAAGGCTCAGTAGCTCGCTAGCTTGTTAGAATGACGACGCCGTAATGTCCCACAACATTCAGCTTCTTCTGTATTACTCGCTATTCTATTAACAATCTGGGTTTTATTGGCTGTAGCTAAAATTCGCGAGTGTTAGAGTAAAATGAAAAGATAAATAGCGGCGCTTCAAATATCATCCATCCATCCATCCATCCATTGTCAAACACATCCCTGCGCGATCTGCTGAAGCTTCGGTCCATCAGCCAGCTGGCGATGGGCAGGCCGCATCTGGGTGTTAAGCCGGCCAGAGACAAGGTACGTAATCTCTGGACAGTACAAAGATCTGGTAACACGATCCCCAGGCGTATTAACTGGACTGTGTTGGCTGCGCCTTGCGAGGCTGTCTGAACCGCGAAAGGCACTGGTGGTGTCGGTGACCGGTGCCAGCTCTGCGCCACCCGTACCTTAAATAAATCCGTGTATATCATGGCTATGGTTTCGCACACTGAGCTACAAAATGGCACATGTGTAATCGTGAGAAGACACCTGTATGTTCAGCTTCTCTGGCTGCCTGGAGACCGGAGATGCTGGACCTGCTGGAGGCTGCCAGAGGCAGCGAGGGAAGCACCTGACCCTGTGGTCACAGAAGACCATCACAAATGGTTCAGCTAAACCAACTAATAAGTGTTGTGTTTATTTTGGCTGGATGAATGCTGTTTGTAAGAGTGTTTCTAAGTTGACATTGACTGATGAATGGAAGTAGTGATGGATGGCTGGCGACTGATGGAAATGAATTGACTGGAGGCTCGGATGAATAGATAGATGTGGATGGATGTTGATCCATCCATCTTCAACCGCATCGAGATCGTCGTAATTCATCAGCGAGACAAGCGCTTCCCATCTTACCAGCTCTGACTCAGGAGTATCAAGCCCGGCCAGTGCGAAGACCTGATCTTCACCCTGGTGGGCGACCTCTTCCCGGCCTGGCGTGCTGAGGAGAGCCCGAGTGCGAGCGCTCGGCAATCGCTGGAAGCGAGGATCGTCCTACTCGACTTCACGCAAGCGGTTGGCTGACGTCGCCTGACCTTCCGCGCCGTACCGTGACGTGCTGCGCTGTTTGATGTTGGACGGATGTTGATGCTGATTAAATGAAAACAAGCTGCAGTCAGATTCTTTCGAGAAGGAATTAGCCCACCC